>CM035406.1:196284416-196649416 GCA_020310875.1 Ceratopteris richardii
TTGCTAAAGTCACATATAGCAAAAGTATGCTCGAACTCAACACCACATGTAGTGAGAGTTATTCCTTCTAGCAGTCCTAAGGGTCTTTCTATGTGAACATTGGCCATCTGCAATTTCGTTCTCGTTGGCTTGAGTGCTAGCTTGCCCCAATTCTTCCATAGGGAAGTGGTAGCAATTGCAACTCCTGCACGTGAGTCCAAAATTGCCTTGATTGTGTACCCTTGATGGATAATGGGAAGATAGGTGTTTCCTTCTTCTCCTTCGCTCATGTCTCCTATCTTGTCCAAAGGTATTTCTGGCACCATTCTATGAGATCCTACTTGGGAACGAGGTTTTGCTAATTCTGGCACTTGATTGGCTACATGTTTCCATAGTTCTGGCCTAACCTTGAGTAGCTCTTCTAAAGTGAGGTTGCACTGCACTTTAGTGTTTTTCACTACCTCTATATTTCTAGGTGTGACTGAGTCTTCGTTTCTTACCATGATAGTGGGTGCTCTCATACAAGTAGACTTAGCTTCCCATGGGCCTATGAAATGGGGTAGCTCCTGTAAGGAATTAGACTCAAAGTCTAATTTCTCCTGAGATTGGTACTCTCTTGCTCCTCATAAATGGAAAGAATTTCTTGTGGGAATTGATCATGGGCGTCATCCACAAGTTCAATGGGAGGAGGAACTTCACTCTTTTTAGCCCATTTCTCTTCTTGAATCTCTCGTAGGAATTCTGGTGAGTATCGATTCATAGAAGAAGATGTGTCTGGTTCTGTGGCATTAGGCATATAAGCTTCCTGGGCAGGAAGGCTTATCCTTTCACTTGCCTTGTCCTTATTTTGAGATGCGGGGTCCTTTTCTGACTGTGCAATTAGCCTCTCCAATCTTTCTAGTAGTCCATCAAAGTGCAACTGCGTCTTAGCGGAACTAGAGAAGTTAGAGAGGCGACTGGCTTCAAACATGGTTTGAGCCAATTCCACCATCTTGGCACAAATTTTAGTTCGTTCAAGCTCTAGTTCAGCTCTAGGGTAGCACTTTTCATAATCTATTACATTTGGACCTTCTTGGATTCTGGCTTGATATGCCTTAAGCATCATGTTTAGGTCCTTGGGAGTGGGATCTGCAAAGATTGATCCTACTCTAAGGGGTGGTGGGATTGTGTGAGGTGGGTTGGAAGGAGGTGGATTGGAGGGAGATGGGAATGGTGGTGGTGGAGTAGTGTGAGAGTGAGGTTGAGATGTGAGTTTAATTATCTTGGCTTTTGCTTCTCTCAAGCTTTCCTCTAGTTTGCTCATTTTCTTTGCCCATTGCCTTTTCATTCTCTCATGACTATCCTTCCAAGCTCTGGTCCTCTTCTTAGTTATGCTCTCAGTTTCACTACCCTCGGGACTCTTTTCCTGGCCTAAACCTTGGTTTTGCTGCAAAGCTTGAGCTCTAGTGACCACTTGCACTGGTGCAATGGAAGTTACACTCCCTATAGAGTCTACGACTAACCCAATAACGTTGATAGGAGTGATTTTTGGTATATTGTTGGGGTTTTTAGGACAATCTCGCAAGAGATGCTCTTTCCCACAATCGGGACAAAAACCCTGAATTGTCACAGATTGGGTTTGTGTGGGTGTAGGCATAGGGCAACCACGAATGAGGTGATCTCCTTGACATCGATAATATGGTCCTCTAGGGAATGGGGGTCTTACCTGCCTAGGTTGAGGTCTAGAATTGGGGTTTGCATACATAACATTTGCATACTCTGGCTCCCAACTAGGTTCACTCTGGTCTTCATAATAGTATGAATCATTATGCTCAGGTGATTGCATGTAGTAAGCATGTGGACTTTCAATGTGAGTAGAGTCAAAATTATGATCACTAGGGTCACTTTCTGAAAACAATGGTGTTATTGGCACTATGGCTCTATTCAGATTCTCTTCTACAGCTGCGTACTTCACTGGAATCACATTGGCTGGAGTTGGAGGTTGTTGAGCTAACACAGGCTGAGGCCTTTGCTGGGTTTGGTAGGGTTGTTGTGGTCTTCCATATTGTTGTGGTGGGTACTGGTTCTGGTATCTTCCCTGTTGTGGATATGGCTGAGGGTAAGTTTGCCTAACAGCTTGCTTATTGTATGGGCAATCTTGCCCAGTGTGATTAGTGTATCTCTGTTCTATGGTGCAGTATTTGGGGTTGAGCCATAATGGGACATACATTCACCATATGGTCACCTCCACATGTATAGCATCTTTTCACCGGGGCAAACCTTGGTATTTGTTTGCTTGTGACACCTAATTTATGAGCTCAGATGTGGATTGCCTGGAAGAGAGGTTGGTAGAGCTATCTGAACCTTTGTAGATTTTTGAAAGCTCTAGCTCCTCTCCTAGATTATCCTCTGTGTCTATGCACATGCGTACACATTCTTCTATGGTTCTAGGGTCCTTCAAGTACACATATGATCTCAATTTAGTACTCAGCAATCCGTCTAAAAAATAAAGCCACTTGTTTGGCTGGTGTGGGTAAATCTGGAACAAGACATCTCTTTGGGTATTGCCTAAACCTTCTTCCTGCAAGTCTAACTGTCTCTTGGGGTGTCTGCTTGAAACTATGAATCAATGAGGAAGTATTATGCCATATACCACTCTTGGAGAATTCGGTAATGAAAGCCTCTAGAGTTGGTCTATGTTCCTGAACTATCTCTCATTTAGTGCTTGAAACCATGTAAGGGCTATGTTCCTAAGGGTTAGACCAAAGGCATTGTATTGTGTGAATAGGTCCTCAACTTGTTAAGCTCTCAAGACTTGCCTAAACTCGACCACATGATCATATGGGTCTCCAGTGCCATCGAAATAATTCTTCATGGACTTAACCAGCTGCGTTAGCCTCAAGGTCCTAGTGTGTTCTCTAGGCCTTGACAAAGGAAAATCATCAGCATTTCTTTGGTTTATTGGGGCTCTAGGTCTCTTCGTTTCCTCTCTATCCGTCTCCGTTCTTGATCTTTCTCTTCCTAGTGGGTTAGCAAAGCTCACTTCTGGCCTATCTCTACTCCTGTCCCTTTGAGCTCCATGAGCTTGGTATGTTCCAGCTCCTGTGGCCATAAGAGACATTAGATCTTGGTTGGGGAAAAATAAATTCACCCTTCCATGTGTATGCATGCCTACCATGCTCTGAGACCACAAAGATTCTCTCTAAAGTATTGTTTAAATAGGTCACTTTGTCTGGGCTATCAGGATCTTTAAACTCATAGATTGTGAGCATTCCTTCTTCATTAGACTGGTCAGTCTTATACCTCCAAAAGGTCTTGTCAGTCTCTCGATTCAAGAGCAACTCTATGCTCTTATTGTCCTAGGGAACCCACTCTGGTGTGATGATTCTAGCGAGGACTGATTTGCCTCGAGGAGTTCTGGGTTCTCTCGCTAAGTTCCCTTGCTCTATGTCACCTAAGTCTGTCTCTGGAATGACATTACCAAATTCATTTTTCCTATTTGGGTGATTGGTGACTACATACATGGTCTCTTCTTTGTCCACGTGTGCACCATTTTCAAACTTGACTGCCGGATGTTCTAGTCCAATGGGTTGATCTGGATTTTTTATCTGAACCACGGATCTTCTTAGGCCATCCTCATAGATGCAAGCACCTAATCGGTTGGTCCTAATATATTCCAGTTGAGTCTTATAAGGACCTTCAACCTTTTGTAAGTAAGCCACACTTGAACTTCCTGTGGGTTGCTCCATACCCTGAGATATCTCTGATTCGCTAGTTTCAGAGTTAGTGTAGTGCGGGTAAGCACTCAATTGTTGGGCCCAAGATCTAGCGGTGTGAGTGACACTCACCTCTAAGGACCTAAGACTTTGTCTATCTCTCCCTAGGTGTCATCCTAATTTAAGGTTCATAAGCCTGATTGAAAAACCCCAATTTTCCCAGTACAACCTTGTTGCTGAGTTCTTTTGTAATAGTCACTTGTTCTTTTTAATTTTCTTAGGATGCCACTTCTTGTACAATCAGTCTTCATCACAAGGAACACTTGGGCTTTATTGTACTTGGGTTTGATTGCTTGATTAGAATTATTTTCCCTTAGGGTGTTTCGCAATTGTAATCTCTTTATACTTGCACTTGAGTGATTAGAGTTCTTGAACTTGAAAATGCTTAACATTGCCCTAATCAATCAATACCTCTATCTGTACTTAGCCTAAGCTAGGAATTGAAAGAGGGAGTTGAGAATAATCCAACCTCAAGTTGCTTATCCCTTGCCCTTGTAAGCCCAAGAAGTAGGTTCCCAAGCATGCACTCACTCTTGCCTTGAATGTCTTTCGAAGCTCTTAGTGGACCTCTAAAAGTTCCAAAGTTAGCTCAAGAGTTAACTTCAATTGACACAACAAACCATTTTCATTCATGCAATTCATAGACCAAATTGTCCTTTGGCTTTATGGAAAATAATCCTAAAGATCCCTCAGTTTTCTTACCCCGTGGTATGGTCAACTTCAAAATACCCTATCTATAACTCCCCGTATTACTCCGAACGGATTTCATATGAGGAAGTTATGACTATTTAGGGTTCTAGGGTTAAAATACGGTTCAAACAAGCTAATAGGCAAACAAGATTTTTTTCAATTTACTAGTGTAGGGACCTCACAAAGTACTAATTACTTGATAAGTATGCCCAAAATTACCCAAAAATTTTGAATAAAAACCCTAAAAATTTAGCCAAAAATGCCTGTCAATCACGATCGACAGGTCAATCAATCGCGATTGACAGAGGTTTCCATCGGGGCCTGTGAGTCACGATCGACATGTCAGTCGCGATTGATGGTATCAATCGCAATCAACAGAGTCAGTCATGGGGTCTATCAATCGCGATTGATGGTGTCAATCATGATTGACACTTTTTCTGCAAATTCTGATGTAATTTCAGTCAACTAGGGTTGTGTCCATTGCGATGGACACGTGGGCACTCGAATTTTAGTGTCAATCGTGAAAGTTCAGTCGGTCACGATTGACGGTGTCAATCGTGATTGGCTGAGTGCTACATCGCAGTCCATCGTGGTCTGTCAATCGCGATTGACAGAGTCTATCAGTCGCGATTGACAGAGTCTATCAATCATGATTGACAGAGTCTATCGATCGTGGCTGTCGGTCGCGATTGACACTGTCAATCATGATTGATAGAGGATTAAGGAATTTTTTAATTTTGATTAATGATTTGGTGCTCATTACGTGTGTTATAGTGGTGCACTTTGTTTTACCAAATGATGAATTTTTTGATCGCGATCGACAAAGGTCAACACCTCAGAACCTGTAGAGTCAAATTTCTCACCTGTTGAAGCTATTGATGCTGCAATGGAAGCTGGTACCTACAAAAACGCTCAAGAAAACACAGAAAATAAATGCGCATGCAATCTCTCTCTCACTCTCTCTCTCTCAAGTAAAATTGAGAAAATGAATAGAGAGGGAGGTATATGGTCACAATGATGAAGATGATGATGAATGGATATGGTGTGTAGAAGGGGATATGAAGGTGAAAATAAGTAAACGAGATGCTTAACTATTCTTCCAACGTCTTTAATCTACGTCTTACCATCACGTGCTCATCCTCAAAGCTTGATCCCCGGCAACGATGCCAAAATTTGGTGTAGCTCAGTGATGAGTAGCACCTCCTTTAATGTCAATCCGGGAAGGCAAGAGGATGGTATGAAGACCTTGAACAAGCGATGGCACAAGTATGTGAGTGAGAAGCACACAAACATGCACACACGTACACACACACGCGCACACAAGGTAAGAACAAAGAGAGAAACAATGGAGTCACTTCTATTGCAAAAGAGTTCTCATACAAGTTCAAGTCTACAACAAGCTAACCTTAAAAATGAGCTCTCTAGCTCTTTTTATAGTTTTTGACTAGCTTTGGTCCTGTCCAGACCTAGTGTCTGGCCTAGTTAAAAATTAGCTTCTAAGGCTATTTTGGAGGCTCAAATGAGCTCTGAAAATTATTAAAATTGGTGCATAAATACTACTAATACTCCTCAAGCTCAAGGACTCCTCGGCTTGTACAAAATGGAGTAGCAATAATCAAAAATGATATTTACAATGGTGTGAAGTGACTAAAATCACTATTTGGGAAATATTATTTCATGAAAAATGATACGCCTATTTGTCGGAGCTCCGTTGACTGCTTTGCCTAGTTGGCCCTTCTCTTTGCTCCGATTCCTTATATCGGCTCCCTTGTCTTGAAATGCCTGGACTAATTGTGAGGCTGAGTATAGGGCAGCTTTCACAACGAATATTGAGTGTGTGTGGCTCAGGTGCCCTATGGTTGATTTAGGTGTTCGTCAATCTTCTGCGACCACCATCTTCACTGACAGTCAGAGCGCATTTGCAGTTGCAAGGAACCCTCTATTCGATGCTCGCACTAAGCACATTGAGGTGCATTATCATTATGTTAGGAAGAGGTTCTCTACTGGAGAGATTAGCTTGGTATATGTGCCCACGCAAGAGAACATTGTAGACCTTTTCATGAAGACTCTAGCTAGGGAGAAATTTGAAGCTTTTTGCAAAGCTTTGGGCTTACTTCCTTTTGTGGATTGGTTCCACATAGCTTGGCACTTCCTTATACATGAGTGCCAGCTCCTTGTTCACTGCATCACTCCTAGGGGGGATTGTTGATATATTTAGGTAGTGATGTGTGTGAACACACTAGGATTGCCAGTGCACTTTTTTCCCTCTTTAGGAGGTCTTTTTCCCTCGGCTTGTATATATCCATATAGCCCTAATGGGTTACTTATCTTTGTACATTCTAGTGGGAATACATTCAGTATTGTGTGTTGTGCTCCAAGCTTCTTCTTCTTCTTCCTTGTGTTGTTCACCTGCTTCCACAAACGTCTAACTCCAACAATCACTCCATATGAGGCTTGGCATAGTCGCAAGCCATCTATTGCTCACTTGCATGTTTTTGGTTGTCTAGCATATGCATTAGTGCCTGAACAAAAATGTAGGAAATTGGATGATAAAGCAGTGAAATATATTTTTGTTGGATATAGTTCTGAAAGCAAAGGCTATCGTCTGTATCATCCACAGAGTAAATGCATTTTGGTTAGCCGTGGTGTTGTTTTTGTGGAAGATGCTATTCAGCCATTACTTTCATGTACAAAGGAGACATCACTTAGCTCCTAAGACATGTATGACACTTTGCTACCTCTTTTTAAAGGTGGACAACCTACTACTGGTCCTAATGAGGCAACTTCTCAACCTTTAGAGGTCTCATGTGATGATGTAGATCATTCCATTTCTAATGCATGTTTGCATGATGCACTTGTTGATGAGAGAGCTGATATTGAGGAGCCAAAAACTATTCCAAAATGGATGGTGGAGACTTTGTGTGATAGCAAATTAGATGATCCTCTATCATATCCTACTTGTTCAGACTCTCATAGTGCTTCTTTTGCATCAGATTTCTATGTTATGGTTGCATCGAGTCTTTGTGATGAGAAGGAGCCAGTTTCATTTGATGAGGCACAAAATTCAGAAAATTGGATGGCTGCTATGCAATCAGAATATGATGCTATCATGAAAATGGTACTTGTTCTTCATGTGACTTGCCTCGTGGAAAGAAGGCCATTGGTTGTAGCATAAGCTTGATGGAATAATTGATAGGTATAAGGCTAGGTTTGTTGCAAAGGATTATGCTCAGGAAAGAGGCATTGATGATGACAAGCAACTAAATGCCATGTGGAATTGTTGGAAAAAAATTTGTGAGATCATGACTAATGTAAAAAGCAAACTAGAAACAACAAAAAAGACAATGGAGGTGTGGGTCAA
Source organism: Ceratopteris richardii (assembly GCA_020310875.1). NCBI lineage: Eukaryota > Viridiplantae > Streptophyta > Polypodiopsida > Polypodiales > Pteridaceae > Ceratopteris > Ceratopteris richardii. The sequence goes on from CM035406.1 coordinate 196,292,202, forward strand.
ACTAGATAATTTTTTTAAGATCATGCGGCAGCAGGTAACATCAAATAGTTATGTGACAGATTTCAGAAAGGCGACCACAGAGCTTATAGAAACCATCATAGAGGCATGGAGTAGACATAACATACTACTTGGTGAGTTCCAAAGATAATTTATTCAATTTTTTTTTTAAATTGAAATAAAGATCTGATGAAACTCTTCTGTTCTTCTTGTGCATGTTGCATTCTTTGCAGAAAAAGAACCACTTTCCATATGGAACACCCAAGGCATGGAGAAATCTCGTTATCAAGCAAGGACAAGCTTCTTTAGGTGCACAAGGAAAGGAGGAGGAGTAACAAAGAGCAATGCCCTCAGAGATCTTTTTGATTGGTTCTTTAGAAGACAATTGCAAAGGACTCATGCCAAATATTATCAAAAGAATATGACTATCACCAGACAAAATCATCATGTATCAATATCACAAAATGAAAAAGACTACATTTCAAAGAGAGCTTTAATATTTGCAATGTCTTTTATTTATTTGAGAAATAAAGATTTCATGTATGTACATTTCATGATGTATTAAGCTTTGAAAAGAAACATGTCTATTACCATCAGATGACTTTGACCAGATAACAGATCATGGATCAATAACAATTAATATTATGACATGGATCAATTACACCAAAAAGAATTGCAATGTCTTATATCCCATTGGGCAATTTGTGTATATGCACATTTGATGAGTAATAGAGTTTGAAAAAATGAAGTCATTCCTTGAGTCTCTTTAATGAGCTTGGCTCTGGTAAATCACCTCTGTATCTGAGGAACTCTTTTCTCCTGTATCCAGCAATGCTTTTTACATCTGACACCCCTGTAGCCATTGCATAGCTTGAATAACAAAGAAAGTACCCTGCCCTTGAAGCATAGAGTCCTGGGGCATATCCAAAAATTTTCAATGTAGCTGCTCTTTCAAGCAGCAAAACTCTAAAAGCATTAAAGGGTATTGGAGTAAAACCCATGTATTTTGATAGAGTCCTCAAGGAGAAATATGCAAAGTCTGGCTCCTCACTATAGTGCTTGTGAATAGCACAAAAAGAGTCTAGGTTCAATTTTGGAAGATAGTGGATAATTGAATGAAAATCCACCTTTGTTTTTCCTTTCTCTTCTATGGTTTTTCTTGTTCCCTTCCCCCTGCCAAGGTAGTTGTCTTAATCCAATATAGTTAATTGTGGTAAAAATAGAAGAACAATGTCAGATAAACAAGGTCATATGAAGTGCAAGCATGGTTCAAGAGGGTTTAAGAGTGGATTATTTTCTAGATGCAATGAGGATATTCAATCCCAAGATAGATTTTGAAGTACTTTTGGAGAAAACAAAAACCTTTCTGAGGGATGAGTGGGAGAGCTTCCTAGGTGTGGTCAATGGAAAAGAGCTTATTATCTTTGGAAAAGCCTATATCCATCCACAGATCTTTGGAAAGAATCTATTGGATAGGGGGAAAACCACTAGAAATTGCAAAAGGATATCCCCTTTTCCACGAAAGATAGATTTATGCCCAGAGCATGAAAGGGACTCTGCTTTGCTTCCCTTGAGCACTGGCTTCTTGATATGGCTTGATCACATGTCAAATGACAAGGAGGAAGAATTTGTTCATGTTGAAGAGAAAGAGCCATTCCTTGAGTTGACACTTGAGGGAAGCTCAAAAAGTATGAAAGGTGTCATGGAGATTGTTGAAGAGATCAATCTCCAAGCAGAAGAAGGGCATGTGAAGAATTTTGATGTGGATACTTTTAAGGCAAAGACTGCAATAAGGGAGCCCACTAAAGATGTGAAAGTTTTTGAGAAGTCCCTTCTTCTCCCAAATCTACTAGTTTATTTCATCTCTGGAAAGGAATTTATTCCACTCTATTACATTCAGGAGCTCCTCAACCTAAGAGAAGACTACTGCCTTGCTGCTATAGCTGAGTTAGAGGAAGTTGTAAGGAGATTTATCAATGAGAAGGGAGAAAGAAAAAAAAGAATTTTTGCATCTGGATTTAGCATTGTCAAATGAAGAATTTCAAGAGTCATCAAAAGCTCTTTCAAGCTGCTTTGAAAGAGCTATTTCAGAGAAGCCAACACTTGTTGATGAAGACTTTGATCAGCATCAAAAGGATCTTGGTATATACTCATTTGGGTGCGGCTATTCATTTTTGGACGTTGTTCGGGACAAAGCATCGAACACCACCGATGCAAGCGATTTGGCCAATCTGATATTCTCCGATGACCCTAATCGCTTGAATCGATCGTGTCTCATGCTTTGCTTCTGCTTGTGTTTCCAGTTATTTCTATGACTTTAAAAGTTTCCTTGGACTTCTTCTGACCTAGGTTTTTTATTTTTTCCACAGTTATCTATATTGGATGAAGACAATTACCTTGGCAGGGGCAAGGGAACAAGGAAAACCATAGAGGAGAAAGGAAAGATGAAGGTGGATATTCATTCAATGATCCACTATCTTCCAAAATTGAATCCAGAATTATTTTGTGTTATTCATAAGCACTATAGTGAAGAGCCAGATTTTGCACTATTCTCCTTGAGGACTCTTTCAAGATTCATGGTTTTACTTCAATACCCTTTAATGCATACAGAGTTTTGCTACTTGAAAGAACAACTACATTTATAATTTTTGGATATGCCCCAGGATTCAATGCTTCAAGGGCAGACTACTTCCTTTGTTACTCAAGTTATGCAATGGCTGCAGGGGTGTGAGATGTTAAAAGTATTGCTAGCTACAGGAGTAAAGAGTACCTCAGATACAAAGGAGATTTGCCAGAACCAAGCTCATTTAAAAGACTCAAGGAGGATTAAATATATTTCTTTTCAAAGCTTTACTCATGAAATGTACATAGATACACATATTTATTGCCCAAAGGGATACAAGATATTGCAAATATGAAGCATGTAACCTTTTTTGTGTAATTGATCCATGTCCTAACATTAATCCTTATTGATCCATGATCTGTTTTTCTCTGGTGACAGTCCCATTTATCTGATGATAATATTTTGCATAAGCTCTTTTGTAATTGTCTTCTCAAGAATCAATCAAAAAGCTCTTTGAAGGCAGATTTGCCAAATTCAAGCTCATTCAGAAGACTCAAAAAAGATGTACATACACAGACATATTTCTTTTCCAAGCTTATTACATCATGAAATGTACATACATGGACATGTTTATTTCTCAAATAAATAACAGACATTGCAAATACTATAAGTCTTCCTTTGGAATGTAAACTTTTTCATTTTGTGATATTGATCCATGATGTTTTTGTCTGAAGATGTCCTAATCTTTTGATGAAAATATTTGGCATGAGCTCCTTTGTAATTGTCTTCTAAAAAACCAATCAAAAAGCTCTTTGAAAGCATTACTTTTTGTTACTCCTCCTTTCCTTGTGTATCTAAAGAAGCTTGTCCTTGCTTGATAATGAGATTTATCCATGCCTTGGGTGTTCTATATGGCAAGTGTTTCCTTTTCTACAAAGAATGCACCATGCAGAAGAAGAATATGCTTGAAGAATGGAGAGTTTGATCATATGTTTATTTCAATTAAAGAAAAATAAATCGAGTAAATTATCTTTGAAACTCACCAAGTAGTATGTTATGTCTTTGGCACTTCATGCCTCTATGATGGTTTCTATAAGCTCTGTGGTCACCTTTCTGAAATCTGTCACATAGGTATTTGACGTTACCTGCTGCCTCATGATCTTTAAAAATTATCTAGTTTGACCCACACCTCCATCCTCTTTTTTGATATTTCTATTTTTCTTTTTACATTATTCATGAAATCACAAAATTTTTCCAGCAATTGCACATGGCATTTAGTTGTTTGTCATCATGGTTGCTGAAGAATCTCCTTGCTTTTGCACCTCCCATTGAGAGACCTGTAGTACATTACCTGTATTTTGTGAAAGCTTTGGATCTTTTCTTAGATGAACATCACCACCATGAAATCCCATTTCTAAAAGTAGAGATGCACATTTTTTATGCACTAATTTGCAAGAGTTGTAGGCTTGATAGAATATGCATAATCCAAGTGGAGACGGACCAACTTGTCAATGATCCTTAACTCTGCATGTAGTGTACATATGTGTACATTTGTCAATGCTATTGGAAGTATGGGATCTCAAATCATGGCAGAAGATGAGTAGTTATGAAGAATAACATTTTTTCTGGAAGGAGCCTCCTCAGCCTCAGCTCTAGCAATCCATCCTCTTGTGCCTAGACTTTGCATGCATTACAAGCAAGGGTACTTAGAATTTGCTCCCCCACTTATACCAAACATGCATTTGAGCATCTTTAGGTCTCCACTCAAATGCCACTCAACTTTAAAGTCTTCGTAGTCTTTGACATTCAACAATTCTCCTGCATGATGCCTCTGAACAACATTTGGAATGTTTGTTTATGAGAAGAACCATTTAAGTGTTTTATGGCTCTTGGATAGAACTTGAGCATAGCCAGCCCACCGTAACTCCATTTCTAATTGTACTTTGAGAGATGGAGTATCCAATTTCCCAAGGCTATAATCCAAAGCTCTGTTCATTAGTGCAATGCTTATTCTCTCCATCTTTTGATGTTTTTTAAGTTCAGCTTCACCAAGTTTGAATACAAATTTCAATAGACCAGAACATTCATTTTCTTTTGTATTATAGAACTATACTATGTATATTTGAAGTCTTATTATATCTATCCATATTTTGCTAAAATCATTGTAAGTGAAATATAACTTTTGTTTTCCTAATTCGTAAGCCATGTTACCGTGAATATGTTTATATTCACCAATTACTGATGTGATCTTCTTATTCAAACAGAGCTGAAACTTTCCGACATGATGGGGTCTAGCAATCCAAAGCTTTTAACTTTGTTAAATTTCAAAACTTCACACAAAAATTTTGAAATTTCTCTAAAACCTTTCCTACTCACTCCAACACCATCACAAATCTCGTGAATTTGAGATAGTTCTAGCAGCAAATTCATGTCTATCAAGAGTTTTTGGAAAACAAGGCGTTTCAAGCATGTTTTTTCTTTCAATTTCAATAGTCTTAAATGTTGGTACAAATGCCAAGCCTTCACACTTGGCTAGGAATTGAAGAAGCTATGGGCAAACATTTGAAGGATCACATGAACCATTGCTTATAATTTTTTACCATTAACTATTGTAAAAGTCATTTGACTTGGAAGAATATTGTAAGTCCACATATCTTGTGGAGTTAGGAGAATGAAGAGTTATGAGTTTTTCAATATAGGAATAACGCCTCAATCATAGGGAGTACTTTTAGATGGAGCCAAAAACTTGAATTCAATTTCAAAATTCAAAGAGAACTCTTATAAAACAGCTATGTAATCTCACAGCCATTAAAGCCCTGATTTCTGAGCTTATTAATCATCTTTTCGAGTGGCTAAGTAACTTACATCTTAAATCACCTAGATCACTATAATTGGGCATCATTTTTATGCCAATTATCATGTATATCCTTGTTATATAATACTTTCATATCATTGAGTATATCTGTCTACCTCTCTGTCATGACCACTCAGTTCAGTGTACTTTGAATGCTCATATCTCAGTGATCTCTTCATCATTTTCGATGATCTATAGCTTCTTGGAACAAGCTCAATATCTTCTTCAAGATATCCAAATTTGAAGCAATTTGATTCAGCCAATCTGGAGAAATCTACATCAAAGTGCTCTCTAGTCATTCTCTATGTAGCTCCTAAAAAATCGGGGGTAAGCATCCATTTGCTAAAGTGCTTGCTCAGTGTATGGTTTATCATTTTAAGTTATTCCAAGTGGAATCATTAGATGTTTAAGCTAATTCGATACCGTCAAAAGGAATTTTCCTAATTGCTATTGTACTATGAGCATTGATCAAAAGATTCAACAGGTGTCAAGACCAAATTAGCAAGTTTTTGATCACTAGCTATTTGGAAAGTTATTTATTTTGATCTAATTGTTTGAAGCATCATCTCGAAAGTACATATGCACTTATTTAGTGTCATTAGCAAGCTAAAGGGGCCTACAACACAACTCTGAAGTGAAAGAGGGCAGGTACAAAGTAGGGATTAGCAGTACCAACTCATCCTCTTGTGGTATCCATCCATCTCTTCCAACATTAAAACATCATTTTGACTCATAATTTCATTACAAAAATGCATGCACTCAAAACTGTTCAACATATTGAAACCTAGCCCATTTGTGACATGATCTCTTACCATTTCCATTCTTTTCTTCTTTTGGCTAGATTTTTTAATCAAACCTAGAAAAGGTGTTACTCGTTTTGACCGCATTCTCAAACTTATAAGAGTTTCTTTCATTTTTTTGAAAGATTCTAACTGAGAAGATAAAGTGGATAAATTGTATTCTAACTCCCTCGTATGTAAATCCCTCTGATGTAGTGTGTTTTGCAAATAGTTTACGTATTGTACATAATTCCTTGAAATCTCTCAGAACCTTGAACAATCTCGTAAACCATCCTCACCATCTCCTACAAATCTAATCAGATCATGAAGATTATGAAAAAGGGGATACCTTCCAGTTTGTGGATCAATTTGATAAATAGATCCATCTGCCCATATGTCGATATGTTTTTTGCCTTCTTTCCACAATCCATTCACTTCAGAAGGTTGAAGAGCCCTTTGGAATACATTTCTTGTCATTGCATACTCATGACTAACTGCAATGTTGATATGGAACTTATTACAATGATTTCAGCTGGTTGAAAGCTCAATGAGAGTGTTTGGGTTGAGGTTCTCCATGGTCTTCTATGAAGAGTGATGCAAAAGTGTCTAAAATGACGTGAAAGAGAGAAACAGGCCTGTTATGGAAAGTAGAGTAAAAAAGTGCAAAATATCATAAGCACACATTATATAGGTCCATGAACAAGAGGAAAATTCAAATTTTCATGAATGCTCGATGAGCACAAACTTCGAGGTGTAAGATATCACACAAACTTTTCATGATTATCACACAAGTTTCTCTCTCTTCAAAATTTGCATAAGATACGGTTACACAAATTTTTTTAAATGATTTGACAACAATAATCCAAATTAAGCACAACTAATTGAAATCCTTACATGGCCCTTTTTTGGCCATTTTTTGCCCTAATGCTAAGGGCATCTTTTGCTACTTGAGTGCTACCTCGCTACTTGGATTTTTTTATCCAAGGACGGATCACTACCGCGAAATTTACATGCTTTTTTTTATTCAGACTAGGCTGGTTGCTATGACACTCATGTGTCCACTGATGGCTTTTGCTTCATGTTTGGTAGCTCATGTGTATCTTGGTTGAGCAAGAAGCAGCCTACTGTGGCCACTTCTAGTTGTGATGCTAAGTATAGGGAAGCTTTCATAATGATTGTTGAGTGTGTGTGGCTCAAATGCCTTATAGCTGATTTGGGTGTTGGTTAGTCTTCTGCCACCACCATCTTCACTTGCCAGGGAGAGGTTGTCTACGGGAGAGGTCAGCTTGGCATATGTGCCCATGCAGGAGAACATTGCAGACCTTTTCACGAAGGCTCTACCTAGGGAGAAGTTTGAAGCTTTCCGCAAAGCTTTGGGCTTACTTCTTTTTGTGGATTGATTCCCATAGCTTGGCACTTTCTTATACATGAGTGCCAGCTCCTTGTTCACCGCATCACTCCCAAGGGGGATTTGTTGATATATTTAGGTAGTGATGTGTGTGAATACACTTGGACCACCGGGGCACTTTTTCCCTCTTTAGGAGGTTTCTTTCCCCCAGCTTCTATATACGCCTATAGCCCTAACGGGTTACTTATCTTTATACATTCTTTGGGTAATACATTCAGTATAGTGTTCTACTCCAAGCTTCTTCTTCTTCCTTGTGTCGTTCGTGTGCTTCCGCAGACCTCGAACTCCAACAGTTTTGAGAAGAGTCCAACTGAGAGCACCCTATATGTTAAGCATGCAAATGACATGCTTTTGATCATTGTTGTGTATGTTGATGACATGCCACTTAGTGGTCCCCATGAGAAGCATATTGCTGATTTTAAGGTTGATCTCCATGCATCATTTGAGATATCACATTTGGGGCATTTGCATTATTGTTTGGGAATTCAATTTATGCAAGTTGATGGCGGAATAGATTTGTGTGAAACAAAATATATTGATATATTATTGCAGTGTTTTGGCCTTGAAGACTATAAACCCATCGCCACTCCTATGGAGACAAGTGTAAGGTTGAGTCTTCATGATGTTGGAGATGCATTTGATGGTGTTCTCTATCAACAAGCTGTTGGATGCTTGATTTACTTATGCATTACTCGGCGAGATACTCAATTTGTTATCTCACAGATGATCAAGTTTATGCATTGCTAGGTGTCAAGCATTGGCAAGTGGTTAAGTGCATCTTCGCTACTTGAGTGGTACCCGACTACTTGGATTGTTTTATCCCAAGGGGGGATCATTACCGCCATATTTACATGCTTTTTTTTACTCTGATTGGGTTGGTTGCTATGACACGTGTGTCCACTAGTGGTTTTTGCTTCATGCTTAGTAGCTCATGCATATCTTGGTTGAGCAATAAGCAGCCTATCATGGCCACTTCTAGTTGTGAGGCTGAGTATAGGGTAGCTTTCACAACGATTCTTGAGTGTGTGTGGCTTGGACGCCTTATGGTTGATTCGGGTGTTGGTCAATCTTTTGCCACCATCTTCACTGACAGTCAGAGTGCATTGACAGTTGCAAGGAATCATGTGTTCCATGCTCACACTAAGCACATTGAGGTGCACTATCGTTATGTCAAGGAGAGCTTCTTTGCTGGAGAGATCAATTTGGCATATGTGCCCACATAGGAGGACATTGCAGACCTTTTCACAAAGGCTCTACCTAGGGAGAATTTTGAAGCTTTCCACAAAGCTTTTGGCTTACTTCATTTTGTGGATTGATAAAAAAATATGAAAAATTCATCAAAAAAATCCAACCTTTTCAAGAGAAAAAAAGGATCTAAATTTATAGGAACTAGAAGAAATGATAAAGAAAACCTGATTAATGAAGAAGAGTTTGAAGATGATCCAATATGATCATGTGTTGATGATGAAGATGAAGAGACCCAAAGATATGCAATGATTCTATGAGAGAATTGTAGTGAGGATTAACATGTTTTCAGCTTGCACTCACTTTTTTATCTTTTCATGACAAAAGAAATTAGTTCAATAAGCTTCTTCAAAAATTATCTTTGATGATGATGATGGTGGAATGACATCTATTGAGAGTGATTTGAGTGATGATAGGGATTGATTCATAGATTTCGTTTTAAGCTTTGCTTCACTTTATGCACCATGATGAGTATTTTTCCCCTTAGCGTATGCATGAAAGGATGTACATACACTTTTCTTTGATTCACATAGTTTCACATCTATTTGCACTTGTAAATAGCATGAAAACAATCTCAAATCCATATTAACCTCATCAACAACAACCATTTACTCTCATATGCACCATGAATGTTTAAAAGATGTACATAAAGTGTCCATGATAGGGTCTCACTACATGACCTTGCATCAAAGCACATTTTGAGCTTTATCTATGCACTATGAGGGATGGAAAGGACTTATGTATATGCACATGAAATGTTTGTAAGTGAGTGCACATGCTTCGTCAACAAATGCCAAATACCTTATCTTTTGATGTTGATATATTTAGGTAGTGATGTGTGTGAACACATTAGGACCACCAGGGCACTTTTTTCCCTCTTTAGGAGGTTTTTTTCCCTCGTCTTGTATATACGCCTATTGCCCTAATGGGCTACTTATCTTTGTACATTCCCTAGTAATACATTCAGTATTGTGTGTTGTGCTCCAAGCTTCTTCTTCTTCCTTGTGTTGTTTGCATGCTTCCGCAGATGTCTAACTCCAATAATTGGTATCAGAGCAGGTCGCCACTTCATCTAGGGCGTCATCTACACCTCTCCGGTTGCAATCTTAGATTCGTACAAAATTTGATGAGCATACTCAGGGTAACTCAGAGATCAAAACTGCTTCACTTTATGGTGCCAAAACTGTGATCTGAGCTCGTTTCGGCCTCCAAACGCACTATGGCACCACTTGTGTAGGCTATTTCGTTTTTTTGTGCCAAAGGTATATACCTCTTTCTGTTCGTTAGTATAAGCATCTCAAAGTCTGCTATAGGTTTAGCAAAACTTGTCTGGGCAGTTCCGTTCAACTTTTGAGATACAGTCAAGTTTCTATATCAAGGTATTTTAGTCATTAGCCATGGCTGAAAGTAGTGATGTATTTCGTATGTTGGCTATTGAGGATAAGTTGGATGGTACCAACTACTCGTTGTGGGCTTATATAGCGACATGTATTGGTTGCAAAAGGACTGTGGAACATTTTGTAGGGTGTTGAAAAACGTCCTATCACACCTGCAACTGTTACAACAGTAGGTATTGAAGCTGATGCAGAAGGTATCGAAGATGATGATATTTTGCATATTCCTATTCGTGTTGCGGTTTCTGCTGCACCTACTGTAGAGCATATTTGTTGGGATGGTAGAGATTCCCACGCACATGCATTGATAGCTTTGTTTATCAAACGTGCCATTATTCTTAACATTCACTCTTGCAGAACAGTTAAGGATGCTTGGGATACACTTACCACATTGTACCAAGCTAGGAATGAGGCTCGTGTTGCTTACCTCTGAAAACGGTTGGAGAGTGAGCACATGAATGAAGGTGATTCTATGGACAGTTTTCTAAAAAAGATCAAAGACTTGAAGGAACAGTTGATTTCTGCTGATGAGGTTATACCAGATAGCTCACTTGTGCAGACCGTTCTGAATGGTCTTCCTAATTCATATTAGAGTTTTGCTTCTACTCTTCGGTTGATGATGAAAGGCAATCCAAATGCCTTGTCATTTGAGGAGTTAGTCTTTGTTCTGTTGTAGGAGGATCAGTCTAGGCAGAACAGGTCCATTATGCGTGTTGCAGATCAAGCTTTCCTAGCTAGTCAGAAGGGCAAAGGAAAATGGATCTCTTCAAGTAATAAGCAGAAATCTGCTAATTCTGCACAATCAAAGAGGGAAGACAAAGATGATAAGAAATCAGAAAAGCAAAAATTGTTTTGCAAGTACTGTAAAGGAAATGATCATATCATAAAGAACTGTCCAAAACTGGTTGCTAAAGAGGCAAAGAAGAAAGAGGCTGGAATGGTTGTTGCAGAGGCCTCTACATCAAAAACCGAGTCTGCTAATCTGTTTGCAGTTTTGACCCATCTTCTCATGAGTAGTGCATGTCTACAGTAGACTCAGATGTTTGGTACTTTGATAGTGGGGCGACCAAACATATTAACTCGCAGCGCAGTTTCTTCTCTTGACTCGAGCCTGCCCCTACAAGGAATACTGTTACATGTGCCAACAACTCCTCTTATCCTATTATGGGAGTTGGTAAGATCATTTTGACTACTGCTGATGTTAGTTCTTTCACTTTGTCAGATGCTTTGTTTGTACCAGGGATCAAGAAAAATTTGTTATCAGTTTCTGCATTAGCGAAGATTGGCTTGGTTGTGAAATTTGTTGATGACATATGTATAGTTCATGATCTGTCAAATGGCGATGTGTTTATTGTTTCTAGCATGTTATGTCATGGGTTGTATAAGCTCATAGACTATGAAAGATCTATAAATGATTTGACATGTGCAGTACATGATTCTTAGGCTATATCAGATGCAAAGCTTTGGCATGCACGCTTTGGTCATCTAAATTTTGCTAGTTTGCACCTGCAGAAATTTGAAATGGTGTCCTCTTTGCCCAAACTTGAGGCACCCAGAAAACATACTTGTGAAGGCTGTATTTTGGGCAAAATGCAGCGTTCCTCCTCTCCAAAAGATGGTTTAGTTTGGGGTACTCAGAAATTGCAGCTTGTACATAGTGATGTTTGTGGTCCTATGCAGATACCTTCTTTTGGAAATTATCTTTACTTTGTGACTTTCATCGATGATTTTTCTAGGCATGCATGGGTATATGCATTGAAGGCAAAGTCTGAAGTATTCATGTGCTTCAAATAGTTTTTGGTTTTGGCTGAAAATCCGTCAGCATGTAAAATGGGCACCCTCCGTTATGATCAAGGGGGGGAATATATGTCTTCTGATTTTAATGCATTTTTGGCTGAACATGGGATAAAACACTAGTGTATAGTGTCGTATAGACCTCAACAAAATGGAGTTGCTGAACGAAAGAACAGGTTACTCGTGGAAATGGTGAGGTGTATGGTCAAGAGTCAGGCTTTACCACATAGTTTCTGGATTGAGGTTGTCATGTGTGCCGCATACGTACTTAACAGGTGGCCCACTAAAGTGTTGCATTCTATCACTCGATATGAGGCTTGGCATCATCGCAAGTCATCTGTTGCACATCTGCATGTTTTTTTGGTTGTTTGGCATATGCATTAGTGCTTGAACAACATCGCAGAAAATTGGATGATAAAGCAATAAAATTTATTTTTGTTGGGTAGAGTTCTGAAAGTAAAGGCTGTCGTCTGTATCATCCACAGAGTAAACGCATTCTGGTTAGCCGTGATGTTGTTTTTGTGGAAGATGTTATTCATCCATTACTTTCATGTACTAAGGAGACATTTGTTAGCTCCAAAGACATGTATGATACTTTGCTTCCTCTTTTTACATGTGGACAATCTAGTGCTAGTCCTAATGAGGCAACTTCTTAGCCTTTGCAGGTTTCATGTGATGATGCAGAGCATTCCATTTCTGATGCAAATTTACATGATGCACTTGTTGATGAGAGAACTGATATTGAGCAAACAAAAAACTATGCCAAAATGGTTGGTGCAGACCTTGCGTGATAGCAAATTAGATGCACCTCTATCATATCATACTCGATCAGGCTCTCATAGTGCCTCTTTTGCATCAGATTGCTATGCTATGGCTGCATCTAGTCTATGTGATGAGAATGAGCCTATTTCGTTTGATGAAGCACAAAATTCACAAAATTGGATGGCTGTTATGCAATCTGAATATGATGCAATAATGAAGAATGGTACTTGGTCTTTATGTGACTTGCCTCTTGGCAAGAAGGCCATTGGGACTAAGTGGGTATACAAGTTGAAGCGTAAGCCTGATGGTACAGCTGACAGGTATAAGGCTAGGCTTGTTGCAAAGGGTTATGCACAAGAAAGAGGCATTGATTTTGATGAGACCTTTGCACCTACTTGCAGAAAGAAGCCAAGGAATTGGAAAAACAGGCCAGTGTACATGCTGCTAGCTCAATGAGAGGATACAATAAATTACATATGGATATAGCAAAATAAAGGAGTGAATGGCAATTGAGTATAGAAAAAGAAAGGAGTGAGTGGAAAACAGAAAGAGAGTTTTTTTTTTAAATGGAGGTTCAGCCGAAGCCTACTCCCCCGGACTTTTACTTTGAAATTGCAACTGTACAAGTGAATGGGCATAGCACCCGCGGGACCCCCCATATCCCACAAAGCAGGGGTTAGACAAGGTTACAACTGAGAGACATGGTTACAACTGGGTTTAACTGGCCTAAGCCATAACATGTCCAGCCTGGGACTTGAACCTTGGACCTCCGCCTCAAGAGACCAAAGCTCAACCAACTGTCCCACAGGACGTGGACTGACAGAAAGAGAGTTATGCACATCTCACTTGCAGCTCATCATGGTTGGAATGTACATCACTTGGATATCAAAACAACATTTCTAAATGGCGACTTGCATGAAGAAGTGTATGTTTTTCAGCCCCGTGGCTTTGTGCAAAAAGGGCATGAAAACCAGGTGTGTAGATTAAAGAAGGCATTATATGGTTTAAAGCAAGCACCACATGCTTGGTATTAAAAGATACATGCCTATCTGATTGCACATGGTTTTGAGAACAATCCAACTAAAACCACCTTATATGTTAAGCATGCTAATGATGTGCTTCTGATCATTGGTATCTATGTTGACGACATGATACTCACTGGTCCTATTGAGAAGCATATTGTTGATTTTAAGGCTAATTTGCATGCCTCATTTGAGATGTCTGATTTGGGCCATTTGCATCACTATTTGGGCATTCATTTTATGCACGTTGATGGTGCAATGGCTTTGTGTCAAACGAAATATATTGACACATTATTGCAGCGGTTTGGCCTTGAAGACTGTAAGCCTATTGCCACTCCTATGGAGACAAGTTTACGATTGAGTCTTTAGGATGCTTGAGATGCATTTGATGTTGTTCTCTATCAGCAGGCTATTGGATGCTTGATTTTCTTATGCATTACTCGACCAGATATTTAGTTTGTTGTCTCACAGATGAGCAGGTTTACGCATTGCCCAGGTATCAAGCAATTGCAGGCGGTTAAGCACGTCTTTCGCTACTTGAGTGGTACTCGGCTACTTGGGTTGTTTTATCCCAAAGGAGGATCACTACCGCTAGATTTGCATGTTTTTTCTGACTCTGACTGGGTTGGTTGCTATGACACTTGTGTGTCCACTAGTGGCTTTTGCTTCATACTTGATAGCTCATGTATATCTTGGTTGAGCAAGAAGTAGCCTACTGTGGCCACTTCCAGTTGTGAGGCCCGAGTATAGGGTAGCTTTCACAGAGATTGTTGAGCGTGTGTGGCTCAGATGCCTTATGGCTGATTTGGGTGTTGGCCATTGTTCTACCACCACCATCTTCACTGACAGTCAGAGCGCATTGGCAGTTGCGAGAAACCCTGTATTCCATGCTTGCACTAAGCACATCGAGGTGCATTATCATTATGTCAGGGAGAGGTTCTCTGTTGGGGAGATCAGCTTGGCATATGTGCCCACACAGGAGAACATTGCAAACCTTTTCACGAAGGCTCTGCGTAGGGAGAATTTTGAAGCTTTCCGCAAAGCTTTGGTCTTAATTCCTTTTGTGGAGTGATTTCCACATAGCTTGGCACTTCCTTATACATGAGTGCCAGCTCCTTGTTCACCGCATCACTCCCAGGGGGGATTTTTTGATATATTTAGGTAGTGATGTGTGTGAACACATTAGGATCGCCGAGGCACTTTTTTCCCTCTTTAGGAGGTTTTTTCCCCTGGCTTGTATATACGCCAATTGCCCTAATGGGCTACTTATCTTTGTACATTCTCTAGTAATACATTCAGTATTGTGTGTTGTGCTCCAAGCTTCTTCTTCTTCTTCCTTGTGTTGTTCGCGTGCTTTCGGAGACGTCTAACTCCAACATTTCCATCATATTTTTTACCATGCATTTCAAAGTATCCAATTGATAGGGCTAGAACATACGTCCTTTCATACACACTTTTCTTATCTTGCCATGCACTTGACAATTGATGTCAAAATTCAATGTTCATATTAAAATTTGACTTTCTCTTTGAAGTTGGTTTCAAAATTGGCCCATCGAGGATGATGTGCAAGTTTAGTAGGGGTGAATGTTGGGGATATTTTCTCTCCTCACTTTGATGAATGATGGAGAAAATTCAATAACAAAGAAATTCTAATTTTAATAGTCACATGAAGAACATGAAGAAGTTGGAATCTTAAATCTTCTATATGTTTCTTGAAACACATGAGATAGCAGAAAGACTTTGACCTTGAAAAAAATATTAAAATTCACGGAGAAATCTCTCATTGATAATGAACAATAAGCTCTCAATTTAGAGCAATAAAATCAAGAGATCACAAATACAATATTTTCCATAGTCAGTACGCTTATGGTAATGTGAAAGCTAAAATTTTTTTTATCAAAGTTCGGAAGGAAAGATGCTTTACAACGAAGACTTTATATAGATGAGCTTCGAGGTTCGATCCCAAAAAACAGACAAAGAAGGAAAATCAAATTCGAGCTTTTATTGAAAGTTTTTTTTCCAAAAAGTTATGCAAGATAGTTCGCAAGGAGTTGTCTTCCAATCATGAGAGCTTTTGTTTTGGTGATGAATTGCTTTATGGTAGAGCTTGAGAAAGCTATATAAGAAGATGGATATTAGTACTCAAGCACAATTCACATTGATATAGTTGAAGCTTGGAGAGAAGTGAAGAGGAATCGTGAGCTAATCAAGAGCAAGACTGGCGGTCAAATCATCTTATGACTCAGAACAAGATCTTTCTAGCAGATTTACATGAGGATACATATGGAGTTATTTTATGACAAGCTACCGGTCTATCGAAGATGTTTCACACATCTTCTTTACCTGCCCCAACTCCAACAGACTCTGGCAGATGGTTGGAAAGAGAATTAGACTTCAAAAACGTCTCACTTGGCAGCAAGCCCTGCTGGCAGAAGCAATCGATTGCTCCGTGACTCTCTGGAACGCCATCAGAGGGGAGGTCCTATGGAAAATCTGGCGGGAAAGATGTGCTTTCAACTTCGGTGACTCCCCCAAAGAGTGGTCAATTGAGAAATCGTTGTTCCTCCTTGGCAAAAGGATTGTCAACTGTAAGAAATCCCCCCCCCCCTTCAGGCATCATCAAGTACTCCTTTTGATCAATAACAAGCTTAAACCCAAGTGGGCCCCACATGAGGGTGATGAGAGGGTGATTAACCTTCTTTGTAATATCATCTAAGCTCTGTAAAAGCTTCCCCTGCTTTGTGGGATTTGGGGAGTCCCATGGGCACTAGTCCCCTTCTCTTGTACTTTTCTTTATTTAATTCAAGGTCCGGGAGAGTAGGCTAATGCCGAACTTCCTTTATATTAAAAAAAAGTAATCCTTTGACCGCGTAATCCTTAATGTTTTTCATTACTCTTTGTAAATTGTTTCAATCATATATACAACTAAGACTTGAAGAAAGTGTGTAATTGTTTTGATTCATCCATATTGATTCTCTTCCATAACACTCTCAATGTAATTATGTGTTTTAAGGTTTTCCCTTTTTACTTTTGTATCTAACTCCTTTCAAACTTCTTTATATTCTTAAA
The DNA here is from genome assembly GCA_020310875.1 of Ceratopteris richardii. Lineage (NCBI taxonomy): Eukaryota > Viridiplantae > Streptophyta > Polypodiopsida > Polypodiales > Pteridaceae > Ceratopteris > Ceratopteris richardii. The sequence goes on from CM035406.1 coordinate 196,309,089, forward strand.
TTTTCTTTCATGATTGATTTCAAAAAACCTTATGCCTATACATTTTCCTTGAATTATATCCCAAACTATTTAATCTTTACACGCTTCACTCTTCCACTCTCAAAAATTGGCTCCTTGACTTGTATCTCCCAAAATCAGAGTGCAAAAATAATAAAATCACGCTCACATGTTTCTTCTTTTCCTTCATAGAACTAACCATAAAATCACACTTTTTTCTTTTTCAAAGTTCAGAAACATAAAATTGTGTTTATGTTTTCCTAGAGGCCACTCATATGAAGTCGCGCATCTGTTTTTTGGGTTGCAAACCCCCACATTTAAAATTTTTAGAATTTGCCGTTGATGCTTTTTAAGTGTTTTTCCAAAAATTTTCAAAGCCCAAGTGTTATAAATTCGCACTTTATGGTCTTGAAAGCTTGTTTTCCATCTTACTTTTCCCCACGCATATTTGATGGACCTTTTTTAGACATAGGGAGCACTTCACCTTAGAAACATGCTTTTCACTTAGCATTTTTTAAGAACAAAGTTATGTCCTTTTTGTTGGACTCCACAATACTTAAGTAAGAAATCACAATGTTTAGTAGTGCACGTTAGGTTGGTTCGTTGGGTCTTGTGCCTCTTCAAGTAGGGGCAAGCGTTCAACTGCTCCCTACGACGAGAGAATTGTGGGCCCTAGGCCAATGTGTTGCCTTTGAAAAAATTTAAACCAGTTAAACTAGTTGGTTTAAGGAAGTCCTTTCCACGTGTCACCTTAAGGCAGGCTAACCCCTGCTTTGTGAGATACAGAGGGTCCCATAGGTACCATGCCCATTCATTTGTACAATTGTTCTTTCAATCAATTCAAGCAAATGGAGATTATGCTTCAGCCAAACTTCCTCTTTAAAATTACAATGTTCTCTAAAAATCCAATTATCAGCAAATTTGTTCAATGCTTTTGGTACCTTCTCTAATTCAATTACCTCATTACCTTCGTCTGTAGCTATGGTTGCCATGGTCTCTAGTCGAGAGTGTCTTCTGCTCGTAAATTCTACCCAAAACTTTACCTAATACAATTTGGAAATGCTCCCAACTTACCACACACTTCCTCCATGCGAACATTCTCGAGATACATTGTCATGCGTTCCCTTCTCATCATACCTCAAACACACAGCGCATTCATGCTTACCTAATTCCCTGATACAAGTAATCCCACATCCACACGGCTCTACTTTTCCCTGGATACGTCCAAGCTTACCAGCTATGGTCTGCCTGTGGAGCATGCATTTAATGCCAATTTCATGCCAACACCACTTACATAACACCCCTCAGCTTCTTACAGTGTTCTACAATGCCTATGTAGCACCTTTGTCTGCCAAGCACATCGCCTCATTGACCACTTGTTGCTCTTTATTGCCTAATTCACAAGGCTACTTGCTCACCCAAAGCTCTGTTCATCGCTTTGCTTGCTCTTGCAAACGACACCCACGCCCATGAGGTGGCTACAGAGACCATGGTTTTGAACACGTTCCTTGACATCTCCGACATTTAATTCCTTTCTTATTGGCGAGTCACCAATACAAACTTCTGCATACTGGAATGGCATGCAAGAATGTTGTTTTGGATAGGGGTCTAACTAAAACATATTTCAGATTTAGAAAGTTTTGAAATGATTTATAACAGACATAAGGTTTTTAGACATGCGCAACACAATCAAACAAAGAGAAGGATATTCACTTCACAACTATACATAGTGCCCACCATTTTAAACTCTTGATATTCTCAAACCACCAAATTGATAGAACTCTGGGGATATGTAGAAACCCAAGAAAGTACAATGTGTAAATGTAAGCAGCAGGGAATTCATTCACTAAAGTACAAACTATATATCAATCGCTTTGAAGCTGCCACAATCACTGTAACAGAAAAGCAACCAATAATGATACTAAAAAACAGAAAAAGAAGCAACGATCACTCATATCCTGAACTGAGCATCCTGCCACCTCAGCAAATATGTTGCAACTTTGAACATTATTCAATACTATTAACTGTAGAAGTTTCCAAGTAGGCCCATGTTCCTGTATAGATGAGCATGAAAAGCATAAAGGAAGCTACACAATAGTAGACTTTTAGTATTACAGTGCAGAAGTTTCCATGCAAGTGCATCTTGCTCCAGCAGCCAGCTGAACATGAGAGTTTCCGTGCAAGTGCAACTTGGTCCAGCAGCCATGCAAGTGCTTCCTATCAAAATAGTTTTGAGTGTGGGACATTGTCATGTTCTTCCAACTTGCATATGAAATTATCAGGCTCAAGAGAAAAGAAATCATTGAATACTAAGCGATGTTTGAAATCTCTTTCCATGGATAGAAAAGGGGTCGGCAATTCAAAGAATACACAATTACATCAGATTTCCGGGACAACCATTATTAGACTGCAATCGAGACAAACAGGAATGGAGAAAGTAGGAGGTCCAATGCTGGATACGGCCATTGACCAGCTTTGGTATAACTTAACTATCTTTCATATCGGATACTTGGATTGCTTGATATGAGAAAGAGAGAGAGAGGGGGGGGGGTGTGTGGGGGGGGGGAACCCGGGGGAGAGAGAGAGAGAGAGAGAGAGAGAGAGAGAGAGAGAGAGAGGCTTCAGCTCAATCACATGGATACAGGCACGCTCTGAGGCTGGTTGAACACATTGGTAGGATCAAACCTAGCCTTGATCTTCACCAATCTAGCAAAATTCGACCCAAAATAACTCTTTCCAGCGGTTACACTGTCTCCAAGATCCAGATCGATGTAGTTCACATATGTCGTTCGCGATGGAGTATAGGTTACAAAGGGCGACATGTAACTGTAGAGACCGCGCAGCCACCCGATTAGCTCGCTATCCGGAGAGTTTGTGTCGTCTTGCCACACTGCCTGATACTGAACCATGAAGAGCCTGCCTGCTCTGTGGGGGAACGCAATCGCTGAAGAAGATATTTGTGACATAACGCCGCCATATGGCTCGAATATGATCCATCCCTTCGTGTTCTTCATCAGCACATCGAATGCTCCCGCCAGCGCCACCTTCGTCAATGGCGTCGACACGTAATCAGATTTCGCCTTGAAGTAGTTGCGACTCGATTGCTGCCTATCTACTAATGCAGACGGGCCTGAAACTCCAGCAATGTTTGCAACTGCCTGAAAAGACTAACCGTTTAGTACATACAGACATACACACAGACAGACATCCATCATGATACACATACATAAATGTTTATAACATACATGTGTACATACACATGCCTACTCACAATACATACATACATACGTACATGACATGTATACACATGCATACTCACATGCATGCATACATACATACATACATAGATGACATGTACCTGTATTCAATTGCCCTTCTTGCAGTTGGGCGCTGTCAAAGCCAGCTCTGGGTAGATTTTGTTGAACAAAGCATACAGACAGAGAGACAGACATGCATACTTACATACATACATACATACATGACATGTATACACATGCATACTCACATACATACATACATGACATGTACCTGTATCCAATTGCCCTGCTTGCAGTTGGATGCTGTCAAAGCCAGCTCTGGGTAGATTTTGTTGAACAAAGCCAGTGTCTCCTCAATTGATCCCCAGTATTGACCATAGAAAGATGCTCCCACATCTGCAGAACCTCCTGTGTTGATGCCGGCCATATACAGCGACAAGAACAGCTCTGGCGGAGCTTGAGGGGCGACGTTTTGCCATTTGAACACCAGGTCTGTCAAGGCTTGCTTGCCAGTCCTCCACACGTTGAAGGTAGTGAGTGTGCTCGGTACACTTACAAGCTTCAGCTTCCATGCAGTTACTATACCCCAGGCACCACCGCCGCCACCACGCAGCGCCCAGAAAAGGTCAGGATCTGCTGTCGACACCCGGTTTATAAGGGTGCCATTGGCAGTGATTACCTGCGAGAACGCCATTGATACATGCGATGGGAAGAGAATTTCATTAGAAATATTTATGTAAGCAGATTATAAATCCACGGTGATCGATCCGAACCTGCGCTTCCAGCACACTATCCGCTGCGACTCCGTATTTTCGAGAAAGCATACCATAGCCGCCGCCCATGATGTGCCCACTCATACCGATGGTAGCACACGTCCCTGCTGAGAGACCAAGCGTGTTCGAGGATGCGGCGGCCACTGCGGAATAAAGTTCTCCTGTTCTCGCGCCTGCTTCCACCCACACGGTACGTCCGCGCGCGTCGACAGTAATTTTATGCATATTCATGAGGTCGATGATGACAAAGGGCGCGGACGAGGTGTATGAGAGGCCCTCATAGCTGTGTCCTCCGCAGCGCACTCTCGAGGCCCATCCGCCTTGCCGTATGCATGTCCAAGCTTTCTGCACCTCTTGCGTTGTTGTAGGGAGGACGATCAATGCCGGATGGCCGACGCCCGCTTCTGTGAAGCGCAAGTTCTGCACCGAGAAGTCGAGGACAGCACTGAAGGAGGTGGATTGTGAGGCAGTGAAGTTACGGACACCCTGCTTCGTCAGGCATGCAGACAAAGTGCTGACTGAGGGTGCTCCATTGCTGGATGTGAAAGTACAGAACAGAAAGGTAGAGATGCAGATTACAAGGTATTTCATTGCGCATCGACTGGAAACCGCCGCCGACGAGGGAAGCCAGATAATGGGGACCTTGGTCTGCTCGGGGAGGCTTTCGTCTAAGCGATCGCTGCCTACGACGGAGACAGGGAGACGCTCTACTGGGTTACTCGCAGGCCGAGTCGAGAGTGTTGTAGAAGCGAGGCGCAATGCTCATTCTTAAATGTGGAGATGTCGATCTAGATTTTGAGGCGTCATCGTGTTGATCTAGATTTTTGAGCGTCTGTGTGTGCTGTCAAAATGTTGACAAGCGCGTTTACTTTGAGCCATCGTAGACTGTAGCTTTTCCCGCTACTTAAGTTTTTCTTCTCCAAAAATGCGTATGATGTCGATTCTTGGCGAAAAATAGTTACAATCTCATTTTACAACAAAGGTTCTCCTATCCCTTTTGGGCCGTCATAGCTAAGTCTTTGATCTTCTATCAATTTTGGGCCATCATAATTATTAGTATGCCTCTAGGTTGGCTGTCATAGCTAAGTCTTTGGTCTTCTAACAATTTTGGTCGGTCATAATTATTATGCCTCTGGGTTATCCTACTCGTTGGCTGCCATAGCTAAGTCTTTGGTCTTCTACCAATTTTGGGCCATCCTAATTATTATGCCTCTCTGTTATCTTAATCCCAGTGTTGTATTTTGACGGTCTACCATGCCCTTCAATTTTGAAGGCTATTTACACATCGTACCTGTATTTGATGTTTTCAATGTATTTTTTAAAGGTCTAATAAAATTTTTAACTTATTTTACGATAAAAAATGGTCAAATCGGGCAATATGGCCATCAAAAATCAACACCGCCTACTCCTGTGTTTTGTGAGATACAAGGGATCCCAAATCCACTTAGCCTATTCACTATATAATTGTTTTTTTAAGTCTATTCACTATATAATTGCTTTGTTAAGCCTATTCAAGCAAAGAAATTAGCAACTTCCATTTGAAAAAAAAAAGACTATTTTTTAAGGAAAGCATAATCGTTTTCTTGATATTCTTACACAAATTAAAAACATGATGGTGCCTCAAGAAAGGGAGGGACCATCATGATGGTCCAACGACACAAGCCTCTTTTGAAGGGGGGCATAAGTTCAGTTCCTGTGGGCTATGTTGATAAGTTACTCGTCATTCCACATGCTCTAAAAAGATTTTAAAATCAAATCCATTTGAAGAAAAGTTGTCCTTGGAATGCTTTCATTGAACTATGTCAAAGGTGAAAAGGGGAAGTACTCTCAAAGTTGTCATTGGAATGCTTTCACTAACTATGTCAAAGTTTGCAAGGGTCGTGCTTAGTGTGGAAATCTTGACTTCAACTCAAATGACTCTCCTCATGTGGCCTTAGGGATATAGCTTTTTACTTCCTATGGTTACCGAATTTTCAAGCTCTATTCATTCTATTAGATGTTAGGTGTTCTATCTTTGCTTGTGTGCAATTGTAAAGGTCCTATGGATACTATGCCTTTCATTAAATTTTCAATTTAGTCAAGCACTCCACACACTTATAAGACTCTTGTTATTAGAGGTCAATTGTGCACTTTCCCATTGGTGAGAATCTCACCTTATTACAAAAGCAAGATGAAGATCTTATTTTAATAATTTAAGGTTAGTCGATAATTATAATTAATTTTAGGATTAATTAATATGTAATACAACATTCGTGGGAATCTAATCTTACATGGAAGATGAGCATCTAATTGTACCATTTACGGTTAGTACATGCCTTTGATAAGATTTTGGCTAGGTTGGTGTTAAGCTAAATTTATCCATGCCTTACTTATGGGAATATATTGGAGTCCCTACTATTTGCTAACTCAAATGATTTCATTTTGTGAATTTGAGCTCAATTCGCGTTGGTATTCATGAACACATTTGATCAAATTTTCACATATATTGCCACCAAAAGCATGATTTCATATTGTGAATTTGAGCTCAATTCTCATTGGTATTCATGAACACATTTGATCACATTTTCACATACATTGCCACCAAAATCTAAGTACCGATCTATAAGTACATGCCAAGCCATTGTAACTGGTAGTGGATACTCATGCAAAGTCATTTACTCAAGATCGAAGTAAAATTAGTTTTCTTTTGGGATTAGTGGGCCTCCAAGTGCTCTCATTGAAACCGGTGCCCTTCTTTGCTCTTAGGGCTATCCCTACCCATTCTCTACCTTTAAGGGGCTTTCAGTCTCTCTTCATGAGGGTTCCACTCAAGATCGAAGTAAAATTAGTTTTCTTTTGGGATTAGTGGGCCTCCAAGTGCTCTCATTGAAACCGGTGGCCTTCTTTGCTCTTAGGGCTATCCCTACCCATTCTCTACCTTTAAGGGGCTTTCGGTCTCTCTTCATTCTTAGTAAGTACTAGCCATTCAACCCCTTCTTTGCTCTTAGGGTTATCCCTACCTTTAGGGGCTTTGGGTCATTCTTAGTAAGTATTAGGCATGCAACCCCTGTTTGTGTGGGATTCGAAGGGTCCCATGGGTACCACACCCTTCAATCTTATACTTTAAAACTAATGAACCTATGAGAAGTAGATTGAATAGCGAGTCATAACAAACGAGAACTATGTCATAAAAAGAGAACACCCTCTCCAAAAATGAAGCAAATTGCATCTTATGTTTGAGATTCCTTTATACCAGTATACATATATTTCAAAAACAAAGTGAAAACATGTGATTTTTTGTCATTTTTTCATTAAAAAAGAGCTCAAAATGTAGTCAAAATTTCACTAGATAAGACATTGACATGTCTAAAATCTATATGATAAGACATTGACATGTCCAAAATCTATATGATAAGACATTGACATGTCTAAAATCTATATAAAGAATGTAAAACTAAATAATTCTTATACAAAAAATACATTTAAGACATATTTTCAATGGGTGGATATCCAATTGTTATTCATGTTATTGCTATGAAACATGGTTTCATTAAGCAAACTAGTTCGAGGCATTTACATAAGCACTAAAAATGTTACAAAGTTTCAATGCAACTCACAAGTATGTCAATCTATGTCTATACCCTCATCATCTGATGCACTTGATTCAGTCTCACACTGTTGAGAGCTCTCTTCTTCTTCTTCTTCTTCTATATCCACAAGAGCTCTATCTTCATCCACGTACATACCAAATTCTACAGGATCATGCACAAATCTTCTTGTTTTCCTATGATTTGTTGTACTACATACATCTAGAAGCTTTTGCTTTATCATATTGATGGTTGCTTTCCTCAAGTGACCTGTTTTTGTCAAGGAAAATTCATAAACAAGAATATCTACGTCATCCATTTTGAGAGTGGATGTGCTTCGAATATTCTTTTTCTTTTTTGAGCCTGTTCGTTTGGTATCACACACCATTTCTAAGCTATATTTACCTGTGAATGCATTACTACTTTTAGTGTAATACCAATGCACATCAAAGCCTCTATTCTTCTCTGATCAATATCTTTAGTGATCTCTAAAACCTTTGCAATCCAAAATGGTCTGGTAGCCTCATCACCATCAGCAAGTACTCCAATAAGTGTTCCAACATTTATCTCTATTAAATTTCCTTGCCATCTTGCTTCTACTTGTTTTGTCATCCTTGGGCCCACATAAGTATTTCTTTCTGGTGGATGTATAAAACTTTGAAGTGCATCTGCATTACATGCTTGGGCCACATTCACTGATCTTTGTGTACAAAAATCCCATGTGAATGGAACATCAACTGGCCAATGACCTGCAATCCTATATTGTATAATCTCTTCTTGATGATTGAAAAAATCATCCCACCAAGATACATCTTGATCTCCAGCATATTTTTTTGCACGCTCAATATGTCTCTTTTTCTCAATGAGTGCATGCATCCAGCTTTTACTTTGATCAACCACATTTCCACATCTTTCTGTAATGTTTTTATCTTCATATGGTGATTATTCAGCACCATACACAGACAAATTAGGCACCTTCAATAAGAATCTACATCCCTCTTTAGGCTCCCACCCAGGAGAAGATGAATACTGCTTTGCAAATAAAAGGGTTATTTCATCAACCCTCCTCATCAAGAATACATGGTTGAAACTAATATTGTGCAATATAGCCAAAACCTTAGCACTATTATCAAGGCCCATTGAGCAAAAGTGCTTAAAGTTATAAATCTCTGTGAGGTGTTGAACTTCTGGTTTTGGAGTATATGCTTCTGAAATCAGCTCAGATAAAATCGAAAGAGTAAAAGCATTGTTACGTGCCAACTTCTTAGAGAATGTACTGAACATTTGATCAATGTGATCATGAGTGTGCCCAACCAGAAGGAAATTTACCTTGACCTTCTGAAATACCTGTTTATCAACAAGCATGCATAAATATCCAAAGACTGTAGAATTTTTATTCTCTCTTGCAATATTATCAAGTTGCAAATATGAGTATATCAATATGAGAGAAGCTGATGCCCAAGCATCCACTGAAAAGATTGAGCTCATCTTCACTCACTTCAAAGAAGACTGAAGATAAATTACCTTTTTAAATGAGTAGAAGTCCGAGTTCATGCACTGAAAATGTCACATCAAATGTCACATCAAGAAGATATGAAATCAAAAGTTCATTAAAGTACATTAAAGTGCATTAAACATCAAATTACATTAAAGTACTTAAAGCCTAACATTAAAGTACTTAATTACTCAAATATACATAATTGATGTTATCAAAGCCAAAGATTTGATTCACTTTTGAAAGTAGTGGTGATGAGATACACTATGAAGTGTGTCCACATCAAGTAATGTGTTTGTTGATGCTCATAAGATTGGCAGGAAAGAGCACACAAAGATTTTGACAAAACAGTGACTTCTACCTTGTTGGGTTCAAGGGAAAAAGGGTATATTCGATTATCTAAATCACTCTAAACTTCAAATTGATTATATTTTGACTTTTTCAAGCATAGAAATCTCAAAATGTGATGAGAAGGATGATATTTAGACTTTTATATATCAATATGTAGATGTCATCCAAGGATTCCATATATTAATGTCCAGAATTGATCAAATTGTCATCGAAGGACATGTTAAAGTATGCTTTAGCCAATTTGTAGATGTCCTTTCCACAATATAGTAAAGGGCATCTGGTAAGACATCAAAGAATAATAACCAAAACCAAGAAAAGTAAAAAAATGTGAATGGGATGGGAATTCATCAAATGGCATGTGTGAACATTTCATATGTGAACATCTCAAATGAATATGTGAACATGGAGGATAAGATAACATTTCATATGAATATGTATGAGCTATGATAATTTGGAGGGTTCATTAACATTACAACAAAAGGAGCCGTGCAATTATTATGTCTTTTGGTGGCAATTGTGCTTTTCTCTCATCTTTCTGTTACAAGAATAATGGAGAAATGTAACTATTCTGGAAGTAAATGGGAACTTACCACATGGATCTCATTTCATGGGTTGGGAAATGAGAAGTGATCTACCAGATCTTGAAAAAACGAATAAAATGATGAAGTGATTGATCTTGGTTAGATCAATTGACTGATCTAGTTAGAAGCTGGATTCATTCAGTTAGATCCAGTTAGTATCTAGTTCAAGTAACCCAAGTGTCTATAAATTGTAGAGGAGGAGATCATTCTCATTTCCAAAATCCGCGAGCAAGAGAGAGCAATAGAGCACAAATAGCAAAGGCACACAGAGCTTAGCAAACCAGCAAGGCAATTATGATGGAGAAGAAGAATTTTGGCAAGAGTACCCAGAGGTAGACAAAATCACACCACAACAAAAGATTCCCTAAATATTCCTTTTTATGTTTTAGGAAATAGTATGTCTTCTAGCCATTTTTTTTTTCTAAGCTCATGAAGTCTAGATCCAATGAGGGTGCAAGTCGATGCCAGGCATCAACTTGAGGGTGTAAGTCGATGCTAGGCATCAACTTTTAGGCGTAAGTCGATGCAGGCATCGACTTTAGGGTGGAAAGTCGATGTCTGGCATCGACTTGCACCGCAAAGTCGATGTCTGGCATCGACTTACACCCTCAAGTCGATGCCTGGCATCGACTTTGGGGTGAAAGTCGACGTCTGGCATCGACTTGCACCTAAAAGTTGATGCCTAGCATCGACCTGGAAGGTCGATGCTTGGCATTGAATATGGCCTGAAAGTCGATGCCTGGCATTGACTTTCACCCCAAAGTCTACCACAATCACAAATGTAACAAGCTAAGGAGGAAGGAACAAAAGATAACAAAACATTATGAATGAATTAAAATGGAAATGGAAATGACTTACATAAGATGTTCTAAGAGCATGGAGCCTCCATGAGGAGAGGAAACACACTCTTGGCAATGAGCTAGAGTGGAATGACTTGTGTGGAGTGAAGGGAGGCCTTGCTTATATCGAGTTTGGGAGAATTCCCTTGCATGTGGGATAAGTGAACTTGCATGAGAATGAAACTAGCTTTGGACAAAAGGGTGGAGCATGGAACTCTCAACAGTAATCATCGACATGCACAATAGCGAAAATTATGCAAGAGGAAAATTTGAACAAGTTTCTTTAAATTTTTTCCATCAATCTAAAATTGTTTGGAGTTTCAATCCCCCCATTTTAAATCGTTAGTCATAATTGTCAATGTGTGCATAACAGCCTAGTTTTTGTAGTTGCAAGGTGATTGTTAAAAGAAAAATCAATGGAAACTATGGTAAATCACAAATATCTTTCATATCTTCATCCATTGGTGTCAATATTCTACCCACGAAATGCCTTCATTCATAAAAAATGTTATTATGAAAGTATTATTGTAATTAATACACATGTAGCATATGATCTCATTACATAAATTTGTAATTAATGTTTTCCAACAAACTTTAAAATTACTCTTACAAGTCTCATCGCCAGCGGAGTGCTTCTGTCATGGGAGTTGGACGTAAGACCGAAACATACAAAGGCCTTCATTCTCCTTCCTCTTGGGCTAGCCATCCTCCTTCATCACCGCTCCCGTTCTTGAACCTTCTGGCGGAGGAGCTTGCTGCTGTGATTTTTGGCTGTGACCATGCAACTTACAATGAATGCTGCACACAACTTCTGTTTGGTATACTTTATCTATCCTCTTACTTTCTAGCACAGATATACGTCTCTCCCTTTAAACCATAATGCATCATATCATGGTTTGGATTTCTCATTTTGAGATTCCACTGTGCTTTCGATAGTATGTTTTTCCACGTCCTGGTCATATAGACACCATCTCCTTCTATGCCCTTATCTCTCTCTCTCTCTATCTATCTATCTATCTCTCTCTCTCTCTCCCCCTCCCTCCACATATTACTGCATGTTCCTGTGTGTGCATGTTTTTGGTATGGCTTTCGTGCGAACACAGAGAAGAATGTTGAATCTAAAGCTTACTTGGAATCATGGGCTTTGTTTTATTTTACGGACGTCCTTATGCATGAACAATAGCTTGATCATTAGCTTTTGTGCATGTCCAGGCCTTCGAGATTCTCATATCAGCTATGTAAAGAATGTCCGACCAGGGATGCCACTATTTTTGTTTAATTACATTGATTAAAAGTTGCATGGTATTTTTGAGGCAGACAACTATGGAAAGATGAACATCAATCCATATGCCTGGACTGATGGGAAGCAGAAGACACAGTTTCCAGCTCAGGTTCTTTGCTTAGATTTAATAATCTCTGATATTACATTAGGTCACTGTCTGAGGCGTAATGAGGTTTTCTTTACATGTAGGCACGCGTATGGATGATGCTTGTGAACACACTTACCAGTGTCGAGGCACTTTTTCCCCTTGTTAGGAAGCCCCCCCCCTAAGTTTTATATATGCATATAACCCAAATAGGTTACTTATCTTTGTAATTTCACTTAGTAATACACTTAGTGTTGTGCTCCAAGTGTATTTCCTCGTGTTGTTTGTGTGCATCCCTAGTCCTAGAAATTTAACACTAGCATCACAATAGGTCAGAACTTCTACAAGGCATCATTGAAACCCTTCGTGGAAGTGTTTCAAAATCACACAAAATTTGGCGAGTAGAGTCAGGGTTATTAGTAGTCCAAAAATACTTCATTATGTGGCATCAAGAAAATGTTTTCAACTTGCTTCAACTTTTGATTACATTATCATAGCGACTATGTAGGCAATTCATTCCTTTATACTAAACATATATACAATTTTTAGTACCCCAATACAAGCGGCTCAAAGTTTGCTACATGTTTAGTAGAGCTTGATTGAATGTTTTCGTTCAACTTTTTAAAGAAATAATAAGTTTATTTCTACATTACGGTGTATTTCTTGATTTGGATGTTGAGGATAAGTTAGATGATTATAACTAACCTTTATGGGCATACATGATGCATCATGTATTGGTAGAAAGAGGTATGTGGAATATTTTGCAAGGCATTGAAACACATTATCCTTAACCTACAAATATTATGAGATGAGGTGATGCAAGTGATGTTGACGATGATTATCTTCATGTTCGTGATCCAACCATAGTTCCTATTCGACCTAGTATGCAGTAGCTTTGTGGAGATGGTAGAGATGCATAGGTACATGAATTGAGAGATTTTTTTTGTCAAATGTCCCATTATCCCTCACGTTCACTTATGAAGAACAACCAACCATGCTTGGCATACTCTTGCCACACTATACCAGGTAAGAAATGAGGCTTGTTTCATTGAGATATCAAGCTCAACATATGATGATTGAGGATGACATGTACCGCTTTTTTCTTTCTCTCACTTGTATAGTGGTTACATTGATATATGTCACTGATAGTTTAAGTGAGGTTCACTAGATGTATCTACCGAGAGTGATGGCACATTTTTTTTCTTTCCAACTCACTCATTTCTAGACATTAGGGTTTTCTTTGAAGTATTTTGATGGTGATGCACCACAGTGCGCTCTCCTTCTCCAGAGCTCCGCGACGATATCCTCGGGGTAGAAAACCGAGCTCCTAAGGCTGCACACAGTACTTCCGAGAGGCTGCTGAATACGCAGAAAACACAGTACACAGGGAGCACGAAGACAGACTTCTTAGGTCTTACAAATGCGGTCGAACTTACAGTCTGTGACTGACAAGGCCACTATATGTTTTATTAAAGAACATATACAAAGAAGTGTCCGGTGGCCATTTGGCCTTTTCAAATATCCTAAAAAATACATACATATATACATAAATATGTGCATACATACATACATAGATACATCCATACATACAAACATACATTGACACACACGCATATACATACATACATACATACATACATACATACATACATACATACATACATACAAACATACATGCATACATACATGCATGCATGCATACATACATACATACATACATACATACATGCATGCATGCATGCATACATGCATACATACATACATACATACATACATACATGCATGCATATACATACATACAAACATACATACATACACACACATAGACATACAAACACACACACACATATATATATGTATATACATACATACATACATACATACATATATATATATATATATATATATATATATATATATATATATATATATATATATATGTGTGTGTGTGTGTGTGTGTGTGTGTGTATGTGTGTGTATGTGTGTGTGGGTGTGTGTGTTTCAGCTTGAGTTGCATAACATGTTAAAAGTTCTACAATTTTGTAGAATTTCAGAAAAGTTGGTCTGCATGGAAGCTCTTCAAAAAGCATCAAATAGAACTAGGTACATAAAATAGCTCAAAGAGCATTAGCTAGTAATGAGCATCAAATAGATTAAGAAGCATCAGATAGCACAAGAAGAATTGACTAGAACAAAAAGCAGCAACTTACACAAGGTGCATCGAGTAGCACAAGGCACATGGAGTAGATCAAGGTGCATTGAATAGCTCAATCACCATCAAATAATATTGCATAGCACTAGGTGAATCAAATAGCTCAAGGGACATTTGATCGTATTAAGCATCAAATGGATTAAGGAGCATTGGATAGTATAGAGCATCTGATAGCACAAGGAACATGAAATACCCAATAGTACGAAGGAGCATTGACTAGCACAAGGTGTATCGACTAGCTCAAGGTGCATTGACTTCCACTAGCTCATGGTGCATCAGATAGATCAAGGACCATATGATATTATCAGATAGCACTAGTTGCATTGAATATCTCAACGACCAACATATAGTATTGAGCATCGAATAGCTCTAGGAGCATTGAGTAGCATAGAGCATTGAGTAGTACAAGAAGAATCATGTAGCACAATGAGAATCAACTAGCACAAGGTGCATCAACTAGCATAAGGTGCATCAACTAGATCAAGGAGCATTAGATAATATCAAGCATTGAAAAGCACTACCTACATCGAATAGCTCAAGGTGCATCGATTATCTGATATCAAGCACCACAAGTAGTGTTTGGTATTAAGTAGCACATAGAGTATTGGCTAGCTCATGGTGCATTGGCTAGGACATTGTGCATCAAATAGCATGAGGGGGAAATAGAGATACTTGAGGACATCATATAGAATTATAAGAGAAGTGTGCAAGGAGATTCAAGTATCACAAGTGGCTCTATAGCATCGAATATCCCATCATCGATGTAAGAGCATCAGTTAGCACCGTGGAGTATTGGATTAATTATTGGATAAATCATAGAGCATCAAATAGGATTGCATGAAGTGATACACATAGCACACATCATTGTAGCATCTAACATCAAGCTCTAGAAAGAAGATATGACAACACCACAAGAAATTTTTCATCTTTGAGAACTATCATATCTCTAAAATCATTCATATTTTTAGCTTTTTCTTGGATGCTATCTCCAAAATCTTTCTTCTTTGATCAATGGAGAGAGGTCCGTCACTCATTGACCATCAATCGCTTCATGCGGATCACATGAAAAGGGCATTTGAGGATGCCATTCCAAGAGAGATCTAAACTTTCCCTGCACTATTCAAAGCACAAAGAGCATAATAAAGTAGATTTTGATAGCATTACACTATAGAAACATGGTGAACTAATGCCACAATACCACATGAGCTTCTTCTTTCCCATTATCTTTGAAATAGAAGCTTGAAAGGTAACGCATGCCTATCATAACTTCTAAGGGTAAATCTAGCTATTGTGTCTCATCCCTAACCTCTAGAAACAACCAAGGATATAGAGCTTACTACCAATTGGTAGACTATGGATTCCTCATGACCATCACAAAGGAGGAAATCTAAATATGCTTAGGTCAACAAGAGATGCATGAGAAAGACGAGGGCCACCATAATTGCTCAGACATTGTTGAATCTTTTGCTCTGAGAGGGCAAATACATTCAACTCTCAACTTGCGACCTATGTCGATCAATGAATCAGGTGCAATCATTTGAGTTTAGGAGTTCAAGGTCAATCATAATCTAGGGTAGCATTGCAATCGTTCTTTCTATATGTCACCTTTTTTCATAAGTTTTGTTCTATAAAAAAATCCTAACCCTAATTCACACCCCTAGCCTTTTGAAGAACTGGCATTGCTACAATTACTAGTAATAATGATTGCATCTTGATTGCTGAAGTTCTTCAAAGATATATAAAGTAAAGGATCAAAGGAGGCATCATATTTCTAGTGTTAAAGTAGCTCTTGTTAGCTATTCTTTCTTGTGAACATGTTCATTTCCTATTGATTACATTGTTGCTCATCCTATTCATTGGTAAAGGGATTCCAAAATCAAAATCTTGAGAGACGAAAGAAACATTATCATGAGAAGCCAGAACATCTAGTAGCTTGAAGTAAAACAAAAGGTACATCTTGAACAAATTCATGGTTATTGAAGTATTTTCGTGAAAGGATTGCAACCTATACGCTCAATGGAGGCAACAAAATGCTTGCATTCGTAAAGACGAGCAAGGATAACATTATACAAAAGTATGCTCAAAATAGGAGTTGAAACCTGAAACACTTAGGAAGGTGCAAACTAACAAGAATTTATAAATATTGATAACCTGGAATGACTTGTGTGGAGATTCCAGTAGCTTAAGTTGAGTTTTACCCGGACTCCCAACTAAAAATAAAATAAAAGTCTTTTCCTCCTGGAACAAGTTTTTGGGAGAATTCCCTTGCATGTGGGATAAGTGAACTTGCATGAGAATGAAACTAGCTTTGGACAAAAGGGTGGAGCATGGAACTCTCAACAGTAATCATCGACATGCACAATAGCGAAAATTATGCAAGAGGAAAATTTGAACAAGTTTCTTTAAATTTTTTCCATCAATCTAAAATTGTTTGGAGTTTCAATCCCCCCATTTTAAATCGTTAGTCATAATTGTCAATGTGTGCATAACAGCCTAGTTTTTGTAGTTGCAAGGTGATTGTTAAAAGAAAAATCAATGGAAACTATGGTAAATCACAAATATCTTTCATATCTTCATCCATTGGTGTCAATATTCTACCCACGAAATGCCTTCATTCATAAAAAATGTTATTATGAAAGTATTATTGTAATTAATACACACGTAGCATATGATCTCATTACATAAATTTGTAATTAATGTTTTCCAACAAACTTTAAAATTACTCTTACAAGTCTCATCGCCAGCGGAGTGCTTCTGTCATGGGATTTGGACGTAAGACCGAAACATACAAAGGCCTTCATTCTCCTTCCTCTTGGGCTAGCCATCCTCCTTCATCACCGCTCCCGTTCTTGAACCTTCTGGCGGAGGAGCTTGCTGCTGTGATTTTTGGCTGTGACCATGCAACTTACAATGAATGCATCACACAACTTCTGTTTGGTATACTTTATCTATCCTCTTACTTTCTATCACAGATATACGTCTCTCCCTTTAAACCATAATGCATCATATCATGGTTTGGATTTCTCATTTTGAGATTCCACTGTGCTTTCGATAGTATGTTTTTCCACGTGCTGGTCATATAGACACCATCTCCTTCTATGCCCTTATCTCTCTCTCTATCTATCTATCTATCTATCTATCTCTCTCTCTCCCCCTCCCTCCACATATTACTGCATGTTCCTGTGTGTGCATGTTTTTGGTATGGCTTTCGTGCGAACCCAGAGAAGAATGCTCAATCTAAAGCTTACTTGGAATCATGGGCTTTGTTTTATTTTACGGACGTCCTTATGCATGAACAATAGCTTGATCATTAGCTTTTGTGCATGTCCAGGCCTTCGACATTCTCATATCAGCTATGTAAAGAATGTCCGACCAGGGATGCCACTATTTTTGTTAAATTACATTGATTAAAAGTTGCATGGTATTTTTGAGGCAGATAGCTATGGAAAGATGAACATCAATCCATATGCCTGGACTGATGGGAAGCAGAAGACACAGTTTCCAGCTCAGGTTCTTTGCTTAGATTTAATAATCTCTGATATTACATTAGGTCACTGTCTGAGGCGTAATGAGGTTTTCTTTACATGTAGGCACGCGTATGGATGATGCTTGTGAACACACTTACCAGTGTCGAGGCACTTTTTCCCCTTGTTAGGAAGCCCCCCCCTAAGTTTTATATATGCATATAACCCAAATAGGTTACTTATCTTTGTAATTTCACTTAGTAATACACTTAGTGTTGTGCTCCAAGTGTATTTCCTCGTGTTGTTTGTGTGCATCCCTAGTCCTAGAAATTTAACACTAGCATCACAATAGGTCAGAACTTCTACAAGGCATCATTGAAACCCTTCGTGGAGGTGTTTCAAAATCACACAAAATTTGGCGAGTAGAGTCAGGGTTATTAGTAGTCCAAAAATACTTCATTATGTGGCATCAAGAAAATGTTTTCAACTTGCTTCAACTTTTGATTACATTATCATAGCGACTATGTAGGCAATTTCATTCCTTTATACCAAACATATATACAATTTTTAGTACCCCAATACAAGCGGCTCAAAGTTTGCTACATGTTTAGTAGAGCTTGATTGAATATTTTCGTTCAACTTTTTAAAGAAATAATAAGTTTATTCTACATTAGGGTGTATTTCTTGATTTGGATGTTGAGGATAAGTTAGATGATTATAACTAACCTTTATGGGCATACATGATGCATCATGTATTGGTAGAAAGAGGTATGTGGAATATTTTGCAAGGCATTGAAACACATCATCCTTAACCTACAAATATTATGAGATGAGGTGATGCAAGTGATGTTGATGATGATTATCTTCATGTTCGTGATCCAACCATAGTTCCTATTCGACCTAGTATGCAGTAGCTTTGTGGAGATGGTAGAGATGCATAGGTACATGAATTGAGAGATTTTTTTTGTCAAATGTCCCATTATCCCTCACGTTCACTTATGAAGAACAACCAACCATGCTTGGCATACTCTTGCCACACTATACCAGGTAAGAAATGAGGCTTGTTTCATTGAGATATCAAGCTCAACATGTGATGATTGAGGATGACATGTACCGCTTTTTTCTTTCTCTCACTTGTATAGTGGTTACATTGATATATGTCATTGATACTTTAAGTGAGGTTCACTAGATGTATCTACCGAGAGTGATGGCACATTTTTTTTCTTTCCAACTCACTCATTTCTAGACATTAGGGTTTTCTTTGAAGTATTTTGATGGTGATGCACCACAGTGCGCTCTCCTTCTCCAGAGCTCCGCGACGATATCCTCGGGGTAGAAAACCGAGCTCCTAAGGCTGCACACAGTACTTCCCAGAGGCTGCTGAATACGCAGAAAACACAGTACACAAGGAGCACGAAGACAGACTTCTTAGGTCTTACAAATGCGGTCGAACTTACAGTCTGTGACTGACAAGGCCACTATATGTTTTATTAAAGAACATATACAAAGAAGTGTTCGGTGGCCATTTGGCCTTTTCAAATATCCTAAAAAATACATACATATATACATAAATATGTGCATACATACATACATAGATACATCCATACATACAAACATACATTGACACACACGCATATACATACATACATACATACATACATACAAACATACATGCATACATACATGCATGCATGCATACATACATCCATACATACATACATACATACATACATACATACATACATACATACATGCATGCATGCATGCATACATGCATACATACATACATACATACATACATACATACATACATACATACATACATGCATGCATATACATACATACAAACATACATACATACACACACATAGACATACAAACACACACACACATATATATATGTATATACATATATATATATATATATATATATATATATATATATATATATATATATATATATATATATATATATATATATATATATATATATATATATATATATGTGTGTGTGTGTGTGTGTGTGTGTGTATGTGTGTGTATGTGTGTGTGTGTGTGTTTCAGCTTGAGTTGCATAACATGTTAAAAGTTCTACAATTTTGTAGAATTTCAGAAAAGTTGGTTTGCATGGAAGCTCTTCAAAAAGCATCAAATAGAACTAGGTACATAAAATAGCTCAAAGAGCATTAGATAGTAATGAGCATCGAATAGATTAAGAAGCATCAGATAGCACAAGAAGAATTGACTAGAACAAAAAGCAGCAACTTACACAAGGTGCATCGAGTAGCACAAGGCACATGGAGTAGATCAAGGTGCATTGAATAGCTCAATCACCATCAAATAATATTGCATAGCACTAGGTGAATCAAATAGCTCAAGGGGCATTTGATCGTATTAAGCATCAAATGGATTAAGGAGCATTGGATATTATAGAGCATCTGATAGCACAAGGAACATGAAATACCCAATAGTACGAAGGAGCATTGACTAGCACAAGGTGTATCGAGTAGCTCAAGGTGCATTGACTTCCACTAGCTCATGGTGCATCAGATAGATCAAGGACCATATGATATTATCAGATAGCACTAGTTGCATTGAATATCTCAACGACCAACAGATAGTATTGAGCATCTAATAGCTCTAGGAGCATTGAGTAGCATAGAGCATTGAGTAGTACAAGAAGAATCATGTAGCACAATGAGAATCAACTAGCACAAGGTGCATCAACTAGCATAAGGTGCATCAACTAGATCAAGGAGCATTAGATAATATCAAGCATTGAAAAGCACTACCTACATCGAATAGCTCAAGGTGCATCGATTATCTGATATCAAGCACCACAAGTAGTGTTTGGTATTAAGTAGCACATAGAGTATTGGCTAGCTCATGGTGCATTGGCTAGGACATTGTGCATCAAATAGCATGAGGGGGAAATAGAGATACTTGAGGACATCATATAGAATTATAAGAGAAGTGTGCAAGGAGATTCAAGTATCACAAGTGGCTCTATAGCATCGAATATCCCATCATCGATGTAAGAGCATCAGTTAGCACCGTGGAGTATTGGATTAATTATTGGATAAATCATAGAGCATCAAATAGGATTGCATGAAGTGATACACATAGCACACATCATTGTAGCATCTAACATCAAGCTCTAGAAAGAAGATATGACAACACCACAAGAAATTTTTCATCTTTGAGAACTATCATATATCATAACTTAAAAGCATGAAAGCTCAATGATCGGGTAGCACCCAAAATTCTCTTATGGTTGGGGTACATCGGGCAGTTTGCATACTCTCGTATTAAGTAGCATGGTTATAATTGTTGAAACATTTTCTATCTTCACAAGCTTAAGTGCATTGCATAGGGCACAAGAGTTTCTGCTCGTATGTGCACCTCTACGGCACTCAAGTTCAAAGTTTTTTTTATAAAGGAAGTTCGGCAATAGCCTACTCTCCCGGACTTGAATTAAATTAAGAAACAAAGGTACAAAAGAAGGGGACTAGCACCCACGGGACCCCCCAAATCCCACAAAGCAGGGGAAGCTTGTATGAGTTCTAGGTTGCATTACATAGCAGGTTGATTACCCTTTCATCGCCCTCGTGTGGGGCCCACTTGGGTTTGAGCTTGTTGTTGAACAAAATGAGGACTTTATGGTGCCTGAAGGGGGGGGATTTCTTACAGTTAACAATCCTTTTGCCAAGGAGGAATAGTGATTTCTCAATCGACCATTCCTTGGGGGTATCGCCGAAGTTGAGCGCACACCTCTCCCGCCATATTTTCCACAAGACTTCCCCTCTGATGGCGTTCCAGAGTTGCGCGGAGCAGCCGATCGCTTCTCCCAAAAGGACTTGTTTCCAACTAAGCTGTTTTTGAAGCCTGATTTTCTTTTCAACCGTCTGCCAGATTCTGAAGGAGCTGGGGCAGGAAAGGAAGATGTGTGCGACATCTTCAATAGCCCGGTGACAGCGTTTGCACCAAGGAGGGACCCCGCAAATTTTGCTAGCCTTGTGGTTAGTCCAAATTCCACGGTGCAGAATTTGCCAAAGGAGGACAGACTTCTTAATCTCGATCAGAGGGTGCCAGATACCCATGAACTTCATGTCCCATCGGAGCCGCGTCCAAGACACGCACCACTTCTTGTTGAGACTGATCTGGTGGTCAGTCGTCTCTTTGATGTTCGGGATTTTGAGTAGATTATTTCCATTGTGCCATTTGAGACCAAGCGAGTTCGGTGCATCGTGTCCCGTGAGAAGGCGAATCTTGTTCCGATCCCATGCGAGGCATCTACTTTGCAAAGTGTTCCACTCTTCGTAGGAGATGTTTTTGCAGGGATCAATATCCTCGAAATTGATCCAGTCGTTGGTGTCATGTTTCCAGAGGTGTTTCCATTTTTTGAATCCTTTGTGCCATAATCTCTTGGCATTTCGAATGTTCCACGATTCCACCCTCCGGATGCCATGTATTGGGAACCAGATAGAGTCGTTTTGTCTGATTCCGGCCGCCCACTTCCAGTCCTCACTAATTCTTGTGAGGCTTTTGACTTTATTCCAGCCCTTCCAAAGGGAGCACACGAGATTGGAGCCTTTCGGGAAGACAGGGATCGGGGAGAATAGCAGGGTCATGATGTCGAGATTCTTCCAGTTTGGGAACCCCGTGAGAGTCAACTCATTCTTGTTTCTGAAGATCAGCTTGGCCCACGAGGCCTCCCTGTTGCACCAGGCCTTAATCATCCATTTGGCAGCCAGTTTGTTGGCCATACTCCCAATGTCCAGGATACCAAGTCCCCCGCATTCTCTGGGGCTAGTGCAGATGTCCCATTTGATTTTAGGCACCCCCCTTCTGTTGTGATCGCCCGTCCAAAGAAAATTTCTACAGGTACTACTCAATTTGGACAAGCCTTGCTCGTTCGGTCTCCAGCAAGAAAGGAAATAAATGGTAGAAGAGAGGAGGAACGTGTTGATAACCATCGCCCGCCCAGCAAGGTTGATTTGCATACCTTTCCAATAGTTAAGCTTAGTTTCGAGTTTGGCCAACACCCAACTCCAACGCTGCTCCATAGAGACGCCAAACCCCAAAGGAATTCCCAGAAGACAAAAAATTTGGCCCTGGGGAATGATTTGGCAGCCATGCTCAGTGAGAAGGCCCGGATGATGTCCCACAATGGCTCTAAAGGCGGTCTTAGAGTGGTTGATCTTGGATCCAGAGGCCTCACAATAGGTAGCAAGACACCTCCAGAAAGTCTCCAGGCTGGTATTATCATTGTGAACAAACGCGTTCATATCATCGGCAAAAAGTCTCATGGTGATTTGACTGTGGTCGTGTGGCAGCCGGAGGCCTTTGATATTGCCAGTCTCCACATGATGCGCGACCAGTCTGCTCAGCCCCTCAGTGGCAATAGCAAAAAGAAGGGGGGCCAGAGGGCATCCTTGTCTAATAGATCTTCTAAGATGGATCGCCTTCGAAAGTTTACCGTTCACATTAATTTGGGTCGTTGCGTTTCCAAGAAGGGTCGCGATCATCTTGGTGAATTTCTGACTACATCCTAGATCTTGAAGCGACTGCAGAAGAAAGTCCCATTCCAGTCTGTCGTAGGCTTTGTCAAAGTCGATCTTAATGAAAACCACATCTTGTTTAGACTCATTTGCAAATTGAATACCTTCCCAAATATCCATAATGGTTTCCAGAATAGACCTGCCTTTGATGAAGCCTTTTTGGTCCTCGCTAAGCCAGTATCTCAAGTGGCACGAGAGTCTGTTGGCAATGACTTTTGCGATGATCTTGTATCCTGTTTGGAGCATCGTGATAGGTCGCCAGTTCTCGATTCTGTTCTTTTCCCCCTTCTTGTGTATCAGCTTGATAATTCCATTATTTAGACAAGACGGAAGAGCGCCAAACTTTAGCGCTTCTTGCCAAACCAACCGAAGAGGGGTGGCAACCTCCAGCTTGAAGGATTTAAAGAATTCGTTAGTGAGTCCGTCGGGTCCCGGGCTTTTACCGAGGGGGAGGGCATCGATGACCTCAATGATTTCTGATTCAGAGATAGGGGCATGAAGCAGGGGGAGAAGGTTGGGTGGTATTCTCCGGGGGAAAACCCTAGAAATGGCAGCCATGCAGTCCCTTCTATGGTGGGAGAGGGGGTTCGAGGTTCCCAGGAGTCTCGTGAAGTGCCCTTCGATGATGCCAAGGTTATCTTCTTCCGAATTGCATACGTTGTCATGTGAGTCTCGTAGCAGAGGGATCGCCTCTCTGCTGTGTTTCCTTTTAAGTATGCGGCACATCTCTTTGGTGGGTTTGTCGGCTTTGCCGGCCCACCACTCCTTGAAGAAGATTTGCAAGTTTTTCCTTTGTATTTCTTCCTCATATCTCAGCACTGCTCTGATTTTTCGGAGACCTTTCTGTGCCTGGTGTTTTCCTTTGTTCACTTCCTCCTCGAGCCGCCAGAGTCTATGGTAAAGAGCTTCCCTGCGAGCCCGCCGCACAGACTCGATCATCTTCTTAGTTCTGGTCATGATCTTACGAGACTTGTCGACCGCTCTTCTCCAGCACTTGGCAGGGGTCAAGCCCGAGGCGAACTCCACCTTCCACACATCGGCAATCTCTTGATGGACGGAGGGGAGAGAGAAGGTGGAAGCGTTGGCATGGAACCACGGAGCCTTGCGGATCTTGTAGGAAGGTTGAAAAGTGATAACTATCGGGTAGTGATCAGAGATGGTGAGGTCAGTGCGTTGCGTGATGGTAGGGCGGCCCCACTGATGAGTAAAACTCTGAGAGATATAGCATCTATCTAGCCTAGCTTTCCTCAGATCCTCACCCGCTTGGAGATTCGACCAAGAAAAGCCATTCGAGTCTTTGAATTCAACCAGGTCCAAGTGGAGTTTGGTCGTGTCCCACGTTTCTTTCTCTCGACTGTCGATGACCCTACCCTTGCCCATCCATCTGTCCATAGGGTCCTCCACCATGTTGAAGTCTCCGCATATAAGCACGTTGTGGGGGAGCACGTCTAATGAAGCCCAAGTGTTCAGTCTCTCCAAATCCCCGTTAGGGGCGTACAGAGAAACCATAGTAGCGCAAAGAGGAGCACCAAAAGAAACCGCAATCCAACGGTGGCTTACATCTTCAATGGAGTTCTCAAGCTTTTCGATCCAGCGTTGCTTAATCCCGATAGCCGTTCCTCCGGACCCCCGCTGGTGCTTCGTCGGGATCCACACATGGGCCGAGGAGACCTGTCTGAGCCGTTTCTGGAGGTCTTCGCCGTCAGTTTTAATCTCTTGAATACATATAATGTCTGGGTTTAAGCTAATGTCGCGGAGCCATTGACCAATGATGGTCGCTCTTGAGGGGTCGGTTAGCCCTCTAGCATTTAGCGAGATAACAATCATTTTTGTGTTGATCCCTCTTTGCGGGAGGGAGCCTTGTCTTTTCTTCTCTTGGCTTCATCTTTCTTTTTCGCTGGGATCTGATCCCGGCTTAGCAGTCGGTTCTTGTGCGGGCTTTTCCATGGTAACTCCATAGGCTGTTTTCCTTTGCGGGATGCTCCCTGTTGGGGAGAATTTGGCCCCGTGCTTGGCACCGTTTCCGGGATCGTCGATCCAATGATGGAACTTTCACTGTCCATGTTATCTTCATTACTAGTGGTGAAACCATCTTCTTTGCTTGTAGAGTAACCCTCCTGGGGGGTTTCTTTGTTTTCCGGGATCTCTAGGGCTACGTCGTAGTTGTCTACCTCAGGTGGCTTCCCACCTGGGTAGTCGAGCTCGTTGATCTCTTTACCAAGATTGCAATACAAGTTGCTGTAGGGGTTAGTTAGCAGGTTGTTTCTCTCGCCGTTGGCCCTCGGACTTCTTTTCCTTCTTCTTCTGACTTCAGTAAAGCCATCAGCATCAGCTTGTGGACTGGGGAGACCCTTGCCTTCCCCTTCCTTGGTCGGATGGGTCAAGTCGTCAACTTGGTCTTGAGCCGTTTTGGAGGCTTCTTGAGATCGTTTGTTTTTTTGCCTGAGAGGGCAGTCTTTAATCCTGTGACCTTGCTGACCACAACGAAAGCACGCGTTGGGAAGGTTTTATAAGTGATATCCTGCTCCCAAACTTCTCCTTCTCCCATGTCCACTTTGATCGTAGATGGAAGTGGCGAACTGAGGTCGGCCTCGATGCAGATTTGTGGGTGCCACCTAGCATTGAACGAGTGTCTTGCGCCTTCATAGATTAGACCACCAATGTCATCGCGTGAGGCCAGCGGCTTGCCGATAGGGGAGACAATGTCCCACACGAATTTGTACAAGAAGTAAGGGAGATTCGGGAGCTCAACCCAAAGGGGGTACCGAAGCGGTTTCGATTTGTCGGGAGTAAAGTCCGGGGACCATCTGAATAGGCACAGGGTCGCCCGACCGAGCTGCCAGGTGCCAACGCTTAGGGCTTGGAACGCCATCTCTTCATTTTCAAAGACTAGTAGCAAGTGGTTCGCTGGTAAGAACTGACATTTGCTGACAACTAGTCCCCTAGGGAACCACTCTTTTCGAAGCCATTGTCGCACAGTTTCAAGCGGGGGCCTGGGGCCAAACACTTGGCCAACGAGGCACACTTTCTTAAGCTCCTCCTGAGCAGACAGAACTGCGGGTCTACTGAGGGACACGACGGGGGATTCAACCCTTTCGGGTGCCCCAGGGGCGGCACACGACCCCCCCTCCAGCAGAGCGGCCAGTGTATCGGTCCCCCCGGGGGGAGGGGCCCGATTACTTTTCACGAGAGAGCATGAAGACACATCCATGGCCAAAAGGGACTTGCACAACTATCACTGCTCAATAACCAAAGTCAGAGCCCTCCGACATGGAGAGAGGACTGACCCCCAAACACACCGAGGCCAAACACCCGCTTACTTCTTTAATCTCTCCACATCTCTTTTTTTTTCTTTTTTCTTCCTATTTTCCTTTTTTCTTTTTCTTTTTTTTTTCTCTCTCTTCTTTCTTTCTTTCTTCTTTTTTTTTCTCTTTTTCTCTTTTTTTTTTCTTCTTTTTTTTTTCTTTTTCTCTTTTTTTTTTTTTTTTCTCTTTTTTCGTTAAAGCGAAAAAAGACTTTCTCTTCTTTTTTTTTTCTCTTTTTCTCTTTTTTCTCTCTTCTTTTTTGCTAACTCATTTTATTTTAATTTAAAAGTTAAATAAAGGGGCGAACGGTCGCTAGGACGAGGCGACCGACGAGCAGGTGTCGCCGATCGCGGAGGAACCAGGAGTCGCCGATCGCGGCAGAGCCAGGTGTCGCCGATCGCGGGAGCCGGGTGTCGCCGATCGCGGGGAAACCAGGTGTCGCGGAGGGAACAGGTGTCGCCGATCGCGGAGGGACCAGGTATGGGTATCGCCGAACGCTGGGGTAAGGGTATCGCCCCACACGCGAGAACAGGACGACCGACGAGCAGGTATCGCCGATCGCGGAAGAAAATAGTATCGCCGATCGCGGAGGTATGGGTATCGCGAATTTCGGGGGCTTCGGGAGACCACGGCGATACTTGCCGGTACTTGCGACCGCCGATATCGGAGGACACAGGCACAGCGAGGGGTCGAGTCGACTCCTCACCCCTCAACCCAAAGGGAAGGGGGAGAAGGACAAGACGATACACCGCGTGGACGATACTGGACGAAAAATCACCTGGCACGAAATCCGAGGCGGCCGCGATACCCGCAGGCCGGAGCCCACGATACACCGGGCAGGCAAGGGCGATGACCCGCCTGTAACTAGGCACCGGAACTTGCAACCGCCCTGACCACTAAGCTTCTCCGAGGCCGCGCTCACAGCACTTCGACCGCTCTGCACCTGAACTCTTGGCGACCTTCGGGAGCGAGGTATCGGACCAGACCACCAGATCGCTGCTGCAAACCCCGCTTTCATCCTCCGAAGCCGCTACCCACGACTGTCATACTGCTTTCATCCGCCATAGCCGCGAGCTGTTCCTAGCAGAGATGTAATCTTTGGATTTCTACGACGATTCTTCTTTGTATTTTTTCTACGCATGGAGCTACGCATCGCTCATTTTATGAAGAGTTCAAAGTTCATGGAGCTACGCATCGCTCATTTTATGAAGAGTGGATGATCATCAAAACTCCAAAGAATACCCAAGACACTCTCTTTAGTCATGCCTATCACTTTATCACTTTTAGGGTTAGAAAGTCATCATCTTGAATTTTCCTCCCATAGCATGAAGACTTCATATCAAAACGTCATTAACCGTTCATTAGTCCTCCATGTCTATCCCATTCACTCTTATTTTCTCCCAAAAATCCTAAACTTGAGAACTTTACACACATGCACAAAAAGAACATTCAAAATAAAAGTACAAATGTCACGGAAATAAGGTTTTTTATCTTCAAATGTGAGAGATTATTAAAAGGTGAAGTAAAATTTCTGATTGATTGTATTTGATTGTTTCTTGAAGGTTTTTGTGAACAATGAAAGAAAGCACATCACGTTGTCGTGTCATGTTTTCTTCAAAATGTGGTTGAGCATTGTTTCTATTCTTTTTTATTGGAAAACAATGAGCACATATGCGCTTGAAACCCATCTAGTTATTATTTTCTATACATGCATTTGAGATCATGAAAAATATTAGGTCATCGAAGTTCTATAAGAAGCCATTTATCTTCAGTAGGAATTATTGGCATAATCCCTATCCATACGCATGAACCTTTGATAAGTAGTGAGTTTGATCTTAGTTGGGACCACATGGGTGGTTCAAAAGGCATGCATACCCACTCCATGAATCTCAATTAGGCAAGATCATCTAGAAAACACTATTGCACCATCTTAGAATTCTAGAAATTGAATGTCCATTTGATAGGCATCTGCTTAGGTGGCCTCAATCAATTAGTTTTTAAGCTTAAAAATACTAATTGCATGACAATTGATCCATATCTGATAGTCAAGTTTTGTAACAATCACTACGAGGATAAAGAGGGAATTGTATATCTTCTCACATGAAACCCTGAACATATGAATGAGAAGGATGAGATAGTAATTTTGGTTGGCATGGGTGATGAAGATATATTGGAAATTCCATCCAAAACACTAGAAGAAATGCAATACCTTAGATGTTCCAATTTGACCTTCATTCAACATGCAAATTGGGATTCTCATCAATAAGGTAATGCGAAATTGGCTTCTTCTCATAATGGGGGCCTTTGAAAATGTGCATGGAAACATATAATCATGACAAGTTGGCATTGTTCATATAATAACACCTTTAGAATCTTCGCTTCTTACCTTGGGGAATCCAAATTGGAGCTCAAATTTTCCTTCATGTCCTTCTCAACAATAGAAATCATACTCAAGAGTTAGTCTCCTCCTTTATTTTCTAACATTCTCAATTTCCTTTTGTCCTTATTGGAGCAGCTAGGGTTGCTTTCACCTAGACTTGAATGTAGTGTCATATCATGGATTTCCCTTGAATAAGATGGAGAGATTTGAACAAAATTGATTTTTCATTAGATCAATGACACAAACAAGATTTAGGGATCATCATGGAAATAAGGATCCTTGTCATCCTTACAATGATTATTAAAAGAAATGAGGATAAGATTATGACTAGAGAGATCAATAACTACGTAGTGAGATATTCAGGAGGCTCCATTTTTTCTTTCTTTTGCCAGATCTTAGAGGCTCTAGAGTGTTCCGAATATGATCATCAATATAATCCTTCATCTTTGAGAATCTATGGTATTTTTTGAATTCCATGAAATGATGAATTCAAGTTGATGTGTAATGAGTTTCTTCAACACGTTGACTGGATTTCTACATTGAAATATACAAGAAATCAACCATGATTGCGAGTTTTTCTTTGGAAAGTGTACAAGGTAAGCTCTCTATCTCATTATTTGCTTCTATTTTCCTAATTTTTGAATGTGAGCTTTGCAAGATTAATTGTTTTAATCATGAAATGATAAGCGTTGAAAAAAGTTTGCAGTAGGGCACCCTGTGAGCAGGACTTCATATCAAGAACACCTCCCACATGTGAACCCAATGTAAAACAAATGAGGTTTTATGTATAAACTTACAATGCATTATTGATTGAAATTTTTTTTAGCAGAAAGTTCAAGAATAATTAAAATATTAAAAGAAATTATTCTTTAGAAATGAAATGTATTCATTTGACTAAAGATTTGATTGATTGCACCATTATTTTTTCTCTCTTGTCATTTTTTTCACAAAAATATCTCTAAAATCATTCATATTTTTAGCTTTTTCTTGGATGCTATCTCCAAAATCTTTCTTCTTTGATCAATGGAGAGAGGTCCGTCACTCATTGACCATCAATCGCTTCATGCGGATCACATGAAAAGGGCATTTGAGGATGCCATTCCAAGAGAGATCTAAACTTTCCCTGCACTATTCAAAGCACAAAGAGCATAATAAAGTAGATTTTGATAGCATTACACTATAGAAACATGGTGAACTAATGCCACAATACCACATGAGCTTCTTCTTTCCCATTATCTTTGAAATAGAAGCTTGAAAGGTAACGCATGCCTATCATAACTTCTAAGGGTAAATCTAGCTATTGTGTCTCATCCCTAACCTCTAGAAACAACCAAGGATATAGAGCTTACTACCAATTGGTAGACTATGGATTCCTCATGACCATCACAAAGGAGGAAATCTAAATATGCTTAGGTCAACAAGAGATGCATGAGAAAGACGAGGGCCACCATAATTGCTCAGACATTGTTGAATCTTTTGCTCTGAGAGGGCAAATACATTCAACTCTCAACTTGCGACCTATGTCGATCAATGAATCAGGTGCAATCATTTGAGTTTAGGAGTTCAAGGTCAATCATAATCTAGGGTAGCATTGCAATCGTTCTTTCTATATGTCACCTTTTTTCATAAGTTTTGTTCTATAAAAAAATCCTAACCCTAATTCACACCCCTAGCCTTTTGAAGAACTGGCATTGCTACAATTACTAGTAATAATGATTGCATCTTGATTGCTGAAGTTCTTCAAAGATATATAAAGTAAAGGATCAAAGGAGGCATCATATTTCTAGTGTTAAAGTAGCTCTTGTTAGCTATTCTTTCTTGTGAACATGTTCATTTCCTATTGATTACATTGTTGCTCATCCTATTCATTGGTAAAGGGATTCCAAAATCAAAATCTTGAGAGACGAAAGAAACATTATCATGAGAAGCCAGAACATCTAGTAGCTTGAAGTAAAACAAAAGGTACATCTTGAACAAATTCATGGTTATTGAAGTATTTTCGTGAAAGGATTGCAACCTATACGCTCAATGGAGGCAACAAAATGCTTGCATTCGTAAAGACGAGCAAGGATAACATTATACAAAAGTATGCTCAAAATAGGAGTTGAAACCTGAAACACTTAGGAAGGTGCAAACTAACAAGAATTTATAAATATTGATAACCTGGAATGACTTGTGTGGAGATTCCAGTAGCTTAAGTTGAGTTTTACCCGGACTCCCAACTAAAAATAAAATAAAAGTCTTTTCCTCCTGGAACAAGTTTTTGGGAGAATTCCCTTGCATGTGGGATAAGTGAACTTGCATGAGAATGAAACTAGCTTTGGACAAAAGGGTGGAGCATGGAACTCTCAACAGTAATCATCGACATGCACAATAGCGAAAATTATGCAAGAGGAAAATTTGAACAAGTTTCTTTAAATTTTTTCCATCAATCTAAAATTGTTTGGAGTTTCAATCCCCCCATTTTAAATCGTTAGTCATAATTGTCAATGTGTGCATAACAGCCTAGTTTTTGTAGTTGCAAGGTGATTGTTAAAAGAAAAATCAATGGAAACTATGGTAAATCACAAATATCTTTCATATCTTCATCCATTGGTGTCAATATTCTACCCACGAAATGCCTTCATTCATAAAAAATGTTATTATGAAAGTATTATTGTAATTAATACACACGTAGCATATGATCTCATTACATAAATTTGTAATTAATGTTTTCCAACAAACTTTAAAATTACTCTTACAAGTCTCATCGCCAGCGGAGTGCTTCTGTCATGGGATTTGGACGTAAGACCGAAACATACAAAGGCCTTCATTCTCCTTCCTCTTGGGCTAGCCATCCTCCTTCATCACCGCTCCCGTTCTTGAACCTTCTGGCGGAGGAGCTTGCTGCTGTGATTTTTGGCTGTGACCATGCAACTTACAATGAATGCGTCACACAACTTCTGTTTGGTATACTTTATCTATCCTCTTACTTTCTATCACAGATATACGTCTCTCCCTTTAAACCATAATGCATCATATCATGGTTTGGATTTCTCATTTTGAGATTCCACTGTGCTTTCGATAGTATGTTTTTCCACGTGCTGGTCATATAGACACCATCTCCTTCTATGCCCTTATCTCTCTCTCTATCTATCTATCTATCTATCTATCTCTCTCTCTCCCCCTCCCTCCACATATTACTGCATGTTCCTGTGTGTGCATGTTTTTGGTATGGCTTTCGTGCGAACCCAGAGAAGAATGCTCAATCTAAAGCTTACTTGGAATCATGGGCTTTGTTTTATTTTACGGACGTCCTTATGCATGAACAATAGCTTGATCATTAGCTTTTGTGCATGTCCAGGCCTTCGACATTCTCATATCAGCTATGTAAAGAATGTCCGACCAGGGATGCCACTATTTTTGTTAAATTACATTGATTAAAAGTTGCATGGTATTTTTGAGGCAGATAGCTATGGAAAGATGAACATCAATCCATATGCCTGGACTGATGGGAAGCAGAAGACACAGTTTCCAGCTCAGGTTCTTTGCTTAGATTTAATAATCTCTGATATTACATTAGGTCACTGTCTGAGGCGTAATGAGGTTTTCTTTACATGTAGGCACGCGTATGGATGATGCTTGTGAACACACTTACCAGTGTCGAGGCACTTTTTCCCCTTGTTAGGAAGCCCCCCCCTAAGTTTTATATATGCATATAACCCAAATAGGTTACTTATCTTTGTAATTTCACTTAGTAATACACTTAGTGTTGTGCTCCAAGTGTATTTCCTCGTGTTGTTTGTGTGCATCCCTAGTCCTAGAAATTTAACACTAGCATCACAATAGGTCAGAACTTCTACAAGGCATCATTGAAACCCTTCGTGGAAGTGTTTCAAAATCACACAAAATTTGGCGAGTAGAGTCAGGGTTATTAGTAGTCCAAAAATACTTCATTATGTGGCATCAAGAAAATGTTTTCAACTTGCTTCAACTTTTGATTACATTATCATAGCGACTATGTAGGCAATTTCATTCCTTTATACCAAACATATATACAATTTTTAGTACCCCAATACAAGCGGCTCAAAGTTTGCTACATGTTTAGTAGAGCTTGATTGAATATTTTCGTTCAACTTTTTAAAGAAATAATAAGTTTATTCTACATTAGGGTGTATTTCTTGATTTGGATGTTGAGGATAAGTTAGATGATTATAACTAACCTTTATGGGCATACATGATGCATCATGTATTGGTAGAAAGAGGTATGTGGAATATTTTGCAAGGCATTGAAACACATCATCCTTAACCTACAAATATTATGAGATGAGGTGATGCAAGTGATGTTGATGATGATTATCTTCATGTTCGTGATCCAACCATAGTTCCTATTCGACCTAGTATGCAGTAGCTTTGTGGAGATGGTAGAGATGCATAGGTACATGAATTGAGAGATTTTTTTTGTCAAATGTCCCATTATCCCTCACGTTCACTTATGAAGAACAACCAACCATGCTTGGCATACTCTTGCCACACTATACCAGGTAAGAAATGAGGCTTGTTTCATTGAGATATCAAGCTCAACATGTGATGATTGAGGATGACATGTACCGCTTTTTTCTTTCTCTCACTTGTATAGTGGTTACATTGATATATGTCATTGATACTTTAAGTGAGGTTCACTAGATGTATCTACCGAGAGTGATGGCACATTTTTTTTCTTTCCAACTCACTCATTTCTAGACATTAGGGTTTTCTTTGAAGTATTTTGATGGTGATGCACCACAGTGCGCTCTCCTTCTCCAGAGCTCCGCGACGATATCCTCGGGGTAGAAAACCGAGCTCCTAAGGCTGCACACAGTACTTCCCAGAGGCTGCTGAATACGCAGAAAACACAGTACACAAGGAGCACGAAGACAGACTTCTTAGGTCTTACAAATGCGGTCGAACTTACAGTCTGTGACTGACAAGGCCACTATATGTTTTATTAAAGAACATATACAAAGAAGTGTTCGGTGGCCATTTGGCCTTTTCAAATATCCTAAAAAATACATACATATATACATAAATATGTGCATACATACATACATAGATACATCCATACATACAAACATACATTGACACACACGCATATACATACATACATACATACATACATACAAACATACATGCATACATACATGCATGCATGCATACATACATCCATACATACATACATACATACATACATACATACATACATACATACATGCATGCATGCATGCATACATGCATACATACATACATACATACATACATACATACATACATACATACATACATGCATGCATATACATACATACAAACATACATACATACACACACATAGACATACAAACACACACACACATATATATATGTATATACATATATATATATATATATATATATATATATATATATATATATATATATATATATATATATATATATATATATATATATATATATATATATATATGTGTGTGTGTGTGTGTGTGTGTGTGTATGTGTGTGTATGTGTGTGTGTGTGTGTTTCAGCTTGAGTTGCATAACATGTTAAAAGTTCTACAATTTTGTAGAATTTCAGAAAAGTTGGTTTGCATGGAAGCTCTTCAAAAAGCATCAAATAGAACTAGGTACATAAAATAGCTCAAAGAGCATTAGATAGTAATGAGCATCGAATAGATTAAGAAGCATCAGATAGCACAAGAAGAATTGACTAGAACAAAAAGCAGCAACTTACACAAGGTGCATCGAGTAGCACAAGGCACATGGAGTAGATCAAGGTGCATTGAATAGCTCAATCACCATCAAATAATATTGCATAGCACTAGGTGAATCAAATAGCTCAAGGGGCATTTGATCGTATTAAGCATCAAATGGATTAAGGAGCATTGGATATTATAGAGCATCTGATAGCACAAGGAACATGAAATACCCAATAGTACGAAGGAGCATTGACTAGCACAAGGTGTATCGAGTAGCTCAAGGTGCATTGACTTCCACTAGCTCATGGTGCATCAGATAGATCAAGGACCATATGATATTATCAGATAGCACTAGTTGCATTGAATATCTCAACGACCAACAGATAGTATTGAGCATCTAATAGCTCTAGGAGCATTGAGTAGCATAGAGCATTGAGTAGTACAAGAAGAATCATGTAGCACAATGAGAATCAACTAGCACAAGGTGCATCAACTAGCATAAGGTGCATCAACTAGATCAAGGAGCATTAGATAATATCAAGCATTGAAAAGCACTACCTACATCGAATAGCTCAAGGTGCATCGATTATCTGATATCAAGCACCACAAGTAGTGTTTGGTATTAAGTAGCACATAGAGTATTGGCTAGCTCATGGTGCATTGGCTAGGACATTGTGCATCAAATAGCATGAGGGGGAAATAGAGATACTTGAGGACATCATATAGAATTATAAGAGAAGTGTGCAAGGAGATTCAAGTATCACAAGTGGCTCTATAGCATCGAATATCCCATCATCGATGTAAGAGCATCAGTTAGCACCGTGGAGTATTGGATTAATTATTGGATAAATCATAGAGCATCAAAT
The DNA here is from genome assembly GCA_020310875.1 of Ceratopteris richardii. Taxonomy (NCBI): domain Eukaryota; kingdom Viridiplantae; phylum Streptophyta; class Polypodiopsida; order Polypodiales; family Pteridaceae; genus Ceratopteris; species Ceratopteris richardii. The sequence goes on from CM035406.1 coordinate 196,344,811, forward strand.
AGGATTGCATGAAGTGATACACATAGCACACATCATTGTAGCATCTAACATCAAGCTCTAGAAAGAAGATATGACAACACCACAAGAAATTTTTCATCTTTGAGAACTATCATATATCATAACTTAAAAGCATGAAAGCTCAATGATCGGGTAGCACCCAAAATTCTCTTATGGTTGGGGTACATCGGGCAGTTTGCATACTCTCGTATTAAGTAGCATGGTTATAATTGTTGAAACATTTTCTATCTTCACAAGCTTAAGTGCATTGCATAGGGCACAAGAGTTTCTGCTCGTATGTGCACCTCTACGGCACTCAAGTTCAAAGTTTTTTTTATAAAGGAAGTTCGGCAATAGCCTACTCTCCCGGACTTGAATTAAATTAAGAAACAAAGGTACAAAAGAAGGGGACTAGCACCCACGGGACCCCCCAAATCCCACAAAGCAGGGGAAGCTTGTATGAGTTCTAGGTTGCATTACATAGCAGGTTGATTACCCTTTCATCGCCCTCGTGTGGGGCCCACTTGGGTTTGAGCTTGTTGTTGAACAAAATGAGGACTTTATGGTGCCTGAAGGGGGGGGATTTCTTACAGTTAACAATCCTTTTGCCAAGGAGGAATAGTGATTTCTCAATCGACCATTCCTTGGGGGTATCGCCGAAGTTGAGCGCACACCTCTCCCGCCATATTTTCCACAAGACTTCCCCTCTGATGGCGTTCCAGAGTTGCGCGGAGCAGCCGATCGCTTCTCCCAAAAGGACTTGTTTCCAACTAAGCTGTTTTTGAAGCCTGATTTTCTTTTCAACCGTCTGCCAGATTCTGAAGGAGCTGGGGCAGGAAAGGAAGATGTGTGCGACATCTTCAATAGCCCGGTGACAGCGTTTGCACCAAGGAGGGACCCCGCAAATTTTGCTAGCCTTGTGGTTAGTCCAAATTCCACGGTGCAGAATTTGCCAAAGGAGGACAGACTTCTTAATCTCGATCAGAGGGTGCCAGATACCCATGAACTTCATGTCCCATCGGAGCCGCGTCCAAGACACGCACCACTTCTTGTTGAGACTGATCTGGTGGTCAGTCGTCTCTTTGATGTTCGGGATTTTGAGTAGATTATTTCCATTGTGCCATTTGAGACCAAGCAAGTTCGGTGCATCGTGTCCCGTGAGAAGGCGAATCTTGTTCCGATCCCATGCGAGGCATCTACTTTGCAAAGTGTTCCACTCTTCGTAGGAGATGTTTTTGCAGGGATCAATATCCTCGAAATTGATCCAGTCGTTGGTGTCATGTTTCCAGAGGTGTTTCCATTTTTTGAATCCTTTGTGCCATAATCTCTTGGCATTTCGAATGTTCCACGATTCCACCCTCCGGATGCCATGTATTGGGAACCAGATAGAGTCGTTTTGTCTGATTCCGGCCGCCCACTTCCAGTCCTCACTAATTCTTGTGAGGCTTTTGACTTTATTCCAGCCCTTCCAAAGGGAGCACACGAGATTGGAGCCTTTCGGGAAGACAGGGATCGGGGAGAATAGCAGGGTCATGATGTCGAGATTCTTCCAGTTTGGGAACCCCGTGAGAGTCAACTCATTCTTGTTTCTGAAGATCAGCTTGGCCCACGAGGCCTCCCTGTTGCACCAGGCCTTAATCATCCATTTGGCAGCCAGTTTGTTGGCCATACTCCCAATGTCCAGGATACCAAGTCCCCCGCATTCTCTGGGGCTAGTGCAGATGTCCCATTTGATTTTAGGCACCCCCCTTCTGTTGTGATCGCCCGTCCAAAGAAAATTTCTACAGGTACTACTCAATTTGGACAAGCCTTGCTCGTTCGGTCTCCAGCAAGAAAGGAAATAAATGGTAGAAGAGAGGAGGAACGTGTTGATAACCATCGCCCGCCCAGCAAGGTTGATTTGCATACCTTTCCAATAGTTAAGCTTAGTTTCGAGTTTGGCCAACACCCAACTCCAACGCTGCTCCATAGAGACGCCAAACCCCAAAGGAATTCCCAGAAGACAAAAAATTTGGCCCTGGGGAATGATTTGGCAGCCATGCTCAGTGAGAAGGCCCGGATGATGTCCCACAATGGCTCTAAAGGCGGTCTTAGAGTGGTTGATCTTGGATCCAGAGGCCTCACAATAGGTAGCAAGACACCTCCAGAAAGTCTCCAGGCTGGTATTATCATTGTGAACAAACGCGTTCATATCATCGGCAAAAAGTCTCATGGTGATTTGACTGTGGTCGTGTGGCAGCCGGAGGCCTTTGATATTGCCAGTCTCCACATGATGCGCGACCAGTCTGCTCAGCCCCTCAGTGGCAATAGCAAAAAGAAGGGGGGCCAGAGGGCATCCTTGTCTAATAGATCTTCTAAGATGGATCGCCTTCGAAAGTTTACCGTTCACATTAATTTGGGTCGTTGCGTTTCCAAGAAGGGTCGCGATCATCTTGGTGAATTTCTGACTACATCCGAGATCTTGAAGCGACTGCAGAAGAAAGTCCCATTCCAGTCTGTCGTAGGCTTTGTCAAAGTCGATCTTAATGAAAACCACATCTTGTTTAGACTCATTTGCAAATTGAATACCTTCCCAAATATCCATAATGGTTTCCAGAATAGACCTGCCTTTGATGAAGCCTTTTTGGTCCTCGCTAAGCCAGTATCTCAAGTGGCACGAGAGTCTGTTGGCAATGACTTTTGCGATGATCTTGTATCCTGTTTGGAGCATCGTGATAGGTCGCCAGTTCTCGATTCTGTTCTTTTCCCCCTTCTTGTGTATCAGCTTGATAATTCCATTATTTAGACAAGACGGAAGAGCGCCAAACTTTAGCGCTTCTTGCCAAACCAACCGAAGAGGGGTGGCAACCTCCAGCTTGAAGGATTTAAAGAATTCGTTAGTGAGTCCGTCGGGTCCCGGGCTTTTACCGAGGGGGAGGGCATCGATGACCTCAATGATTTCTGATTCAGAGATAGGGGCATGAAGCAGGGGGAGAAGGTTGGGTGGTATTCTCCGGGGGAAAACCCTAGAAATGGCAGCCATGCAGTCCCTTCTATGGTGGGAGAGGGGGTTCGAGGTTCCCAGGAGTCTCGTGAAGTGCCCTTCGATGATGCCAAGGTTATCTTCTTCCGAATTGCATACGTTGTCATGTGAGTCTCGTAGCAGAGGGATCGCCTCTCTGCTGTGTTTCCTTTTAAGTATGCGGCACATCTCTTTGGTGGGTTTGTCGGCTTTGCCGGCCCACCACTCCTTGAAGAAGATTTGCAAGTTTTTCCTTTGTATTTCTTCCTCATATCTCAGCACTGCTCTGATTTTTCGGAGACCTTTCTGTGCCTGGTGTTTTCCTTTGTTCACTTCCTCCTCGAGCCGCCAGAGTCTATGGTAAAGAGCTTCCCTGCGAGCCCGCCGCACAGACTCGATCATCTTCTTAGTTCTGGTCATGATCTTACGAGACTTGTCGACCGCTCTTCTCCAGCACTTGGCAGGGGTCAAGCCCGAGGCGAACTCCACCTTCCACACATCGGCAATCTCTTGATGGACGGAGGGGAGAGAGAAGGTGGAAGCGTTGGCATGGAACCACGGAGCCTTGCGGATCTTGTAGGAAGGTTGAAAAGTGATAACTATCGGGTAGTGATCAGAGATGGTGAGGTCAGTGCGTTGCGTGATGGTAGGGCGGCCCCACTGATGAGTAAAACTCTGAGAGATATAGCATCTATCTAGCCTAGCTTTCCTCAGATCCTCACCCGCTTGGAGATTCGACCAAGAAAAGCCATTCGAGTCTTTGAATTCAACCAGGTCCAAGTGGAGTTTGGTCGTGTCCCACGTTTCTTTCTCTCGACTGTCGATGACCCTACCCTTGCCCATCCATCTGTCCATAGGGTCCTCCACCATGTTGAAGTCTCCGCATATAAGCACGTTGTGGGGGAGCACGTCTAATGAAGCCCAAGTGTTCAGTCTCTCCAAATCCCCGTTAGGGGCGTACAGAGAAACCATAGTAGCGCAAAGAGGAGCACCAAAAGAAACCGCAATCCAACGGTGGCTTACATCTTCAATGGAGTTCTCAAGCTTTTCGATCCAGCGTTGCTTAATCCCGATAGCCGTTCCTCCGGACCCCCGCTGGTGCTTCGTCGGGATCCACACATGGGCCGAGGAGACCTGTCTGAGCCGTTTCTGGAGGTCTTCGCCGTCAGTTTTAATCTCTTGAATACATATAATGTCTGGGTTTAAGCTAATGTCGCGGAGCCATTGACCAATGATGGTCGCTCTTGAGGGGTCGGTTAGCCCTCTAGCATTTAGCGAGATAACAATCATTTTTGTGTTGATCCCTCTTTGCGGGAGGGAGCCTTGTCTTTTCTTCTCTTGGCTTCATCTTTCTTTTTCGCTGGGATCTGATCCCGGCTTAGCAGTCGGTTCTTGTGCGGGCTTTTCCATGGTAACTCCATAGGCTGTTTTCCTTTGCGGGATGCTCCCTGTTGGGGAGAATTTGGCCCCGTGCTTGGCACCGTTTCCGGGATCGTCGATCCAATGATGGAACTTTCACTGTCCATGTTATCTTCATTACTAGTGGTGAAACCATCTTCTTTGCTTGTAGAGTAACCCTCCTGGGGGGTTTCTTTGTTTTCCGGGATCTCTAGGGCTACGTCGTAGTTGTCTACCTCAGGTGGCTTCCCACCTGGGTAGTCGAGCTCGTTGATCTCTTTACCAAGATTGCAATACAAGTTGCTGTAGGGGTTAGTTAGCAGGTTGTTTCTCTCGCCGTTGGCCCTCGGACTTCTTTTCCTTCTTCTTCTGACTTCAGTAAAGCCATCAGCATCAGCTTGTGGACTGGGGAGACCCTTGCCTTCCCCTTCCTTGGTCGGATGGGTCAAGTCGTCAACTTGGTCTTGAGCCGTTTTGGAGGCTTCTTGAGATCGTTTGTTTTTTTGCCTGAGAGGGCAGTCTTTAATCCTGTGACCTTGCTGACCACAACGAAAGCACGCGTTGGGAAGGTTTTATAAGTGATATCCTGCTCCCAAACTTCTCCTTCTCCCATGTCCACTTTGATCGTAGATGGAAGTGGCGAACTGAGGTCGGCCTCGATGCAGATTTGTGGGTGCCACCTAGCATTGAACGAGTGTCTTGCGCCTTCATAGATTAGACCACCAATGTCATCGCGTGAGGCCAGCGGCTTGCCGATAGGGGAGACAATGTCCCACACGAATTTGTACAAGAAGTAAGGGAGATTCGGGAGCTCAACCCAAAGGGGGTACCGAAGCGGTTTCGATTTGTCGGGAGTAAAGTCCGGGGACCATCTGAATAGGCACAGGGTCGCCCGACCGAGCTGCCAGGTGCCAACGCTTAGGGCTTGGAACGCCATCTCTTCATTTTCAAAGACTAGTAGCAAGTGGTTCGCTGGTAAGAACTGACATTTGCTGACAACTAGTCCCCTAGGGAACCACTCTTTTCGAAGCCATTGTCGCACAGTTTCAAGCGGGGGCCTGGGGCCAAACACTTGGCCAACGAGGCACACTTTCTTAAGCTCCTCCTGAGCAGACAGAACTGCGGGTCTACTGAGGGACACGACGGGGGATTCAACCCTTTCGGGTGCCCCAGGGGCGGCACACGACCCCCCCTCCAGCAGAGCGGCCAGTGTATCGGTCCCCCCGGGGGGAGGGGCCCGATTACTTTTCACGAGAGAGCATGAAGACACATCCATGGCCAAAAGGGACTTGCACAACTATCACTGCTCAATAACCAAAGTCAGAGCCCTCCGACATGGAGAGAGGACTGACCCCCAAACACACCGAGGCCAAACACCCGCTTACTTCTTTAATCTCTCCACATCTCTTTTTTTTTCTTTTTTCTTCCTATTTTCCTTTTTTCTTTTTCTTTTTTTTTTCTCTCTCTTCTTTCTTTCTTTCTTCTTTTTTTTTCTCTTTTTCTCTTTTTTTTTTCTTCTTTTTTTTTTCTTTTTCTCTTTTTTTTTTTTTTTCTCTTTTTTCGTTAAAGCGAAAAAAGACTTTCTCTTCTTTTTTTTTTCTCTTTTTCTCTTTTTTCTCTCTTCTTTTTTGCTAACTCATTTTATTTTAATTTAAAAGTTAAATAAAGGGGCGAACGGTCGCTAGGACGAGGCGACCGACGAGCAGGTGTCGCCGATCGCGGAGGAACCAGGAGTCGCCGATCGCGGCAGAGCCAGGTGTCGCCGATCGCGGGAGCCGGGTGTCGCCGATCGCGGGGAAACCAGGTGTCGCGGAGGGAACAGGTGTCGCCGATCGCGGAGGGACCAGGTATGGGTATCGCCGAACGCTGGGGTAAGGGTATCGCCCCACACGCGAGAACAGGACGACCGACGAGCAGGTATCGCCGATCGCGGAAGAAAATAGTATCGCCGATCGCGGAGGTATGGGTATCGCGAATTTCGGGGGCTTCGGGAGACCACGGCGATACTTGCCGGTACTTGCGACCGCCGATATCGGAGGACACAGGCACAGCGAGGGGTCGAGTCGACTCCTCACCCCTCAACCCAAAGGGAAGGGGGAGAAGGACAAGACGATACACCGCGTGGACGATACTGGACGAAAAATCACCTGGCACGAAATCCGAGGCGGCCGCGATACCCGCAGGCCGGAGCCCACGATACACCGGGCAGGCAAGGGCGATGACCCGCCTGTAACTAGGCACCGGAACTTGCAACCGCCCTGACCACTAAGCTTCTCCGAGGCCGCGCTCACAGCACTTCGACCGCTCTGCACCTGAACTCTTGGCGACCTTCGGGAGCGAGGTATCGGACCAGACCACCAGATCGCTGCTGCAAACCCCGCTTTCATCCTCCGAAGCCGCTACCCACGACTGTCATACTGCTTTCATCCGCCATAGCCGCGAGCTGTTCCTAGCAGAGATGTAATCTTTGGATTTCTACGACGATTCTTCTTTGTATTTTTTCTACGCATGGAGCTACGCATCGCTCATTTTATGAAGAGTTCAAAGTTCATGGAGCTACGCATCGCTCATTTTATGAAGAGTGGATGATCATCAAAACTCCAAAGAATACCCAAGACACTCTCTTTAGTCATGCCTATCACTTTATCACTTTTAGGGTTAGAAAGTCATCATCTTGAATTTTCCTCCCATAGCATGAAGACTTCATATCAAAACGTCATTAACCGTTCATTAGTCCTCCATGTCTATCCCATTCACTCTTATTTTCTCCCAAAAATCCTAAACTTGAGAACTTTACACACATGCACAAAAAGAACATTCAAAATAAAAGTACAAATGTCACGGAAATAAGGTTTTTTATCTTCAAATGTGAGAGATTATTAAAAGGTGAAGTAAAATTTCTGATTGATTGTATTTGATTGTTTCTTGAAGGTTTTTGTGAACAATGAAAGAAAGCACATCACGTTGTCGTGTCATGTTTTCTTCAAAATGTGGTTGAGCATTGTTTCTATTCTTTTTTATTGGAAAACAATGAGCACATATGCGCTTGAAACCCATCTAGTTATTATTTTCTATACATGCATTTGAGATCATGAAAAATATTAGGTCATCGAAGTTCTATAAGAAGCCATTTATCTTCAGTAGGAATTATTGGCATAATCCCTATCCATACGCATGAACCTTTGATAAGTAGTGAGTTTGATCTTAGTTGGGACCACATGGGTGGTTCAAAAGGCATGCATACCCACTCCATGAATCTCAATTAGGCAAGATCATCTAGAAAACACTATTGCACCATCTTAGAATTCTAGAAATTGAATGTCCATTTGATAGGCATCTGCTTAGGTGGCCTCAATCAATTAGTTTTTAAGCTTAAAAATACTAATTGCATGACAATTGATCCATATCTGATAGTCAAGTTTTGTAACAATCACTACGAGGATAAAGAGGGAATTGTATATCTTCTCACATGAAACCCTGAACATATGAATGAGAAGGATGAGATAGTAATTTTGGTTGGCATGGGTGATGAAGATATATTGGAAATTCCATCCAAAACACTAGAAGAAATGCAATACCTTAGATGTTCCAATTTGACCTTCATTCAACATGCAAATTGGGATTCTCATCAATAAGGTAATGCGAAATTGGCTTCTTCTCATAATGGGGGCCTTTGAAAATGTGCATGGAAACATATAATCATGACAAGTTGGCATTGTTCATATAATAACACCTTTAGAATCTTCGCTTCTTACCTTGGGGAATCCAAATTGGAGCTCAAATTTTCCTTCATGTCCTTCTCAACAATAGAAATCATACTCAAGAGTTAGTCTCCTCCTTTATTTTCTAACATTCTCAATTTCCTTTTGTCCTTATTGGAGCAGCTAGGGTTGCTTTCACCTAGACTTGAATGTAGTGTCATATCATGGATTTCCCTTGAATAAGATGGAGAGATTTGAACAAAATTGATTTTTCATTAGATCAATGACACAAACAAGATTTAGGGATCATCATGGAAATAAGGATCCTTGTCATCCTTACAATGATTATTAAAAGAAATGAGGATAAGATTATGACTAGAGAGATCAATAACTACGTAGTGAGATATTCAGGAGGCTCCATTTTTTCTTTCTTTTGCCAGATCTTAGAGGCTCTAGAGTGTTCCGAATATGATCATCAATATAATCCTTCATCTTTGAGAATCTATGGTATTTTTTGAATTCCATGAAATGATGAATTCAAGTTGATGTGTAATGAGTTTCTTCAACACGTTGACTGGATTTCTACATTGAAATATACAAGAAATCAACCATGATTGCGAGTTTTTCTTTGGAAAGTGTACAAGGTAAGCTCTCTATCTCATTATTTGCTTCTATTTTCCTAATTTTTGAATGTGAGCTTTGCAAGATTAATTGTTTTAATCATGAAATGATAAGCGTTGAAAAAAGTTTGCAGTAGGGCACCCTGTGAGCAGGACTTCATATCAAGAACACCTCCCACATGTGAACCCAATGTAAAACAAATGAGGTTTTATGTATAAACTTACAATGCATTATTGATTGAAATTTTTTTTAGCAGAAAGTTCAAGAATAATTAAAATATTAAAAGAAATTATTCTTTAGAAATGAAATGTATTCATTTGACTAAAGATTTGATTGATTGCACCATTATTTTTTCTCTCTTGTCATTTTTTTCACAAAAATATCTCTAAAATCATTCATATTTTTAGCTTTTTCTTGGATGCTATCTCCAAAATCTTTCTTCTTTGATCAATGGAGAGAGGTCCGTCACTCATTGACCATCAATCGCTTCATGCGGATCACATGAAAAGGGCATTTGAGGATGCCATTCCAAGAGAGATCTAAACTTTCCCTGCACTATTCAAAGCACAAAGAGCATAATAAAGTAGATTTTGATAGCATTACACTATAGAAACATGGTGAACTAATGCCACAATACCACATGAGCTTCTTCTTTCCCATTATCTTTGAAATAGAAGCTTGAAAGGTAACGCATGCCTATCATAACTTCTAAGGGTAAATCTAGCTATTGTGTCTCATCCCTAACCTCTAGAAACAACCAAGGATATAGAGCTTACTACCAATTGGTAGACTATGGATTCCTCATGACCATCACAAAGGAGGAAATCTAAATATGCTTAGGTCAACAAGAGATGCATGAGAAAGACGAGGGCCACCATAATTGCTCAGACATTGTTGAATCTTTTGCTCTGAGAGGGCAAATACATTCAACTCTCAACTTGCGACCTATGTCGATCAATGAATCAGGTGCAATCATTTGAGTTTAGGAGTTCAAGGTCAATCATAATCTAGGGTAGCATTGCAATCGTTCTTTCTATATGTCACCTTTTTTCATAAGTTTTGTTCTATAAAAAAATCCTAACCCTAATTCACACCCCTAGCCTTTTGAAGAACTGGCATTGCTACAATTACTAGTAATAATGATTGCATCTTGATTGCTGAAGTTCTTCAAAGATATATAAAGTAAAGGATCAAAGGAGGCATCATATTTCTAGTGTTAAAGTAGCTCTTGTTAGCTATTCTTTCTTGTGAACATGTTCATTTCCTATTGATTACATTGTTGCTCATCCTATTCATTGGTAAAGGGATTCCAAAATCAAAATCTTGAGAGACGAAAGAAACATTATCATGAGAAGCCAGAACATCTAGTAGCTTGAAGTAAAACAAAAGGTACATCTTGAACAAATTCATGGTTATTGAAGTATTTTCGTGAAAGGATTGCAACCTATACGCTCAATGGAGGCAACAAAATGCTTGCATTCGTAAAGACGAGCAAGGATAACATTATACAAAAGTATGCTCAAAATAGGAGTTGAAACCTGAAACACTTAGGAAGGTGCAAACTAACAAGAATTTATAAATATTGATAACCTGGAATGACTTGTGTGGAGATTCCAGTAGCTTAAGTTGAGTTTTACCCGGACTCCCAACTAAAAATAAAATAAAAGTCTTTTCCTCCTGGAACAAGTTTTTGGGAGAATTCCCTTGCATGTGGGATAAGTGAACTTGCATGAGAATGAAACTAGCTTTGGACAAAAGGGTGGAGCATGGAACTCTCAACAGTAATCATCGACATGCACAATAGCGAAAATTATGCAAGAGGAAAATTTGAACAAGTTTCTTTAAATTTTTTCCATCAATCTAAAATTGTTTGGAGTTTCAATCCCCCCATTTTAAATCGTTAGTCATAATTGTCAATGTGTGCATAACAGCCTAGTTTTTGTAGTTGCAAGGTGATTGTTAAAAGAAAAATCAATGGAAACTATGGTAAATCACAAATATCTTTCATATCTTCATCCATTGGTGTCAATATTCTACCCACGAAATGCCTTCATTCATAAAAAATGTTATTATGAAAGTATTATTGTAATTAATACACACGTAGCATATGATCTCATTACATAAATTTGTAATTAATGTTTTCCAACAAACTTTAAAATTACTCTTACAAGTCTCATCGCCAGCGGAGTGCTTCTGTCATGGGATTTGGACGTAAGACCGAAACATACAAAGGCCTTCATTCTCCTTCCTCTTGGGCTAGCCATCCTCCTTCATCACCGCTCCCGTTCTTGAACCTTCTGGCGGAGGAGCTTGCTGCTGTGATTTTTGGCTGTGACCATGCAACTTACAATGAATGCGTCACACAACTTCTGTTTGGTATACTTTATCTATCCTCTTACTTTCTATCACAGATATACGTCTCTCCCTTTAAACCATAATGCATCATATCATGGTTTGGATTTCTCATTTTGAGATTCCACTGTGCTTTCGATAGTATGTTTTTCCACGTGCTAGTCATATAGACACCATCTCCTTCTATGCCCTTATCTCTCTCTCTATCTATCTATCTATCTATCTATCTCTCTCTCTCCCCCTCCCTCCACATATTACTGCATGTTCCTGTGTGTGCATGTTTTTGGTATGGCTTTCGTGCGAACCCAGAGAAGAATGCTCAATCTAAAGCTTACTTGGAATCATGGGCTTTGTTTTATTTTACGGACGTCCTTATGCATGAACAATAGCTTGATCATTAGCTTTTGTGCATGTCCAGGCCTTCGACATTCTCATATCAGCTATGTAAAGAATGTCCGACCAGGGATGCCACTATTTTTGTTAAATTACATTGATTAAAAGTTGCATGGTATTTTTGAGGCAGATAGCTATGGAAAGATGAACATCAATCCATATGCCTGGACTGATGGGAAGCAGAAGACACAGTTTCCAGCTCAGGTTCTTTGCTTAGATTTAATAATCTCTGATATTACATTAGGTCACTGTCTGAGGCGTAATGAGGTTTTCTTTACATGTAGGCACGCGTATGGATGATGCTTGTGAACACACTTACCAGTGTCGAGGCACTTTTTCCCCTTGTTAGGAAGCCCCCCCCTAAGTTTTATATATGCATATAACCCAAATAGGTTACTTATCTTTGTAATTTCACTTAGTAATACACTTAGTGTTGTGCTCCAAGTGTATTTCCTCGTGTTGTTTGTGTGCATCCCTAGTCCTAGAAATTTAACACTAGCATCACAATAGGTCAGAACTTCTACAAGGCATCATTGAAACCCTTCGTGGAAGTGTTTCAAAATCACACAAAATTTGGCGAGTAGAGTCAGGGTTATTAGTAGTCCAAAAATACTTCATTATGTGGCATCAAGAAAATGTTTTCAACTTGCTTCAACTTTTGATTACATTATCATAGCGACTATGTAGGCAATTTCATTCCTTTATACCAAACATATATACAATTTTTAGTACCCCAATACAAGCGGCTCAAAGTTTGCTACATGTTTAGTAGAGCTTGATTGAATATTTTCGTTCAACTTTTTAAAGAAATAATAAGTTTATTCTACATTAGGGTGTATTTCTTGATTTGGATGTTGAGGATAAGTTAGATGATTATAACTAACCTTTATGGGCATACATGATGCATCATGTATTGGTAGAAAGAGGTATGTGGAATATTTTGCAAGGCATTGAAACACATCATCCTTAACCTACAAATATTATGAGATGAGGTGATGCAAGTGATGTTGATGATGATTATCTTCATGTTCGTGATCCAACCATAGTTCCTATTCGACCTAGTATGCAGTAGCTTTGTGGAGATGGTAGAGATGCATAGGTACATGAATTGAGAGATTTTTTTTGTCAAATGTCCCATTATCCCTCACGTTCACTTATGAAGAACAACCAACCATGCTTGGCATACTCTTGCCACACTATACCAGGTAAGAAATGAGGCTTGTTTCATTGAGATATCAAGCTCAACATGTGATGATTGAGGATGACATGTACCGCTTTTTTCTTTCTCTCACTTGTATAGTGGTTACATTGATATATGTCACTGATACTTTAAGTGAGGTTCACTAGATGTATCTACCGAGAGTGATGGCACATTTTTTTTCTTTCCAACTCACTCATTTCTAGACATTAGGGTTTTCTTTGAAGTATTTTGATGGTGATGCACCACAGTGCGCTCTCCTTCTCCAGAGCTCCGCGACGATATCCTCGGGGTAGAAAACCGAGCTCCTAAGGCTGCACACAGTACTTCCCAGAGGCTGCTGAATACGCAGAAAACACAGTACACAAGGAGCACGAAGACAGACTTCTTAGGTCTTACAAATGCGGTCGAACTTACAGTCTGTGACTGACAAGGCCACTATATGTTTTATTAAAGAACATATACAAAGAAGTGTTCGGTGGCCATTTGGCCTTTTCAAATATCCTAAAAAATACATACATATATACATAAATATGTGCATACATACATACATAGATACATCCATACATACAAACATACATTGACACACACGCATATACATACATACATACATACATACATACAAACATACATGCATACATACATGCATGCATGCATACATACATCCATACATACATACATACATACATACATACATACATACATACATACATGCATGCATGCATGCATACATGCATACATACATACATACATACATACATACATACATACATACATACATACATGCATGCATATACATACATACAAACATACATACATACACACACATAGACATACAAACACACACACACATATATATATGTATATACATATATATATATATATATATATATATATATATATATATATATATATATATATATATATATATATATATATATATATATATATATATATATATATATATATATATATATATATATATATGTGTGTGTGTGTGTGTGTGTGTGTGTGTATGTGTGTGTATGTGTGTGTGTGTGTGTTTCAGCTTGAGTTGCATAACATGTTAAAAGTTCTACAATTTTGTAGAATTTCAGAAAAGTTGGTTTGCATGGAAGCTCTTCAAAAAGCATCAAATAGAACTAGGTACATAAAATAGCTCAAAGAGCATTAGATAGTAATGAGCATCGAATAGATTAAGAAGCATCAGATAGCACAAGAAGAATTGACTAGAACAAAAAGCAGCAACTTACACAAGGTGCATCGAGTAGCACAAGGCACATGGAGTAGATCAAGGTGCATTGAATAGCTCAATCACCATCAAATAATATTGCATAGCACTAGGTGAATCAAATAGCTCAAGGGGCATTTGATCGTATTAAGCATCAAATGGATTAAGGAGCATTGGATATTATAGAGCATCTGATAGCACAAGGAACATGAAATACCCAATAGTACGAAGGAGCATTGACTAGCACAAGGTGTATCGAGTAGCTCAAGGTGCATTGACTTCCACTAGCTCATGGTGCATCAGATAGATCAAGGACCATATGATATTATCAGATAGCACTAGTTGCATTGAATATCTCAACGACCAACAGATAGTATTGAGCATCTAATAGCTCTAGGAGCATTGAGTAGCATAGAGCATTGAGTAGTACAAGAAGAATCATGTAGCACAATGAGAATCAACTAGCACAAGGTGCATCAACTAGCATAAGGTGCATCAACTAGATCAAGGAGCATTAGATAATATCAAGCATTGAAAAGCACTACCTACATCGAATAGCTCAAGGTGCATCGATTATCTGATATCAAGCACCACAAGTAGTGTTTGGTATTAAGTAGCACATAGAGTATTGGCTAGCTCATGGTGCATTGGCTAGGACATTGTGCATCAAATAGCATGAGGGGGAAATAGAGATACTTGAGGACATCATATAGAATTATAAGAGAAGTGTGCAAGGAGATTCAAGTATCACAAGTGGCTCTATAGCATCGAATATCCCATCATCGATGTAAGAGCATCAGTTAGCACCGTGGAGTATTGGATTAATTATTGGATAAATCATAGAGCATCAAATAGGATTGCATGAAGTGATACACATAGCACACATCATTGTAGCATCTAACATCAAGCTCTAGAAAGAAGATATGACAACACCACAAGAAATTTTTCATCTTTGAGAACTATCATATATCATAACTTAAAAGCATGAAAGCTCAATGATCGGGTAGCACCCAAAATTCTCTTATGGTTGGGGTACATCGGGCAGTTTGCATACTCTCGTATTAAGTAGCATGGTTATAATTGTTGAAACATTTTCTATCTTCACAAGCTTAAGTGCATTGCATAGGGCACAAGAGTTTCTGCTCGTATGTGCACCTCTACGGCACTCAAGTTCAAAGTTTTTTTTATAAAGGAAGTTCGGCAATAGCCTACTCTCCCGGACTTGAATTAAATTAAGAAACAAAGGTACAAAAGAAGGGGACTAGCACCCACGGGACCCCCCAAATCCCACAAAGCAGGGGAAGCTTGTATGAGTTCTAGGTTGCATTACATAGCAGGTTGATTACCCTTTCATCGCCCTCGTGTGGGGCCCACTTGGGTTTGAGCTTGTTGTTGAACAAAATGAGGACTTTATGGTGCCTGAAGGGGGGGGATTTCTTACAGTTAACAATCCTTTTGCCAAGGAGGAATAGTGATTTCTCAATCGACCATTCCTTGGGGGTATCGCCGAAGTTGAGCGCACACCTCTCCCGCCATATTTTCCACAAGACTTCCCCTCTGATGGCGTTCCAGAGTTGCGCGGAGCAGCCGATCGCTTCTCCCAAAAGGACTTGTTTCCAACTAAGCTGTTTTTGAAGCCTGATTTTCTTTTCAACCGTCTGCCAGATTCTGAAGGAGCTGGGGCAGGAAAGGAAGATGTGTGCGACATCTTCAATAGCCCGGTGACAGCGTTTGCACCAAGGAGGGACCCCGCAAATTTTGCTAGCCTTGTGGTTAGTCCAAATTCCACGGTGCAGAATTTGCCAAAGGAGGACAGACTTCTTAATCTCGATCAGAGGGTGCCAGATACCCATGAACTTCATGTCCCATCGGAGCCGCGTCCAAGACACGCACCACTTCTTGTTGAGACTGATCTGGTGGTCAGTCGTCTCTTTGATGTTCGGGATTTTGAGTAGATTATTTCCATTGTGCCATTTGAGACCAAGCAAGTTCGGTGCATCGTGTCCCGTGAGAAGGCGAATCTTGTTCCGATCCCATGCGAGGCATCTACTTTGCAAAGTGTTCCACTCTTCGTAGGAGATGTTTTTGCAGGGATCAATATCCTCGAAATTGATCCAGTCGTTGGTGTCATGTTTCCAGAGGTGTTTCCATTTTTTGAATCCTTTGTGCCATAATCTCTTGGCATTTCGAATGTTCCACGATTCCACCCTCCGGATGCCATGTATTGGGAACCAGATAGAGTCGTTTTGTCTGATTCCGGCCGCCCACTTCCAGTCCTCACTAATTCTTGTGAGGCTTTTGACTTTATTCCAGCCCTTCCAAAGGGAGCACACGAGATTGGAGCCTTTCGGGAAGACAGGGATCGGGGAGAATAGCAGGGTCATGATGTCGAGATTCTTCCAGTTTGGGAACCCCGTGAGAGTCAACTCATTCTTGTTTCTGAAGATCAGCTTGGCCCACGAGGCCTCCCTGTTGCACCAGGCCTTAATCATCCATTTGGCAGCCAGTTTGTTGGCCATACTCCCAATGTCCAGGATACCAAGTCCCCCGCATTCTCTGGGGCTAGTGCAGATGTCCCATTTGATTTTAGGCACCCCCCTTCTGTTGTGATCGCCCGTCCAAAGAAAATTTCTACAGGTACTACTCAATTTGGACAAGCCTTGCTCGTTCGGTCTCCAGCAAGAAAGGAAATAAATGGTAGAAGAGAGGAGGAACGTGTTGATAACCATCGCCCGCCCAGCAAGGTTGATTTGCATACCTTTCCAATAGTTAAGCTTAGTTTCGAGTTTGGCCAACACCCAACTCCAACGCTGCTCCATAGAGACGCCAAACCCCAAAGGAATTCCCAGAAGACAAAAAATTTGGCCCTGGGGAATGATTTGGCAGCCATGCTCAGTGAGAAGGCCCGGATGATGTCCCACAATGGCTCTAAAGGCGGTCTTAGAGTGGTTGATCTTGGATCCAGAGGCCTCACAATAGGTAGCAAGACACCTCCAGAAAGTCTCCAGGCTGGTATTATCATTGTGAACAAACGCGTTCATATCATCGGCAAAAAGTCTCATGGTGATTTGACTGTGGTCGTGTGGCAGCCGGAGGCCTTTGATATTGCCAGTCTCCACATGATGCGCGACCAGTCTGCTCAGCCCCTCAGTGGCAATAGCAAAAAGAAGGGGGGCCAGAGGGCATCCTTGTCTAATAGATCTTCTAAGATGGATCGCCTTCGAAAGTTTACCGTTCACATTAATTTGGGTCGTTGCGTTTCCAAGAAGGGTCGCGATCATCTTGGTGAATTTCTGACTACATCCGAGATCTTGAAGCGACTGCAGAAGAAAGTCCCATTCCAGTCTGTCGTAGGCTTTGTCAAAGTCGATCTTAATGAAAACCACATCTTGTTTAGACTCATTTGCAAATTGAATACCTTCCCAAATATCCATAATGGTTTCCAGAATAGACCTGCCTTTGATGAAGCCTTTTTGGTCCTCGCTAAGCCAGTATCTCAAGTGGCACGAGAGTCTGTTGGCAATGACTTTTGCGATGATCTTGTATCCTGTTTGGAGCATCGTGATAGGTCGCCAGTTCTCGATTCTGTTCTTTTCCCCCTTCTTGTGTATCAGCTTGATAATTCCATTATTTAGACAAGACGGAAGAGCGCCAAACTTTAGCGCTTCTTGCCAAACCAACCGAAGAGGGGTGGCAACCTCCAGCTTGAAGGATTTAAAGAATTCGTTAGTGAGTCCGTCGGGTCCCGGGCTTTTACCGAGGGGGAGGGCATCGATGACCTCAATGATTTCTGATTCAGAGATAGGGGCATGAAGCAGGGGGAGAAGGTTGGGTGGTATTCTCCGGGGGAAAACCCTAGAAATGGCAGCCATGCAGTCCCTTCTATGGTGGGAGAGGGGGTTCGAGGTTCCCAGGAGTCTCGTGAAGTGCCCTTCGATGATGCCAAGGTTATCTTCTTCCGAATTGCATACGTTGTCATGTGAGTCTCGTAGCAGAGGGATCGCCTCTCTGCTGTGTTTCCTTTTAAGTATGCGGCACATCTCTTTGGTGGGTTTGTCGGCTTTGCCGGCCCACCACTCCTTGAAGAAGATTTGCAAGTTTTTCCTTTGTATTTCTTCCTCATATCTCAGCACTGCTCTGATTTTTCGGAGACCTTTCTGTGCCTGGTGTTTTCCTTTGTTCACTTCCTCCTCGAGCCGCCAGAGTCTATGGTAAAGAGCTTCCCTGCGAGCCCGCCGCACAGACTCGATCATCTTCTTAGTTCTGGTCATGATCTTACGAGACTTGTCGACCGCTCTTCTCCAGCACTTGGCAGGGGTCAAGCCCGAGGCGAACTCCACCTTCCACACATCGGCAATCTCTTGATGGACGGAGGGGAGAGAGAAGGTGGAAGCGTTGGCATGGAACCACGGAGCCTTGCGGATCTTGTAGGAAGGTTGAAAAGTGATAACTATCGGGTAGTGATCAGAGATGGTGAGGTCAGTGCGTTGCGTGATGGTAGGGCGGCCCCACTGATGAGTAAAACTCTGAGAGATATAGCATCTATCTAGCCTAGCTTTCCTCAGATCCTCACCCGCTTGGAGATTCGACCAAGAAAAGCCATTCGAGTCTTTGAATTCAACCAGGTCCAAGTGGAGTTTGGTCGTGTCCCACGTTTCTTTCTCTCGACTGTCGATGACCCTACCCTTGCCCATCCATCTGTCCATAGGGTCCTCCACCATGTTGAAGTCTCCGCATATAAGCACGTTGTGGGGGAGCACGTCTAATGAAGCCCAAGTGTTCAGTCTCTCCAAATCCCCGTTAGGGGCGTACAGAGAAACCATAGTAGCGCAAAGAGGAGCACCAAAAGAAACCGCAATCCAACGGTGGCTTACATCTTCAATGGAGTTCTCAAGCTTTTCGATCCAGCGTTGCTTAATCCCGATAGCCGTTCCTCCGGACCCCCGCTGGTGCTTCGTCGGGATCCACACATGGGCCGAGGAGACCTGTCTGAGCCGTTTCTGGAGGTCTTCGCCGTCAGTTTTAATCTCTTGAATACATATAATGTCTGGGTTTAAGCTAATGTCGCGGAGCCATTGACCAATGATGGTCGCTCTTGAGGGGTCGGTTAGCCCTCTAGCATTTAGCGAGATAACAATCATTTTTGTGTTGATCCCTCTTTGCGGGAGGGAGCCTTGTCTTTTCTTCTCTTGGCTTCATCTTTCTTTTTCGCTGGGATCTGATCCCGGCTTAGCAGTCGGTTCTTGTGCGGGCTTTTCCATGGTAACTCCATAGGCTGTTTTCCTTTGCGGGATGCTCCCTGTTGGGGAGAATTTGGCCCCGTGCTTGGCACCGTTTCCGGGATCGTCGATCCAATGATGGAACTTTCACTGTCCATGTTATCTTCATTACTAGTGGTGAAACCATCTTCTTTGC
This sequence comes from Ceratopteris richardii, assembly GCA_020310875.1. Lineage (NCBI taxonomy): Eukaryota > Viridiplantae > Streptophyta > Polypodiopsida > Polypodiales > Pteridaceae > Ceratopteris > Ceratopteris richardii. Next base: position 196,364,118 of record CM035406.1, read on the forward strand.
TTGTAGAGTAACCCTCCTGGGGGGTTTCTTTGTTTTCCGGGATCTCTAGGGCTACGTCGTAGTTGTCTACCTCAGGTGGCTTCCCACCTGGGTAGTCGAGCTCGTTGATCTCTTTACCAAGATTGCAATACAAGTTGCTGTAGGGGTTAGTTAGCAGGTTGTTTCTCTCGCCGTTGGCCCTCGGACTTCTTTTCCTTCTTCTTCTGACTTCAGTAAAGCCATCAGCATCAGCTTGTGGACTGGGGAGACCCTTGCCTTCCCCTTCCTTGGTCGGATGGGTCAAGTCGTCAACTTGGTCTTGAGCCGTTTTGGAGGCTTCTTGAGATCGTTTGTTTTTTTGCCTGAGAGGGCAGTCTTTAATCCTGTGACCTTGCTGACCACAACGAAAGCACGCGTTGGGAAGGTTTTATAAGTGATATCCTGCTCCCAAACTTCTCCTTCTCCCATGTCCACTTTGATCGTAGATGGAAGTGGCGAACTGAGGTCGGCCTCGATGCAGATTTGTGGGTGCCACCTAGCATTGAACGAGTGTCTTGCGCCTTCATAGATTAGACCACCAATGTCATCGCGTGAGGCCAGCGGCTTGCCGATAGGGGAGACAATGTCCCACACGAATTTGTACAAGAAGTAAGGGAGATTCGGGAGCTCAACCCAAAGGGGGTACCGAAGCGGTTTCGATTTGTCGGGAGTAAAGTCCGGGGACCATCTGAATAGGCACAGGGTCGCCCGACCGAGCTGCCAGGTGCCAACGCTTAGGGCTTGGAACGCCATCTCTTCATTTTCAAAGACTAGTAGCAAGTGGTTCGCTGGTAAGAACTGACATTTGCTGACAACTAGTCCCCTAGGGAACCACTCTTTTCGAAGCCATTGTCGCACAGTTTCAAGCGGGGGCCTGGGGCCAAACACTTGGCCAACGAGGCACACTTTCTTAAGCTCCTCCTGAGCAGACAGAACTGCGGGTCTACTGAGGGACACGACGGGGGATTCAACCCTTTCGGGTGCCCCAGGGGCGGCACACGACCCCCCCTCCAGCAGAGCGGCCAGTGTATCGGTCCCCCCGGGGGGAGGGGCCCGATTACTTTTCACGAGAGAGCATGAAGACACATCCATGGCCAAAAGGGACTTGCACAACTATCACTGCTCAATAACCAAAGTCAGAGCCCTCCGACATGGAGAGAGGACTGACCCCCAAACACACCGAGGCCAAACACCCGCTTACTTCTTTAATCTCTCCACATCTCTTTTTTTTTCTTTTTTCTTCCTATTTTCCTTTTTTCTTTTTCTTTTTTTTTTCTCTCTCTTCTTTCTTTCTTTCTTCTTTTTTTTTCTCTTTTTCTCTTTTTTTTTTCTTCTTTTTTTTTTCTTTTTCTCTTTTTTTTTTTTTTCTCTTTTTTCGTTAAAGCGAAAAAAGACTTTCTCTTCTTTTTTTTTTCTCTTTTTCTCTTTTTTCTCTCTTCTTTTTTGCTAACTCATTTTATTTTAATTTAAAAGTTAAATAAAGGGGCGAACGGTCGCTAGGACGAGGCGACCGACGAGCAGGTGTCGCCGATCGCGGAGGAACCAGGAGTCGCCGATCGCGGCAGAGCCAGGTGTCGCCGATCGCGGGAGCCGGGTGTCGCCGATCGCGGGGAAACCAGGTGTCGCGGAGGGAACAGGTGTCGCCGATCGCGGAGGGACCAGGTATGGGTATCGCCGAACGCTGGGGTAAGGGTATCGCCCCACACGCGAGAACAGGACGACCGACGAGCAGGTATCGCCGATCGCGGAAGAAAATAGTATCGCCGATCGCGGAGGTATGGGTATCGCGAATTTCGGGGGCTTCGGGAGACCACGGCGATACTTGCCGGTACTTGCGACCGCCGATATCGGAGGACACAGGCACAGCGAGGGGTCGAGTCGACTCCTCACCCCTCAACCCAAAGGGAAGGGGGAGAAGGACAAGACGATACACCGCGTGGACGATACTGGACGAAAAATCACCTGGCACGAAATCCGAGGCGGCCGCGATACCCGCAGGCCGGAGCCCACGATACACCGGGCAGGCAAGGGCGATGACCCGCCTGTAACTAGGCACCGGAACTTGCAACCGCCCTGACCACTAAGCTTCTCCGAGGCCGCGCTCACAGCACTTCGACCGCTCTGCACCTGAACTCTTGGCGACCTTCGGGAGCGAGGTATCGGACCAGACCACCAGATCGCTGCTGCAAACCCCGCTTTCATCCTCCGAAGCCGCTACCCACGACTGTCATACTGCTTTCATCCGCCATAGCCGCGAGCTGTTCCTAGCAGAGATGTAATCTTTGGATTTCTACGACGATTCTTCTTTGTATTTTTTCTACGCATGGAGCTACGCATCGCTCATTTTATGAAGAGTTCAAAGTTCATGGAGCTACGCATCGCTCATTTTATGAAGAGTGGATGATCATCAAAACTCCAAAGAATACCCAAGACACTCTCTTTAGTCATGCCTATCACTTTATCACTTTTAGGGTTAGAAAGTCATCATCTTGAATTTTCCTCCCATAGCATGAAGACTTCATATCAAAACGTCATTAACCGTTCATTAGTCCTCCATGTCTATCCCATTCACTCTTATTTTCTCCCAAAAATCCTAAACTTGAGAACTTTACACACATGCACAAAAAGAACATTCAAAATAAAAGTACAAATGTCACGGAAATAAGGTTTTTTATCTTCAAATGTGAGAGATTATTAAAAGGTGAAGTAAAATTTCTGATTGATTGTATTTGATTGTTTCTTGAAGGTTTTTGTGAACAATGAAAGAAAGCACATCACGTTGTCGTGTCATGTTTTCTTCAAAATGTGGTTGAGCATTGTTTCTATTCTTTTTTATTGGAAAACAATGAGCACATATGCGCTTGAAACCCATCTAGTTATTATTTTCTATACATGCATTTGAGATCATGAAAAATATTAGGTCATCGAAGTTCTATAAGAAGCCATTTATCTTCAGTAGGAATTATTGGCATAATCCCTATCCATACGCATGAACCTTTGATAAGTAGTGAGTTTGATCTTAGTTGGGACCACATGGGTGGTTCAAAAGGCATGCATACCCACTCCATGAATCTCAATTAGGCAAGATCATCTAGAAAACACTATTGCACCATCTTAGAATTCTAGAAATTGAATGTCCATTTGATAGGCATCTGCTTAGGTGGCCTCAATCAATTAGTTTTTAAGCTTAAAAATACTAATTGCATGACAATTGATCCATATCTGATAGTCAAGTTTTGTAACAATCACTACGAGGATAAAGAGGGAATTGTATATCTTCTCACATGAAACCCTGAACATATGAATGAGAAGGATGAGATAGTAATTTTGGTTGGCATGGGTGATGAAGATATATTGGAAATTCCATCCAAAACACTAGAAGAAATGCAATACCTTAGATGTTCCAATTTGACCTTCATTCAACATGCAAATTGGGATTCTCATCAATAAGGTAATGCGAAATTGGCTTCTTCTCATAATGGGGGCCTTTGAAAATGTGCATGGAAACATATAATCATGACAAGTTGGCATTGTTCATATAATAACACCTTTAGAATCTTCGCTTCTTACCTTGGGGAATCCAAATTGGAGCTCAAATTTTCCTTCATGTCCTTCTCAACAATAGAAATCATACTCAAGAGTTAGTCTCCTCCTTTATTTTCTAACATTCTCAATTTCCTTTTGTCCTTATTGGAGCAGCTAGGGTTGCTTTCACCTAGACTTGAATGTAGTGTCATATCATGGATTTCCCTTGAATAAGATGGAGAGATTTGAACAAAATTGATTTTTCATTAGATCAATGACACAAACAAGATTTAGGGATCATCATGGAAATAAGGATCCTTGTCATCCTTACAATGATTATTAAAAGAAATGAGGATAAGATTATGACTAGAGAGATCAATAACTACGTAGTGAGATATTCAGGAGGCTCCATTTTTTCTTTCTTTTGCCAGATCTTAGAGGCTCTAGAGTGTTCCGAATATGATCATCAATATAATCCTTCATCTTTGAGAATCTATGGTATTTTTTGAATTCCATGAAATGATGAATTCAAGTTGATGTGTAATGAGTTTCTTCAACACGTTGACTGGATTTCTACATTGAAATATACAAGAAATCAACCATGATTGCGAGTTTTTCTTTGGAAAGTGTACAAGGTAAGCTCTCTATCTCATTATTTGCTTCTATTTTCCTAATTTTTGAATGTGAGCTTTGCAAGATTAATTGTTTTAATCATGAAATGATAAGCGTTGAAAAAAGTTTGCAGTAGGGCACCCTGTGAGCAGGACTTCATATCAAGAACACCTCCCACATGTGAACCCAATGTAAAACAAATGAGGTTTTATGTATAAACTTACAATGCATTATTGATTGAAATTTTTTTTAGCAGAAAGTTCAAGAATAATTAAAATATTAAAAGAAATTATTCTTTAGAAATGAAATGTATTCATTTGACTAAAGATTTGATTGATTGCACCATTATTTTTTCTCTCTTGTCATTTTTTTCACAAAAATATCTCTAAAATCATTCATATTTTTAGCTTTTTCTTGGATGCTATCTCCAAAATCTTTCTTCTTTGATCAATGGAGAGAGGTCCGTCACTCATTGACCATCAATCGCTTCATGCGGATCACATGAAAAGGGCATTTGAGGATGCCATTCCAAGAGAGATCTAAACTTTCCCTGCACTATTCAAAGCACAAAGAGCATAATAAAGTAGATTTTGATAGCATTACACTATAGAAACATGGTGAACTAATGCCACAATACCACATGAGCTTCTTCTTTCCCATTATCTTTGAAATAGAAGCTTGAAAGGTAACGCATGCCTATCATAACTTCTAAGGGTAAATCTAGCTATTGTGTCTCATCCCTAACCTCTAGAAACAACCAAGGATATAGAGCTTACTACCAATTGGTAGACTATGGATTCCTCATGACCATCACAAAGGAGGAAATCTAAATATGCTTAGGTCAACAAGAGATGCATGAGAAAGACGAGGGCCACCATAATTGCTCAGACATTGTTGAATCTTTTGCTCTGAGAGGGCAAATACATTCAACTCTCAACTTGCGACCTATGTCGATCAATGAATCAGGTGCAATCATTTGAGTTTAGGAGTTCAAGGTCAATCATAATCTAGGGTAGCATTGCAATCGTTCTTTCTATATGTCACCTTTTTTCATAAGTTTTGTTCTATAAAAAAATCCTAACCCTAATTCACACCCCTAGCCTTTTGAAGAACTGGCATTGCTACAATTACTAGTAATAATGATTGCATCTTGATTGCTGAAGTTCTTCAAAGATATATAAAGTAAAGGATCAAAGGAGGCATCATATTTCTAGTGTTAAAGTAGCTCTTGTTAGCTATTCTTTCTTGTGAACATGTTCATTTCCTATTGATTACATTGTTGCTCATCCTATTCATTGGTAAAGGGATTCCAAAATCAAAATCTTGAGAGACGAAAGAAACATTATCATGAGAAGCCAGAACATCTAGTAGCTTGAAGTAAAACAAAAGGTACATCTTGAACAAATTCATGGTTATTGAAGTATTTTCGTGAAAGGATTGCAACCTATACGCTCAATGGAGGCAACAAAATGCTTGCATTCGTAAAGACGAGCAAGGATAACATTATACAAAAGTATGCTCAAAATAGGAGTTGAAACCTGAAACACTTAGGAAGGTGCAAACTAACAAGAATTTATAAATATTGATATCCTTTACCTTGTTTTCAAAGTGATAAAGAAGATCAAGTGAACCACAAACCAACAAGCTGATGCAACTACTTTCTATTGATGAGTGAAATATGGCAAGGACTTGGGTTTCAATGATTTTGGTGATAGAGTAGCCTATTTATTTCATCTTTGAGCTAAATCTTGGTTTTTCAAGAGAAAATAGATTGTTGAACAACAATCTATTTTCTCTCAATGCTTCTTGTCAACATAGATTAGATATTCCCTCATAACTCTAAATCTTATCTTATTCATCTATGGCAAGTTTACAAGTTCATTGAGGTGTCTTAAGATGTTTTTCGATAGCTTGAGTACATGAGGAGTCTGATAAAAAATGGAGCTTCATGATTGTTGCCAGTATATAGTCATATACAAGGCTAAACAAGAGATTCTTGTCATGGTTCTCACTACATAATGGTCGGAGAAAAATTCAAAAATGAAGATATCCAAGATTTTTGTAGTGCATCCAATGAATTATGATGCTTCCAGCTGAAAGCATTTGTTAGAAGATGGTTCCAAATCTATAGGTGATAGGAGAAATTTGTTTGACAAGTTTAGAACAAAGAAAATTCAAGATAACCATCCATAATCATGATTTTTAGAAGCTTATTTCAAATACTTTAAAAGGAAGAAGAAAATCAACATCAATTTGATCTCTTCTAAAATTGCAAGCATTCTATTATGAACCTTATCCAAATCTACTCCCTTGGACATAAGTTGCTCCTACAACCGATTGAGATAATGAGAAAATGTTTATTGTAAGGTGCAGATAAACAAAGAACACAAAAACCTTGTCACATGAAAAAAATTAGACATCTCCATTTATTTCCCTACAATGAACTAAATGATGATGGAATACTAAGTTGAAAGCAGATCTCATGCGTGACTGCAACCTGGTTTTATATGAGAACTTTCATTTTTGCTCCCTTTCCTAGTTGTCATCCATGTTCCTATTGAGTATATGTTGCACTTAATTTTGAGTGATGGCCTACTCACAGAATATTCGAGGCTGGAACTATCTTGATGGCAGATGAGTTCATCTTTTCATAGTTTTCTTGTCTTCAGTGACTAATCATCTTTCGAATTTCCTGCAATTTGAATTCTCCTCCTTCCCCATCATCTAAACAAGGGTAACATCCCTTTGAGAGGTTGAAGAGAGAAATTCAAAGGAGGAGATAAACGTGAAAGACAACAAAAAAAAAGAAAAAGAAGAGAGAAAACGAAGAGTGAAGAGATAGACAAAGAGAGAGAGAGAGAGAGAATGAAAGAGAGAGAAAGAGAGGGAGAGAGAGAGAGATTGAAGGGAAAGAGAGAAAGAGTGAGAGAAGAGAAAGAAGAAAGATAAAAAGAGATAAGAGAGAGAAGAAGAGAGAAGATAGAGGCTGAAGTGAGAGAGAGACAAAAACAATAAGAGAAGAGAGAAAAGTGAAAGAGGAGAGAGAACCAAGAGTGAAGAGAGAGAGAGAGAGAGAAATGAGAGAGGAAAAAGAGAGAAGAGAGAGAAGTGAAAGAAGAAAGAGAAGTGAAAATGATAGAAGAGAGGGAGTGAATTGAAAGATAGAAAGAGTAAGAAAAGAGAGAAAGGTAAAAGAAGGGAGAGAAAGAAAAGTGAAGAGAGAGAGAGTGTGTGAAGTGAGAAGAGAAAGAGTGAAATAAGAGAGAGAAAGAAGAGTGAAGTGAGAGAGAAAGAGAGAATGAAAGAAGAGCACGAAAGAAAAGAGAAGTGAGAGAGAGAAAGAGTGAGAGAAGAGAGAGGAAGAGTGAAAGAGAAGAGAGAAAAAAGAGTATAGAGAGTGAATTGAGAGAGAGAGTGAAAAAAGAGAGAGAAAGTGGAGTGATGTGTGAGAGAGAAAGAGTGAGGTAAGTAAAAGAAGAGAGAAAAAAAGAGAGAAGAGTGAGAATCAAGTGAGAGAGAGAAAGAATAAGAGAAGAGAAAAATGTGAAATAAGAGAAAAAAAGAGTCAAGAGAGTAAGTGAGAGAGAAAGAGTGAAAAAAGAGAGAGAAATAGGAGTGAAATGTGTGAGAGAGAGAGAGTGAGAGAAGAGAGAGAAAGAGAGAAGAGAGAGAGTGAAGTGAGTGAGAGAGAAAAAAAGAGAAGAGAGAGATTGAAGTGAGAGAGAGAGAAAGAGTACGAGAAGAGAGAGAAGTGAAATACGGGAGTGAAAGCAGAGAGTGGAAGAAGGTAAAAAAAGAGTGAAGATGGTTTGTGAGAGGTGAATATAAAGTAAAGGGGAAATTAAAAAACAATCCTCACATTCTCTCTAGCAATTGGAAATCTTGTTTTGTAGTTTTTTAAAAAAGAGAAAGTAAGCGCTCAATTGTTTTGCAATGTTGATTTTTGTACCTTGGATGGTAAATACTAGAAGTATTTGTTCTAAAACATTTCAAGACAACCAAAAAGAGACAATGGACGCCTTTGGGAGTAATTTTCAAGATTACTTTACTCAATTCATGGTGCTACAAAGTAAGAAAAACCATATGTTATTAATGTGTGATTCCATTGTGAACGAAAAAGGTGATTTCTCAAGTAAAAACATCAATGAATTCCTTCAATTCTTTTTCTTTGGAATTCGAAAGGAAGAATGGGCTAGGAATTTTATGAAAGTTGTGAAGGATTCATTAAGAGCATGCATTCAACAACATAAAAATGGGGATGATTTTACCACCTCTTTAAAGCATGAGTTCCTTTTTAATGATCTTAAGAAAATAATCCTCTTTCATGTCTTGGGTTGCAAAGACAAACAAACGACTTGAAATTGCCGACTTGCTACAAGATTTTGAAGATAAGTCTATCCAACTATCTACCTTTGAGAAAGAATCTCTATCTAAATGAAAGGTAAGTTTGCTTTTGCAATTGGCTAGTTCTAAAAAAAAATGAATTATTTAAATTGCTTGAGGATGTTGCTACAAATGATTGGAATGCATTTAGAGAGGCAATCAATAAAATAATAAAAATGGACTTAAGTTAGCCCAAACTCGTGCTTGTCATGAAAATTTCGAATTGAAACACCTTCAAAGGAAACTACCACACAAGTAAGCATAGTGAAGAATGAAAATGGAATTATAACTATCCCCATCCAACAATCAAATCATATCATGAAAGAATTATAGGAACTTAAAGTACAATTGTCAAGTGTCCAACATCAAGATTCAAAACAAAAAAACATATCACAAGAATGAAAAGGGTTTAGTAATAAAAAAGAATTTCAAAGAAGATGGTTTTGGTGTGATAGCACAATCGATACTAACAAGGGTTATGAATCTTTAAAAAATGCTTTATGGAAATATAATAAGTTACACTATTTTGATTCTAAAATTCCAAACTAACTTTGGCAAAGGTGGTATTCAATAGGTATTTTAAGGTTCCGCAAGCAAAGGTACTGGAGTAAACACCTATTCTTGTAAACTTTATTCCTATGATGATAGTGATGAGATATGGGAAAATGTTCTTTCTATATTCCAAAAACAAAAACTTCTGATGCTCTTGGTGCCATAAGAAACCAAATAAGAGAACAAACTAATTGGAATGTAGCCATTGATTCTTTTTTTGCTTATGCTCATATATTAATCAAAAGGGAAAAGAAACAAATAGGATGATGATCAAGAAAAACATAGAAGAATGTGGAGAAATTCAACTCCAATATGCACATAGGTGTTGGAGTTAGACGTCTACGAAATCACGCAAACACCACAAGGAAGAAGAAGAAGCTTGAAGCACAACACACAATACTGAATGTATTGCCACTAGAATGTACAAAGATAATTAGCTCGTTAGGGCAATAGGCTATATACAAGCCGGGGGAAAAAACCTCCTAAAGAGGGAAAAAAGTGCCCCCACTGTCCTAGAGTGTTCACACACATCAATACCTAAATATATCAACAAATCCCCCCTAGGAGTGATGCGATGAACAAGGAGCTGGCACTCATGTATAAGGATGTGCCAAGCGATGTGGAAATCACTCCACAAAAGGAAGTAAGCCCAAAGCTTTGCAGAAAGCTTCAAACTTCTCCCTAGGCAGAGCCTTCGTGAAAAGGTCTGCAATGTTCTCCTACATGGGCACATATGCCAAGCTGATCTCCCCAGCAAAGAACCTCTCCCTGACATAAAGATAATGCACCTCAATGTGCTTAGTGCGAGCATGGAACACAGGGTTCCTCACAACTGCCAATGTGCTCTGACTGTCAGTGAAGATGGTGGTGGCAGAAGACTTACCAACACCCAAATCATCCATAAGGCATCTGAGCCACACACACTCAACAGTCTCTGTGAAAGTTGCCCTATACTCAGCCTCACAACGAGAAGTGGCCACAGTAGGCTGCTTCTTGCTCAACCAAGATATACATGAGCTACCAAGCATGAAGCAAAAACCACTAGTGGACACACGAGTGTCATAGCAACCAACCCAATCAGAGTCAAAAAAAGCATGCAAATCTGGCGGCAATGATCCCCCCTTGGGATAAAACAACCCAAGTAGCTGGGTACCACTCAAGTAGCTAAAGATGCGCGTAACCGCCTGCCAATGCTTGACACTTGGGCAGTGCATAAACCTGCTCATCTCTGAGACAACAAACTAAATATCTGGCCGAGTAATGCATAAGTAAATCAAGCATCCAACAGCCTGCTGATAGAGAACAGCATCAAATGCATCTCCAACATCCTACGTGTTAATATATTTCGTTTGACACAAAGCCATTCCACCATCAACTTGCATAAACTGAATGCCCAAATACTGATGCAAATGCCCCAAATCAAACATCTCAAATGAGGCATGTAAATCAGCCTTAAAATCAGCAATATGCCTCTCATGAGGACCAGTGAGCAGCATGTCATCAGCATAAACCACAATGATCAGAAGTACATCATTAGCACACTTAACATATAAGGTGCTTTGAGTTGGATTGTTCTCAAAACCATGTGCAATGAGATAGGCATGTATCCTTTCATACCAAGCATGTGGTGCTTGCTTTAAAGCATATAATGCCTTCTTTAACCTGCACACCTAGTTTTCATGCCCTTGAGCTGAAAAACATACACTTCTTCATGCAAGTCACCATTACGAAATGTTGTTTTCATATCCAACTGATGTACATTCCAACCATGATGAGCTGCAAGTGCACAAATGCTACAAATAGTAGTCATTCGGCAAGTAGGTGCAAAGGTCTCATCAAAATCAATGCCTCTTTCCTGTGCATAACCCTTTGCACCAAGCCTAGCCTTTTACCTGTCAACTGTACCATTAGGCTTACGCTTTAGCTTGTATGCCCACTTAGTCCCAATGGCCTTCTTGCCAGGAGGCAAGTCACATAAAGACCAAGCACCATTCTTCATTATAGCATCATTTTCAGATTGCATAGCAGCCATCCAATTTTCTGAATTTTGTGCTTCATCAAACGAAACAAGCTCAGTCTCATCACAGAGACTAGATGCAACCATAGCATAGCACTCTGATGCAAAAGAGGAAATATGAGGGCTTGATGGAATACGCTATGATAGAGGCGCATCTTATTTGCTGTCACGCAAGGTCTGCACCAACCATTTTGGCATAGTTTGAAGTATTTTGATGGCGATGCACCACCGTGCACTCTCCTTCTCGAGAGCTCCACGACGATATCCTCGGAGTAGAAAAGTGAGCTCCTAAGGCCGCACACAGTACTCCGTACAGAAACAACAGAATACACAGAAAACCACAGTACACAGGGAGCACGAAGATAGACTTCTTAGGTCTTATAAATGCGGTCAAACTTAGAGTACATGACTGACTAGGCCACTATATGTTTTATTAAAGAACATATACAAAGAAGTGTCCAGTGGCCATTTGGTCTTTCACATGGACACTAATGGTAACAATCTCCCACTAAAGGCCAATATATCCAAAGTAACTATGGGAGAAAAATAAAGAATGATAAAGAATACCTAAGTGTAAGTATACAAACTATACCTCCCACTTGATGGGCATGTTACACAGTATACAAGTGATTGTGTAAGATCAGGAATCAGTTTACCCCCATCAAGTGACAACAATGTCGAAAGCTATCATGTGGTAGAGCTTTAGTCAAAGCATCCACAACATTATCTTGAGTGTGAACCTTCTCAAGAATAATGCACTCAGTGGCTAAGCAGTCTCGAATGTAGTGATACTTCACCTCAATGTGCTTGGTCTTTGCATGATAGACCGGATTCTTAGCCAAAGCAATGGCACTCTGACTATCACTGAGCAAACGAGGTACATGCTGAGGTAAACCCATATCACAAGCAAGACACGAAAGCCACAATGCTTCCTTACATGCCTCACTTGCTGCAACATACTCTGCTTCTGTGGTGGAAACAACTATACATTCTTGAAAACGAGATCTCCAAGAGATAGCACCTTCAGTAAAATGAAAAATGTACCCTGATGTAGACTTATGATTGTCTACACAACCAACATAGTCAGAATCTGTGTAACCAATAATGGATGCTTTCCCTCTACCTAAGCATAGACACTTGTCCTTAGTGCCGCTCAGATATCTTAAAATCATCTTGACCGCTTCCCAATGTTTCTTGCTAGGATTAGACATATATCTGCTCACAAATCCCATTGCAAATGCAATGTCTGGTCTCGTAGCTACCATAGCATACATGAGACTACAAATAGCAGACTGATAGGGAATTTTGGTCATGAATTCCTTTTCCTCATCTGATTTGGGGCAATCATCCTTGCTCAATTTCACATATGTGGGTAAAGGTGTACTCAATGCCTTTCCACCCTGCATATTGAACATGTCAAGTACTTTGGAGATGTACTCACTTTGAGACAAGTATATGCATCTTTTACTCCTATCACGAGTAATGCGCATGCCAAGAATATCATCAACATATCATCAACATAAAGTATCAAGCATATCAAGCTACCATCTGAGCATCTCTTTGTGTAGAGACAATGATCCTCATTACTTCGAGAGCAACCTTGAGACTTCATAAAAGCATCAAACTTTTGGTACCATTGTCTAGGGGACTGTTTAAGTCCATACAAGCTCTTCTTAATCTTACAAACTAGAATTTCCTTGCTAGGAACTACATAACCCTCTGGTTGTTCCATATAGATCTCATCTATAAGATCTCCATGCAAGAAAGCACTTTTCACATCCATTTGGACTAGCTCTAAGTCCTCCATTGCAACGAATGCAAGCAACATGCACATGGTAGTCATCTTGATCACTGGAGAGAAGATTTCCTCAAAATCAACACCATGATGTTGCTTAAAACCCTTTGCAGCAAGTCGTGCTTCATACTTTGGAGAAGCACTATCTGATGTGAATTTCAGCTTATATACCCATTTACATGGTAAAACTTTGCTACCCTTTGGCAAAGGTACTAAATCCCAAGTACCATTCTTGTGAATAGAATCCAACTCACTCTTCATGACACACTCCCACTTGAAATGATCCTCTATCTGTGTGGCCTCTTTGTAGCAAGAAGGCTCATCGGCATCTGTTAGCACAACAAAATCTAAACTTGGAACATATCTATCAGGTGGATGTGAGAAACATGTAGAATGTCTCAATGGTTGCTGAACACGAACATGTGCAGACTGATATGAGTGGACATTCTCTTGAAAATCCCTATGTGCAGCATTTTTATGCATGCTAACCGGAGGACTAGTATCCTCAAACACCACTCTTCTCACTTCAACCTCCTTAATGGGTTGTTTATGCATCTTAGACTCATTGAAAATGACATCACTACTTCTGATCATTGATCGTGTTTCAAGATCCCATAAGCGATATCCAAATTGTCCTTTTTGACCATATCTAAGAAAAATGCATCTATTTGACTTATGGTCAAACTTTTGTCTAAGATTCTTGGGTATATGAACATATGCTTCACACCCAAAAACTCAAAGATGATCATAATATGGTGGCTTCCCTGTCCATAACTCTTTTGCCACTTTCAGACCTTTGGCAGTACTAGGTGAAAGTTTAATCACATGAATTGCAGTCAATACTACTTCTGCCCAAAAGCCTTGTGAGAGGTTTGCATGATGCAACATAGAGACTACTCGATCTTGAATAGTTCTATTCATTCTCTCAGCTACACCATTCTGTACTGGGGTATAAGGAGCTGTAAACTCTCTACGAATCCCTCTAGACTGACAGAAAAGGCTGAATTCATGTGAGGTATACTCACCCCCATTATCTGAATGTAAAGTCTTAAGCTTAATTCCTTTTTCACTCTTAACTGAAGCAAGCCATTTTTTGAAAGTAAGGAATACCTCATCCTTCGATTTGATAGGATATACACAGACTTTTCTAGTAGCATCATCTATGAAAGTGACAAAGTAAAGAGAACCACCTAAGGACCTAGTGGGCATAGGACCACACACATCTATATGAATGAGATCTAAAGGCTGAATTGAAGAGTCAATCTGTGTTCTATGCACATTTCTAGTTTGCTTTCCATATTGACAATGCTCACAAAATGAAAAATCAGAGAAAGATCACACAAGTAAGTAGCCAGAACGAGACAGATTTTCCATTCCACTACGAGATATATGGCCCAAACGACCATGCCAAATACAAGCCATAGGTTGTTCAGTAACAGCTAACAAGCGTTCTTTCTGTGATACAAATAAAGGATAAGTGAGCCAACTTTGCTTCCTTTTGCAATTACCATATTGCCCTTTGATATTCAAAAGGACTGAGCATAGAAGACCACCTGGTAACCAAGGTCATCAAGTTGCCAACTGACATCAAACTACGTGACAACTGAGGTACATGGCGTACATTATGCATAATAAATTTTGAACCATCAATGAACTGCACAACCACATCTCCAATCCCCACAACATCACACTGGTAAGAATCACCAAGTCTCACGGTACCAAGGGACTTTGCTGCATAATTACAGAACCACTCTCTATGTGGTGTCACATGGAAAGAAGCACTAGAATCTAGCAGCCAAGTGGCAAAAAGAGAATCAGCCATAAGAGCCTCAGGTGACATACTACTATCAAGTGTCAACACATCAGCATCATCAGAAATCACATTAATTTCTTCAACCTTCACAGTCAAGGTAGATGTTTAACATGCCCATCAACATTCTATCCTTTACCTTTAGCATTCTTTAATGCATAACAGTCTTTCTTCATGTGTCCTTTCTTATGACAATAATGGCATTCGATATCCCTCTTTCTTGATTTACTTCTACTCTTATTCCGTTGACCATTTTTTTCCTTTTTCTTGCTCCTACCACATTGTTGATTCTTTCCTTGGTAAGAATCATGAACATTATATGCATCTCCACTCTGACTGCCAACCATAGACTTTCTACAAATCTCCTCACTCAAGAGTGCTCCACATATGTCATCATAGAAGAGTTTACCACTAGGTGCACTATTGCTAATAGCTGTGCAAAATGTATCCCATGATGACGGCAAGGTGCATAACAACAATATTGCTTTCATTTCATTATCCATATCCATTTTATGAGCCTATAACTGAGAGAATATAGCATCAAACTCATTTAGATGAGCAACAACAATATCTATGTCCTTCATACGAAGTTCATATAATTTTCTCATCAGATAGACTTTATTTGATGCTGTCTCTTTTTCATATGTATTGCATAACTTCTTCCAAAGCTCCTCTACGCTTTCACATTCTAATACTGTAAAGTAAACATTATCTGCGAAGTGCAAGCGAATGGTAGACCTGGCCATTTCAATTAACTCATCCCAATCATCTTCATCCATGTCAGCAGGCTTCTTTGAAATTCCATTTACTGGCTTCCATTGCCTCCTTTGAATCAGCACATCCTTAATTTGATTCTTTCATAGAGCAAAGTTTGTGCCATCAAATTTTCGGATCTCAAAATGGTCTTTGCCCTACAACTTATAGCTCCTCCTCGAAACACTAGCACTAGACCCTGATCCATCGGATGTGCCTGAGACCTTTGACGCCATGATGGTACAGAACTAAATGGAATGATAATGGAGCTAGAAGAGTCCGAACACCAATGAATAAGTGTATCAAGGAGTAAATGGACCATTGTATAGTTGGAAAAACCAAAAATGTGGAAAAAAATTTGTCAGAGTATCCTCTGCAAAATGAGCGTATGATCAGTGTCAAAATGTCATAAAACTGCAAGTGCTGACATGTTTGCCTGCATAGTGAATGACTCACTCCACTGCATATAATCAGTTACCCAATAGAAGCCAACTAGGCTTATCGAGCACCTATGAACAGCTATCATACATCTTCTATGGCGAGGCTAGGTAAGTCTTCCACGTGCATCACCAAAAGACCCTGACATTTGGGTGTCTCGCAGTTAAGAAAACCCCACCACGACCCTGTTTTTCAAACGTAAAAGGCTTTATGCAAAGAACGTAACCACTATATCAATGACCACATGGACGTACAAGAGCGGTATCCACAGAAGCGTACATGATGTGTATGTGCTCAATATATGTAGTAAACTGACACTAAAAGGCTGAATGCACAGCCCAAAAACTAGCCAATAACACCAGCAAGTGTCTATCAACTCTAATGTTTTTGGCTCAAAAAACCTGCATGAATTTGCAGCGGCTGCTCCCACCAAACTCAAATCTTTCAAGAAACATGTACTTTTACGAGTGTGGCTGAAAACATAGCCCCAAAGGTTGATATTTATTTTCAGAAAAGTACAAAGAACACTCTTCTTGATGTTCTTGGACATGTGTGAAGAGAACTATGTGCGGAAGTACTCCAAAATGGCTCCAAACTTCAAAAATAGGCTTTGAAAGCAAAGAATGAAGCTTTGACGGACCAAAACATGTTCAAGGTAATGTCAACCTTAGTCTTTCCCCTTCTTCAGACACCACAAGAGTGTAGCTTAGTGGTAAGAGATTGCCATGGTTAAGCAAGTTCCGAGGGGAACAGTACTGGGATGGGTGACCTCCCGAGAAGTATCAAGAACATCTATATTCCTTGATCGTTGAGGTCCTCCCTCATGCGCAGCCAACGGCACCAATGGTGACTTTGGTGACTCGGATGACAAGGTATGCCAAGGTCTATGCCTTGGTCGCCACCTTAGTCATAAGCCTTGGAGGAAGCCCGAAGGAACAAAGCTTTTGTGTCCAACTGCTCTAACCAGTGAAGTATTTTGATGGCGATGCACCACAGTGCACTCTCCTTCTCGAGAGCTCCACGGCGATATCCTCTGAGTAGAAAACTGAGCTCCTAAGGCCGCACACAGTACTCCATACAGCAGAATATGCAAAAAAAAACACAGTACACAAGGAGCACGAAGACAGACTTCTTAGGTCTTACAAATGCGGTCAAACTTATAGTATGTGGTTGACCAAGCCACTATATGTTTTATTAAAAAACATATACAAAGAAGTGCCGAGTGGCCATTTTACCTTTCACATGGACACTAACGGTGACATAGTTCTTGCCTGCTCAATATCAGCTCTCTCATCAATAAGTGCATCATGTAAATCTACATAAAAAATGGAATGATCTACATCATCAAATGAAACCTACAAAGGCTGAGAAGTTTCCTCATTAGGACCAGCACTAGAATATCCACCTATAAAAAGAGGCAACAAAGTATCATACATGTCTTTGGAGCTAACGGATGTCTCCTTAGTACATGAAAGCAATGGCTGATTAGCATCTTCCACAAAAACAACATCACGGCTAACCAGAATGCGTTTAGTCTATGGACGATATAGACGATAACCTTTACTTTCAGAACTGTACCCAACCAAAATACATTTTATTGCTTTATCATCCAATTTTCTGTGATGTTGTTCAGGCACTAATGCATATGTCAGAGAACCAAAAACACGCAGATGGCATGTTCTGTCTGGACTGATCTTCCTGCAATAGAGAAGAGAATAACTCCTCAAATGACAAGGCATTTGGATTGCCTTTCATCATCAACTGAAGAGTAGAAGCAAAACTTTGATATGAATCAGGAAGACCATCCAGAATGGTCTGCACAAATGAGCTATCTAGTATAACCTCATCAACAGAAATCAATTTTTCCTTCAAGTCTTGATCTTTGTTAGAAAAATGTCCATAGAATCACCTTTATTCATGTGCTCACTCTCCAACTGTTTTCGGAGGTTAAGCAACACGAGCCTCATTCCTAGCTTAGTACAATGTGGTAAGTGTATCGCAAGCATCCTTAGCTATTTTGCAAGAGCGAATATGAGGAATAATGGCACGTTTGATAGACAAAGCTATCAATGCATGTGCTTGGGCATCTCTGCCATCCCATCGAATTTGCTATACAGTAGGTGCAGCAGAAACCGTAGCACGAACAGGAATATGTACAATATCATCATCTTCAACACCTTCTGCATCAGCTTCAATACTTGCAATTGTAATAGTTGTAGGTGTGATGGGACGTTTTTCAACACCCTGCACAATGTTCCACAGTCCTTTTGCAACCAATACATGTCACATCATATAAGCCCATAACGGGTAGTTGGTACCATCCAACTTATCTTCAACAGCCAACATACGGAATACATCACTGCTTTCAGCCATGGCCAGTGACTAAAATACCTTGATGCAGAAAATTGACTGTATCTCAAAAAGTTGAACAGAACTGCCCAGACAAATTTTGCTAAACCTATAGCAAACTTCGAGACGCTTATACTGGCGAACCGAAACTCGTATATACCTTTGGCATAAAAAGATGAAATAGCCTGCATAAGTGCTACAGTAGTGCGTTCAGAGGCCAAAACGAGTTCAGACCGTGATTTTGGCACCACAAAGCGAAGCATTTTTTATCTCGGAAACACCTTGAGTATACATATCAAATTTTGTGGGATTCTAAGACTATGATCGGAGGGGTGTCGATGATTCCCTAGATGAAGCGATGACCTTCTCTATACCAATTTTTGGAGTTAGACATCTATGGAAGCACGCAAACAGCACAAGGAATAAGAAGAAGCTTGGAGCACAACACACAATACTAAATGTATTACCACTAGAATGTACAAAGATAAGTAGCCCGTTAGGAGCAATAAGCGTATATACAAGTGGGGGGGGACCTCCTAAAGAGGAAAGAAAGTGCCCCGATTGTCCTAGAGTGTTCACACACATCACTGCCTAAATATATCAACAATAGGAAGTATGTGAACCTCTTCTAGAATCTATCCTATTAGAAACCTACTTATTAAAATCTAATTCAATCACACCTTATACATCCAATGACTCTCATATTTTTTCACATAACTTAGACATACGAGCTTTCCAACAATCTATGGATCAATCCAATTGGATTTCAAATGATTGGGGAACTAAATACCTAAACATGACTACCTGTCAACTTAGTTTAAGGAAAGAATAGAGATTAAGAAGAATTGCTATTAGTAACTATTGGAGAAGATTTGAGTAAAGATATTAAAACAAGAGAAAGTATACATGTTAAGATTTCCACTAAGATATGATATTAAATGGATATCTACATAGAGAGAAATCGCTTCTACAAGATGCATGTGTATAAAAAGGTTTACTACTCGAATATCTATGTGCTCTATAGCATACTATTCGAGGAAATTCTGATATGTTTTGGTGAGAAAATGATGATGATATGCACCTACAATATCTCCTTGTCATCTCTATAGAACCTGAGGCCCAAATGCCTTTAAAATATAGAGAAAGATGCAGGGGATCTTGTGTCTCTTCATCTGCCCTTGCATCTTCCCTCTCCTCACGGCCTTCCACTTCTCATCCTTTATCCATCAATTTCTTTTGGTGATTTTTGGTGCTCCAATACACTCCATACGAATAAGATGGCTTTTTTGTCTTCTCTTGCTCTTGGCTCATCTTTTGATTTTTTACCCAAGCCATAAGCACATAATCTTTCACCTTTATTTTCAACACTCCCCTTCAAGCTTATGAGAGTACTATCTATATCTTCAAGACTTAGCCTTCAATTGGAGCTTTCCGCAAGTTCTATAACTTTCAAAGCTCCCCCTCAAGCTAAAATTGGGAGCCCATGTTTTTCTCCAAATCTTGTCTTCTTTTCCTATTGCTTCTTTTGCCCCCATATCTGTTTGTTTGATAAGGTTTCTGATTGCCCTTGTTTTTTTCGAATCCTCTCTCTTCTTTTAAGCTTCGTCTTTCTTTCTTTGGCTCTTAGCAAGAGTTCTTCTTGCATCCATATCATAAACCATGCTTCATAAAAACTTATACAATGAAATGAGATTGCTTTGGCTGTATATATCTTTGTTGCTTCAATCTCGTTCTTGTTTTCCTCTCTTTGCAAATATCTCTCTTTGTATACCTTCATGGCTTCATGTGTTCTAGGCTTTCATCCTTTGCTTTTATCTTCCTTTGCCTTTGAATCATCTTCAACTTTGTCTATGGTTGTATTTTTTTGGCATCTTCATGTTCCTAAAGCTTTCATTTATGACCTAACATGGAGTATTCTTCATTTTGAAGTCTTTGGAAGTTGTTGGCTACTCTTCAAACTTTGAAAAGCCTTCCTTCATAGGTGATTATGATGAAATTCTTTTTTTCATCCACTTCACATGCTTTTTCCTTACCTATGGATGCTCTTTGCTCTCCTTTTGAAATGGTAATGGTTCTCTTGCTTTCTTCCAACTTGCCTTCATGAATTCTTTTATGTATGATGGATGATATTTTCCTTCTAAAAAAATCTTACCATAGAGGTGGATCCTCCTAGTCCTTTGAAATTACCTTTTATGGCTGCTCTTACTACTTTTTTAAGCATAACTACTTCTCTTCAAAATCTAAAAACATTGTCTTGGTTGCACTTTCTCTTCTTTTGAATCTTCTTAGATCTCCCAATCTTTGCAAGATAACTCCCCCGTGTTTCATAATATTTTCTTCATGCTTCATGGTTGCTTGTACACCTACAAAATCAACAATGGGAAAATCATACATGAACTCTTTCATGAGATCCTCCTCATGTGAAGTGTTTGTAGCTTTCATGTCTTCCAGGTTTCTTTTTCATCACCTATAAGAAAAGACAAAACGTCTTCAATAATTGAGAGTCCATCCACATGCTCTCTACATGCTTCCTTAAGGTTCACATTGGGAGACTTTTCCATGATCTCCTCATTTCCTCCTTTGCTTTTATGGTACTTATAAAAGAGAACAAATTCCATTTACTTGATAACAATTATAGAATCCATACTTTACCTTTTGTTTGTTGGACCTTTTCTTACACAAATAAACGTCAATGGTTGAAATGCTCCATAGAGTTAAGCACACTGATATTGTAGTCTTCAACCATCCTCAACATTAGCAATGGTGCTTATGACAACTAACAAGGCTTTCCATTCCTCTTGAAATGGTTTTACTTTCCTTTACATAGGCTTGCGACTTTCTTTGGTGGTCTTACTAGCGTGAAAACTTTATCTAGACCTTCACCTGGTCTATGCATGGAACTGCACCACACACGATGCAGATTTTTTTCAGCCCTTAGCTTTGTGAATGGACTTCTTCAACTTTAGCCAATTTTTCACACCTCTCTTGGATGACTCTTCCTTCTAGCTTGAACTTTTCTTATGCTTCTTGAAACTTGGGGAATCTCTTCAAGTCCGTGAGTACTCTTCAACACTTTATGGTAGCCCTTCTTTGGAGTATTTGAACCTTCATTTGTTGGGAAGCTCAATCCTAGGCTTCAATCTTCTTCATTGTCTTCATCTTCTCAAAATGATCTTCAAATTGATCGCAACCGAATCCAAGTTTGATAGAAAATCTCTTGACTTCTTGCAATCTTCAAACCTTGTCTTTTCTTTCTTTGTTGGGTGAGTGAGTGAGTGAGAAAGCACAAATAGAAGTACACAAAAGAGAAAAGAAGGACATCAAAGCACAAAGACATGTGATGGATAAAAGAACTCTCTGTCGATAGATGATCAGTTATATGAGAATAAATGAAGTGAGAGCTATAAGTGAATCCCTAAGTATAAAGTACCACCACAAATGAGTATATCTTCTATATGTGGTTACATGGGGGAATTTATAGCCAACACTAGAGTAAAAAGTGCCCATGCATAGGCAAATGGTTCATATCAAAGCTACCTAAAGGACACATAATTGTGAAAAAACCCCCCTTCGAGCAAATGATGTGAACAAATACGAGTGATAGATCAGCCCCCATAAGGTAATAAGCTTAAAATTTTGTGAAAAGCTTTAAAATTTTCTTGTGGAAGAGCTTTGGTCAATATGTTTGCCACATTATCTTGTGTAGATAGATATACCAAATCAATATCTCTAACATGAAGGTGATTTCTAACATAATGATAATGAACCTCCATGTGCTTTGTGCACTTATGAAACAACAAATTTCTTGCAACCACCAATGGGCTCTGACTATCAGTGAGAATATGTGTAGGTACATCAATTGGCATGCATAGATTCATCAATAGTTGTCTCAACCATATACACTCCACTCTAATTGTGAATACTTCCCTATACTTTGCTTCACAAGTCAATGTGACCATGGTAGGTTGCTTCTTACTTAGCCAATGCATAATCCTCCAAGGAATAAATCAATTGCCACTAGTCAAAATCCATGTAACATTAACAACCAGCCCAATCAATATCTATAAAACATGCAAGCATGAGAAAGCATCTCTGCCATAAGAGAGACCCAAAATTTAAGTGCCTTTGATATATGTAAAAAAATGTTTTACTCCTTCGCAATGCTTAGTGCTAGGACTATGCATAAATCGACTAATCTACGAAACTACATATTGTATGTCTAGACTTGCATTACATGCACATATTAAACATCCCACAACTTGTTGATAAAGAGAAGTATCAAATGCATAATTCATAACCTTAATTCCACTTCCACTGGTTTTGAGATAGGCTTGCAATCCTCAAAACCAAAATGTTGAAGTAGTTTCTCGATATACTTTGCTTAGTATACAAAAATTTCCCCTTCAATGGAAACAAAAATGATTCTAAGATAATACTCTACAAGGCCAAGTTATGTGACATCAAAAGTAAACTGCAAATCAGCCATAAGCATGCCAATTTTCTCATCACATGACCCAATTGAGAGAATGTCATCAACATAAAGAACATAGACTATAAGATCAGCCCCGTGTTTGTGTACATAAATTGTGCTTTCAATTGGACTACATGTAAAACCATGAGCAATAAAGTGCTTATGTATCTTTTCATACCATGCACATTGAGCTTGCTTAAGTCCATACAAATCATTATGCAAGCGGCAAACCATAAGCTCTTGAACTTTGATGGTAAATCTAGGAAGTTGCTTCACATAACCCTCTTATTGAAAATCCTCATTCAAGAAAGTTGTTTTTATATTAGCCACCATGGGCAAGCAATGCAATCACACAATGAATGGTAGTCATTCTCCTCATAATCTATGCCATATTTTTATCCATAAACTTTTGCAACTTGTCACACACACACACACACACACACACACACACACACACACACATATATATATATATATATATATATATATATATATATATATATATATATATATATATATATATATATATATATATATGTGTGTGTGTGTGTGTGTGTGTGTGTGTGTGTGTGTATGTATGTGTGTGTGTGCATGAAATGTGTGTATATATGTACATGTTTGTGCAAGTGTGTCACTCTAGCTCAATGATGAGTATCAACATGAGGAGATCCACCTCATCATCATCAATCTAAGGAGACATGAGGCTGGTATGACAACCATGAGCAAGTGAGAGTACAAATGTGTGTGAGTGAGAAGCACACCAACATGCACACACATACACACACAAACACGCACATACACACAATAAGGCAAAGAGATGGAGCAATGGAATCTGTGAATAGCCAAAAAAAAGTTCACAATGTGCTTAATTCACTTCGATTCCCAAGGATCCAACCTCAAAAATGAGCTCTCTAGCTCCTTTTATAGTTTTTGACTAGTTTTGGGCTTGTTTAGACCTAATGTCTGGCCTAGTTAAAAATTAGGTTCCTAAGTTATTATAAGGCTCAAATGAGCTCTAAATATTATGAAAATTAATATGTACCTAGATCTAGCACTCCTCAAGCTTGATGTATTGTTGGTGTTAGTCTACCGGATTATTGTAATTTTTCATATATTTTGTTGAAAATCCTCAATGGCTCAAACGTTGTAACTCCTTCACACATTAATACAAAAGGTCACACTTGTGTCATTCCACCAGAAGCACGATGAGTCCATCGGACTACGCATGTGAAGCGTGCGTGGTGCTGACTACAATTCTCAAAGTGTTGTTCTATGTTG
Source organism: Ceratopteris richardii (assembly GCA_020310875.1). Classification (NCBI taxonomy): domain Eukaryota; kingdom Viridiplantae; phylum Streptophyta; class Polypodiopsida; order Polypodiales; family Pteridaceae; genus Ceratopteris; species Ceratopteris richardii. The sequence goes on from CM035406.1 coordinate 196,388,119, forward strand.
TCTAGTACGCTATCATTGATTGTCAGATAAGTTGTTAATTCTTCTCGGTGGTGATTAATTAACCCATATTGGATATTGTGTTGAAGATAAAGTCATACAGTTTTGTGATTTTGTCGATCGTGAATTAGTCACCAATTGCAGTGCAAAGTAATGATATGTGTTTGAGTAGTAAATGTGGTGATAGATCATTCTGAGTAAAGAAATGCTCATAGTGGTGTGTTGGTTAGAAGTTAAAGTTGTGTATCTAATCAGTGAAAGTCTGAGGTGTTAAATCATGAGTGATAGTTCATTTTTTCCACTAATATGTTGTAGTAATTGACTAACCTGTGGTGTGGGAAAATATCATAGGGCCTCTAAACCCCTACCATCCCAAGAACGTTGTAAGTTACCGTGTCACTATTATCCTATTAGATATAGTCGATTAGGACAGAGAGATAACACTGGTGCCATCTTTCAGAAATGGACTTCTATTTTTGCAAGACTTTTAGAGTATAAAGAAGATTTCAATTCCTACATGTTGGTTACGTGTTTGGGAGAGGCCTATCCTAAATACCGAAACAATAAACATCCTTTGAGAGTAAATAAACGTTAGGAATGCCACCTTGGGGAAACACTGAAGGGAGTACATCTGAAGGGAAGGGCATATTACACACCAGTGGAGTAGCACCATAGTATTTCCTTATTTCTAGTTTGCAAAGTATACCGGAACTCAGTCAGGTATAGTCCGGTGATAGTCTGGTGCCTGGTATTGATACCAACTTCATTGGCAGTCTGACTTCTATTGGTAGCGGTATTAATACAGATTTCGATGACAATCCGGTGCCTTCCGGTGGTGGTCCGGTGTCCGAACTCAACACCGTGTTCAGTGGCAATTTAGCATCCATCGAAATGATAGATGAAGCTGGTGAAGATATTAATAGACCTATGGGTAGCAGTCAAGGGCGAGGTACTCCTATCGAAAAACTCATCAAAGAGGAATTCCCATAGTTTTGGAACAAAAGAAAGGTCCTTTACTCTGACTTCACATCTAAAGAGTGGGTTATTGCACGTCGATTAAAACTTAAATTCTCAAAAAGCTTGCTTCTTAATGATAAACCAGTAGAGCCAATAAATATCAGTAAACCAGAACAACCAACAGATTTAAGTGAAGAACTCATGGCGGATATACAAGATGAGCAGCAACAACAACAACAAGGAGGTCAATGGAGGCAATCCACTATGGGATTCATGTATGCAAAATTTGATGGCTTTCTCGGTGATGATGTGCATGTGCACTTTTGAAATAAATTGTAGAGTGTTGAACAACCTAGAGGATCCAACGTACAAATCCATAATGTTTCAATATACTTTAGTTAATGAAGGAGCACGTTGGCTCACAAAATTTGACATTAATCATTTTCGATGATAAAATGATGTAAAAAATGCTTTTCTCCAACGTTTCAAACTGAAAAAAAAATGTTGCAGAGATATTTGATTATCTACAAAATAATAGGCAAAAAACGCATCAAAGTATGCAGGATTATGCTACACTGTTTTGCACACATTTATGGTAGTTTCCACCAGCCCATGCAAATCCCCCTAATGAAATTATTACTCAATGGTTTATTAATGGTTTGAACCCTCAGTTAAGATAGATTATGATCATCCGTGATGGCAGTGGTATGACATTAGGTGCAGTCATAACAATGGCATTACAGCTGGAGAATAAAGTTGGTGGATTTATAGAAGATATGGAGTGGCTAAATTCCAACAGAAGTAAAAGTGATGACCCTTTGAAGCAGGTTTATTGTACAAAACGTAAAAACCCTAGTCATGTGGCAACCAACTTTGCCTTAATCAAGTCTATTGTGCCATTTGTGATACCACTAATCATTCAACAGATACCTACCCGTATAATGCAAAAGCACAAAACATGCTAGCCATTAATGCGGTTCTTTAGGAACAAGGAAAATTAGCAACAAGCTATATACCACCTCATCTATGAAATGCAGCATACCTAGCTTACGCCAATTACAAGATATCATGGATACGAAATTTTGGTCAACTTCGGTGGAAGCAGGGACAAACAAGTAGTAGTATGGCTCTACCTCCACCTCTATGTCATTTCTATGGGGAAGTAGGCCATATACATGGTCATTGTAAGAAAGCTCCTGAGTATGGCAAACACAAAAAATAGGTAGATTCTAGTGATGAATATGGTCTACATTATAGCAACCGATACTCAAACAACAGCAGTATAGACCTATGTTGGTATTCTAAGGTCTGAATACCATATGTTGGAAGTGGTAATGGGCCACAATAACAATAAGTTCATAGGTTTACAGGATCTTCCAACAGATGTACCTTAACATACACACCTTATGACTAAAAAATAGATGAGTGAGAGACAGAGAGAGAATAGACGAGATTTCAAGGGTAATTGTAAGCTATGAGGCTCATCTACACTGATTTATATATGAATGTCAAATTACAATGTGTGTATATGATACAAATTGATAATATCTATATCTAGGCAGAAATAGGAACTAGATACAAGAGATTGTGTGCCTAAGAGGTATGGAGTGTGTGTTGTTGGTGTAATTAACAAGCCTACACATTTAGCTTGATGGATACATTGAAGTCCATACACATATGGAGAAGCATAGGAACTCATGCTAGTGGTTAATTACCATTTTACTTGCTTGTAAAAGTCACATTTGACTTTGGAATCTTTGTAAACACCTACCAAAAGGAATTTGTGGAAAAAGTTAGATTTGATTGAAGGAATATCTCCTAGGATATAGGAGCTTGATCATAGGGAGCCAAAAGTTTGAATTTGAATTCAAATTTTTACTGACTCACTATAAAAGTGGTCATGAAAAAGTCGCGGATAGAACTCATCATTTCCAAGCTTCTCATTACTGATTCTGAGTGTGTGTGAGGCCTATACTCTAGCCCACACCTATCCACATCATTAGGCAATGACATTCATGCCAATGACAAGTGTTCATTAATACATACATTCTCATTGTTCATTTCTGAGTTCTCTGTCATACTACTTGAAAGTCTGTCAACTTGTGAAGTGCATATCTCAGTCATTTCTCCACCAAATTCAAAGATCTAAAGCTTGTTGGATTCAACATGAAGTTTTCTACGTGCTATCGAAATTTGAAGACATTTTATTCAGCCATTTCAGAGAAAATCTCATCGAGGTGATCACTGGTCAATTTCTACTACAGTCCTAAAAAATCAAGGGTAAAGGTTTATTTGCTAAAATTTATTTCTCTGAGCAAAGTTAGTATTTTTACATTATTCCACTTGGAATAGTTAGCTTGCTAAGCTAATTAGATACCCCTAAAAGGAATTTTTCAAATTCCTACTGTGCTGGTCACACTGAGCAAAAGTTCCAACAGTTGTGTCAAGACATAAATAGAAGTTTTTCTTGAGATCTTGAGATTCAAAGTTATCTGTTTTGATTCAATCATTACATACATCATTTCCAAAGTACATAGACCATTTTATGGTGTCATTGGAGAGCTAAGGAGGTCCAGTTATCAAGTGTGAAGCATTAGAGGGCTGGTACAAAGCAGGTTTTGGAAGTACCTACTCAATCTCTTGGAGTGTCCATCCATCATTCCCAACAGTGGTATCAGAGCAAACTAAGGTAAAATGGGAGATGGTTTTCCTTCATGTATTGATAAATTAGACAGGAACAACTATCAGGCATGGTCTCTAAGGATGAAGAACTACCTACAAGGAAGGAGTCTCTATGGATACATCTCAGGAGATGAGGAATTGCCCTCATTAAAACAAGAGGATTGCCAACAAAGGAAGAACATGAAAAGCTCAACACATGGTGTGCAAAGGATGCATTAGCAAGGTCCTATTTACTCAACTCCATCTCTGATTTTCTTTTGCCACATATTAGGAACTGTAAGACATCCCAAGAGACTTGGGAAACCTTGTCATCTTATTTCTCTTCCAACACAAGGGCTAGAAAAAATCAATTGTGGATTGAATTCACCACATTAAGGAAGCAACCTAAGCAAGTTGTTTCAGAGTTTGTGACCAAGATTAAAGATGTAGCAGATCAGTTAGCAAGCATAGGAGAAGAGATTGAAGAAGAGCAGATTGTAAGGCAAGTGATCAATGGTATCAAGGCTGATGACAAATGGGAAAGCTTCACCACTGCCATGGACCTTTACATGGACATGCAAATTCTAGATCTTACAACTCTCATGGGACAATTGTTTACTCATGAAGCAAAGCTCAACGAGAATGGAGACACATCCAAAGCTAATAACTCTTCTGCCCTATACACTGATAAGAAGTCTAAAGATAAAGGCAAGAACAAGAAGGTGGAAGATGAAGGCACTACCTCCCAAGCCAACTATGCAGGGAGAGGTAGATCATCAAGAGGAAGAGGCAGAGGAGGTAAGCAAGGTAGGGGGAGATCTTAAAACTCCTCACCATGCAACATTTGTGGTTTATCAAATCATACTACAGATGAGTGTTTCAGGAATTACAAGAATTAGAGAGGAAGAGGATACCAAAGAGGGGGATACTCATAGTCAAGAGGTAGATTCAACCATCACCAAGGCTACAACAACAACTACAACAACAATTATAATGGCAACTACCAAGGAGGATTCAAATCCAAGAAGGACTACAACAACTATATAGAAGAGCAGGATGATTCTCTTCTAAGCATGAACATGACTTCAAAATCAGGTACAAATGATGACCACCTATTCTACATTGACTCAGGATGCTCAAATCATGTGGCTGGCAATGTAGCACTACTCTTTGATCTTGAGGGACCAAAAGGTAAGCATCAAGTTCAAACAGGTGATGACACCAAGCACTCAGTAGTTAAAGTTGGAAATGTAAAGACTTGTGATGGAAATCAGAACTTGTTGAGTAGGGTACTCTATGTACCAACCATTACCAAAAATTTGATGAGTGTTGGACAGATTGTGGAGAAAGGTTTGCATGTTAGATTCAACCAATATGGAGCATTTGTGGAGGATCCAAGACATGGGTTCAAGAGGATTGCTAAAGGAGAAAAATCAGGTAGACTTTTCACTTTTGAGCTAGAAGACACAAAGAATATTGCACTATACAGTTATAAAGATCAAACACTTTCAGAGCTTGAGATTTGGAACAAAAGGTTAGGGCATGTAGGAGAAAGAACCTTGAAGCAGATATGCAGGGATCAATGTGTTATTGGAATACCCAATGTTTCCAAACAATACATGATATATAAATTCAGTGCTTGTTTATTTGGGAAGTCTCACAGGTTACCATTCTCAAGGAAAGGCTACATGCATAAAGACTACCCAGAACTTGTTCACACAAATGTATGGGGACCAAGCAAAGACCCCTTAGTCTCAGGATCAAGGTACTATGTATCTTTTATTGATGATTATAGCAGGTGGACTCTATTATACTTCATGAAGCACAAGGATGAGGTGTTTAATTGCTTTAAAAAATATCTTGCACTTGTTGAGAATCAGACAGGGAAGAATTTGAAGAGGCTAAGGTCAGATGGAAGAGGTGAGTACTTCTCCAATGAGTTTGAAGACTTCTTGCAGGACAAAGGCATTAAAAGAGAAATCACCACAAGGTATTCTCCTGAACAGAATGGGGTAGCTGAGAGAAGAAATAGGTTGATTGTTGAGACAGCTAGGTCTATGCTGAATGAAAAAAAGTTACCTAACTATCTATGGGTAGAGAGTGTTTCTACTGCCACTTACCTCATAAACAGGTTACCATCTAAATCCCTTGATGGGATGACACCCGATGAAGCATGGCATGGTAAGAGACCCTCACTAGATCATTGCAGAATATTTGGATGTGTAGCATATGTACACATTCCTTCTCAGATAAGAGGTAAGCTAGACCCTAAGGCTGAGAAGTGCATCTTTATTGGATATGATCTAAATCAGAAAGGATACAGGTTTTACAACCCTTCAAATAAGGGATTCATGGTGAGTAGAGATGTTTTCTTTGATGAAAATGATTCTTGGTATGAGAATGAATGCAGGAAGGTTAAACTACCCTATGACTTGGAAGAGGAGTTTCCAAGTCTTGCAAAGGAGGAACCTACTCAGAATGAAGACTCAACTTCAAATGATGAAGACACTATCAACCTTGAAGAGTTCAAGGCATGGAAGTCCAAGGGCAAAATGAAGATGAAGAATCTCTTGTTACTAAACACTCTATTTATCTTGCCAAAGATTTGTCAATTGAAGAACCAGGATCATATGAAGAAGCCATAACCAAGACAGAATGGAAAGAAGCTATGGATGAGGAGATTGAAGCACTCAAGGAAAGTGACACATGGGAACTAGTACCAAAGAAGGACTCCATGAAGGTAATAGGATCCAGATGGATCTATAAACTTAAAAGAAATTCTGATGGGTCAATTAACAGGTACAAAGCCAGATTGGTAGACAAGGGTTTTGCACAAACCCAAGGCATTGATTATGAAGAGACATTCTCTCCTGTGGCCAAGATGCCAACTATCAGAGTGTTGGTAAGTGTGGCTACATTAAAAAATTGGAACATGTACCAATTGGATGTCAAGAATGCTTTCTTGAATGGATGGATTTCAGAGGAGGTGTATATGTCACAACCTCCTGGCTATGAGGACCCTAAGAAGGTAACATATGTTTGTAAATTGAAAAAGGCTTTATATGGATTGAAGCAGGCACCTAGAGCATGGAATTACAGGTTAACTACATGCCTCCAAGACCAAGGCTTTGTCATGAGCAAGGCAGATACTTCTCTATTCATCAAGAGAAGTAATACAGAGGTAATATACCTTTGTGTTTATGTTGATGACCTCATACTTACAGGCAATGATGTTAATGGAATCAGAAAAATCAAAAGCCAGATGATGAAGGAGTTCAAGATCAATGATCTTGGTCTGTAAATTATTTTCTTGGGCTTGAGTTAGTCTATACTAACTCAGGAATATACATTACTCAGAAAAAGTACATACAGGATATATTGAAGAAGTTTCATTTGCAAGATGCCAAAGTAACAAGTACTCCAATGGAGGTAAACCTCAAACTAAGTGCCCATGAAGATGATGAAATTAATGACATTACAGGTTATCAAAGTATGGTGGGTAGCTTGAACTATGCTACCTTAACAAGGATAGACATTGCATATGGAGTTAGTGTGCTAAGTCAGTTTATGCACAAGCCAAGAGTACCTCACCTAGAAGCCGCCAAAAGAATTCTAAAGTATCTCAAGGGTACACAACATCATGGTTCGTATTTCCCCTACAGATGTTGATATCAAGATCTATTCAGATGCAGATTGGGTAGGATGCAAGGATGATGGGAGGGGCACTTCAGGATACATTTCATTTGCAGGTGACAAACCAAATTCATGGTCTTCAAAGAAGCAACCTACTATTGATTTGTCTTCTACAGAAGCAGAGTATAGAGGACTGGCTAATGCCACACAAGAAGCCATACGGATCAAGCTTTTGTATACAAAATTGGGTTTATATACTAGGTCACCAATAATCTTTGGAGATAATACAAGCTCACTTCACCTTGCAGCTAATCCTATCTATCATGCTACGACCAAACATATAGAGGTCCATTACCATTATGTGAGAGAGAAGTTGTTAAGTAAGGACATTCAACTAACCTATGTATCAACCAATATGCAATGTGCAGATTTGTTGACTAAAGCTTTGGATGGAAACAAAATTTGCAGGTTCAAAGCAATGTTTGGATTGTAGGATATACATGAAGATTGAAGATGAAGACCAAGCCAAAATATTTGGCTTGAGGGGGATTTGTTGGTGTAATTAACAAGCCTACACATTTAGATTGATGGATACATTGAAGTCCATACACACATGGAGAAGCATAGGAACTCATGCTAGTGGTTAATTACCATTTTACTTGCTTGTAAAAGTCACATTTGACTTTGGAATCTTTGTAAACACCTACCAAAAGGAATTCGTGGAAAAAGGTAGATTTGATTGAAGGAATATCTCCTAAGATATAGGAGCTTGATCATAAGGAGCCAAAAGTTTGAATTTGAATTCAAATTTTTACTCACTCACTATAAAAGTGGTCATGAAAAAGTCGTGGTTAGAACTCATCATTTTCGAGCTTCTCATTACTGATTCTGAGTGTGTGTGAGGCCTATACTCTAGCCCACACCTATCCACATCATTAGGCAATGACATTCATGCCAAAGGTATTGTATACAAGTGTTCATTAATACATACATTCTCATTGTTCATTTCTGAGTTCTCTGTCATACTACTTGAAAGTCTGTCAACTTGTGAAGTGCATATCTCAGTCATTTCTCCACAAAATTCAAAGATCTAAAGCTTGTTGGATTCAGCTTGAAGTTTTTACAGGCTATCAAAATTTGAAGAGATTCTATTCAGCCATTTCAGATAAAATCTCGTCGAGGTGATCACTGGTCAATTTCTGCTACAGTCCTAAAAAATCGGGGGTAAAGGTTTATTTGCTAAATTGATTTCTCTGAGCATAGTTAGTCTTTCTACATTATTCCACTTGTAATAGTTAGCTTGCTAAGGTAATTAGATACCCCTAAAAGGAGTTTTTCAAATTCCTATTGTGTTGGTCACACTGAGCAAAAGATCTAGCAGGTGTCAAGACATAAATAGAAGGTTTTCTTGAGATCTTGAGATTCAAAGTTATCTGTTTTGATTCAATCATTACATACATCATTTCCAAAGTACATAGACCATTTTATGGTGTCATTGACGAGCTAAGGAGGTCCACTTATCAAGTCTGAAGCATCAGAGGGCTGGTACAAAGCAGGTTTTGGCAGTACCTACTCAATCTCTTGGAGTGTCCATCCATCATTCCCAACATGTGTGTGTGTGTGAGAGAATATGGAGAATATGAATAGTTTAGAGCTCTTTTACAACAAACCCAATACTCACAGTAAATCAACAATGAATGTTGATGGTAAGCTAGTAGAATCTCATCCAAATAATCACCAAGATGTAGACCACAACTCCTCCAAGAGTGTGTGTAACACTCCCTCCAAGATGGCCTCCAAAGATCTTCTCCTCGATTGAGAAGATTGATCACCTCCTCCAAGAATGTGAAACTCCTCCTTGATCTCCTTGAGAGGATTGCTTTTGTGATATTTATAACAATGAGCCAAGGGGTTGTTTATATAGTTTTGTGTCCCTATCCGAAAGCATCGTCTAAAAGCACTTACAAAGGCTATGCCAATCACTCACCATCACCAAAAAGCACCAACAATCGCGAAATAATCGGCTTTGAAAAAAAACAATCACGAAAATCTTTTTTTAATAGACCTTGCATTGCAGCCATTGTAGATCTTGGGGCTTGAACTTGGGTGGCACGTATGAGAGCACGTTACCATAGCCATGGTGCCTCATGATTTTTGTTGAAGAAAGCTTTGAAAATTACATTATACATTGTTCCCACAGTGGAGAGAGCTACCAAAAATTAGTTCTTATTTTCATTGTCGAGCCAATTTGACATTGACTCCAACAATCCCCCTTCAATGCCAAAATGATACAAGGTTCAATAACCTACAAAACTTCTGATGTCTACAAATATCTCTTAACCAATTTCCACTGAATTTTGAGCTGATTGTGTATGAATATGTATACTTGAGAAGCTGCAAATTGAATGTCCTATGTATTACATAGATATATTTCTTAATATATTTAGTTAGTGATGTGTATGAACACTCTAAGACCACCGGGGCACTTTTTTCCCTCTTTAGGAGGTTTTTTCCCCTCGGCTTGTATATATGCCTATTGCGCTAATAGGCTACTTATCTTTGTACATTCTAGTGGTAATACATTCAGTATTGTGTGTTGTGCTCTAAGCTTCTTCTTCTTCCTTGTGTTGTTCACGTGCTTCTTCAGATGTCTAACTCCAACAACTGGTATCAGAGTAGGTCGCCGCTTCATCTAGGGCATTGTCGACACTCCTCTAGTTACAGTCTCAGAATCCCATGAATTTTGGTGAGCATACTCAAGGTGTTGCAGAGATCAAAACTGCTTTGCTTTGTGGTGCCGAAATCACGATCTGAGCTCGTTTTGGCCTCCAAACGCACTATCGCAACACTTGTGCAAGCTATTATGTCTTTTTGTGCCAAAGGTATATACTAGTTTTGGTTTATCAGTATAAGCGTCTCAAAGTTCGCTACAGGTTTAGCAAAATTCATCTACGTAGTCCTATTCAACTTTTTTAGATACAGTCAATTTTCCACATCAAGGTATTTTAGTCACCGGCCATGGCTGAAAGCAATGATGTATTCTATATGTTGTCTGTTGAGGATAAGTTGGATGGTACCAACTATTCGTTATGGGCTTCTATGATGCGACATGTATTGGTTGCAAAAGAACTGTGGAATATTGTGCAAGGTGTTGAAAGACGTCCTCTTACACCTCCGAATACAGGTACTACAAATACAAGTGCTAGAACTGATGGAGATGGTGTCCAAGATGGTGATATTTTGCAGATTCTTGTTCATGTTGTGGTTTTTGTTGCACCTACTGTAGAGAAAATTTGTTGGGATGGTAGAGATGCTCAGGCACATGCATTGATAGTTGTGTCTATCAAACATGCCATTATTCCTCACATTCACTCTCACAAAACAGCTAAGGATGCTTGGGATACACTTACCACATTGTACCAGGCTAGGAATGAGGCTCGTGTTGCTTGCCTCTGAAAACAATTGGAGAGTGAGCACATGAATGAAGGTGATTCTATGGATAGTTTCTGACAAAGATCAAGGATTTGAAAGAACAATTGATTGCTGCTGGTGAAGTTATACCAGATAGCTCACTTGTGCAGACCGTTCTGAATGGTCTTCCTGATTCATATCAAAGTTTTGCTTCTACTCTTCATTTGATGATGAAAGGCAATCCAAATGCCTTGTGATTTGAGGAGTTAGTCTCTATTCAGTTGCAGGAAGGTCAGTCTAGGTAGAAGAGGTCCATCATGCGTGTTGCAGATCAAGCTTTCCTAGCTAGTCAGAAGAGCAAAGGCAAATGGAACTCATCTACTAGCAAGTAGAAATCTGCAAATGCTGCACATATAAAGAAGGAAGACAAAGATGCGAAGAAATCAGAAAAGCAGAAATTGTTTTGCAAGTATTGTAAAGGAAATGATCATATCATAAAGAACTGTCTAAAACTAGCTGCTAAAGAGGCAAAGAAGAAAGAGGCCGGAACGGTTGTTGCAGAGGCCTCTACACCAAAAACAGAGTCTACTATTGCAGGAAGAAGAATGGGCGTTTACTACTCTTTGCAATTTTGACCCATCTTCTCATGAGCATTGCATGTCTGCAGTAGACTCAGATGTTTGGTGCTTTGATAGTGGGGCGACCAAACATATTATCTCGCAGCGCAGTTTCTTCTCTTCACTCAGGCCTGCCCCTACAGGGAGTACTGTCACATGCACCATCAACTCCTCTTATCCTGTCGTGGGAGTTGGTAAGATCATTCTGACTACTGTAGATGGTAGTTCTTTCACTTTGTCAGATGCTTTATTTGTGCCAAGGATCAAGAAGAATCTATTATCAATTTCGGCGTTTAGCCAAGATTGGCTTGGTTGTGAAATTTGTTGATGACAGATGTACAATTCATGATTTGTCAAATGGAGACGTGATTATTGCTTCTAGCATTTTATGTCGTGGGATGTATAAACTCATAGACTATGAAAGATCTAGGAATGATTCGGCATGTGCAGCACATGATTCTCAGGCTATGTCAGATGCAAAGCTTTGGCATGCATGCTTTGGTCATCTGAATTTTGCTAGTTTGTTATGCCTACAAAAATCTAAAATGGTTTTCTCTTTGCCCAAACTTGAGGCACCCAGAAAACATGTTTGTGAAGGCTGTAATTTGGTCAAAATGTTGCATTCCTCCTTTCCAAAAGATGGTTCAGTTCAGGCTACATAGAAATTGCAGCTTGTACATAGTGATGTTTTTGGTCCTATGCAGATACCCTCTTTTTGAAACTATATTTACTTCGTGACTTTCATTGATGATTTTTCCAGGCATGCATGGGTATATCCATTAAAAGCAAAGTCTGAAGTGTTCATGTGCTTCAAAGAGTTTTTGGTTTTGGTTGAAAATCTGTCAGCATGTAAAATGGGCACCCTCCATTCTGATCGGGGGGAGATATATGTCTTCTGACTTTAATGCATTTCTGGTTGAACGTGGGATAAAACATCAGTGTAGAGTGCCGTATACACCTCAACAAAATGGATTTGCTAAACGGAAGAACAAGTCACTCATGGAGATGGCGAGGTGTATGGTCAAGAGCCAAACTTTACCACATAGTTTTTGGCTTGAGGCTATCGCAACATATGTACTTAACAAGTGTCCCACTAAAGTGCTACAGTCTATCACTCCATGTGAGGCTTGGCATGGTCAAAAGCCATCCGTTGCTCATCTGCATGTTTTTTATTGTCTGGCATATGCATTAATGCTTGAACAACATCACCAAAAATTGGATGATAAAGCAGTAAAATGTATTTTTGTTGGGTACAGTTCTGAAAGTAAAGGCTATCATCTATATCATCCACAAACTAAACGCATGTTGGTTAGCTGTGATGTTGTTTTTGTGGAAGATGCTATTCATCCATTGCTTTCATGTACTAAGGAGGCAACTTCTCAGCCTTTGCAGGTTTCATGTGATGATGTAGGTCATTCCATTTTTGATGCAGATTTACATGATGCACTTCTTGATGAGAGAGTTGATATTGAGCAGGCAAAAACTATGCCAAAATGGCTGGTGCAGACTTTGCGTGATAGCAAATTAGATGCACCTCTGTCATATCATACTCGTTCAGGCCCTCATAGTGCCCTTTTTGCATCAGATTGCTGTTCTACGGATTCCTCTAGTCTCTATGATGAAATTGAACCTGTTTCGATTGATGAAGCACAAATTTCTAAACAATGGATGGCTGCAATGCAATCTGAATATGATGCTATCATGTGATGATGCAGATCATTCCATTTTTTATGCAGATTTACATGATGCACTCCTTGATGAGATAGTTGATATTGAGCAGGCAAAAACTATGCCTGGAAATCAGCTTGGCATATGTGCCCACGCAGGAGAACATTGCAGACCTTTTCACGAAGGCTCTGCCTAGGGAGAAGTTTGAAGCTTTCGACAAAGCTTTGGGGTTAGTTCCTTTTGTGGAGTGATTTCCACATAGCTTGGCACTTCCTTATACATGAGTGCCAAATCCTTGTTCACCACATCACTCCTAGGGGGGATTTGTTGATATATTTAGGTAGTGATGTGTGTGAACACTCTAGGACCGCTGGGGCACTTTTTTCCCTCTTTAGGAGGTTTTTTTCCCCTGGCTTGTATATATGCCTATTGCCCTAACGGGCTACTTATCTTTGTACATTCTAGTGGTAATACATTCAGTATTGTGTGTTGTGCTGCAAGCTTCTTCTTCTTCCTTGTGTTGTTCACGTGCTTCCGCAGACGTCTAACTCCAACAATATTAAGCATTTGACTACTTGACTATATAATGTAACATCAAATGGTTCTCAATCTACTTCCGACTGTAATAACACATTAACATGCATAGGTGTTTGCATAGGCTTGGAATCTATCATCTCAAACCTTTCCAATAATTTCTCAATGTATTTCTGATGTGTCATGTAGATACACTCATCTCTGTATTCAAACTCAATCCTGGGACTTGTGATAATCACATCAGTTTGTAGTGCATCTTGAACACTATCTAGTTCATTCTCAACTGAACTAAGTGCTAAACTATTATGATCCTCAAAATGTTTTGAATAATTTACCTGGTCTTCTTGTTGTCTCCTTGTCTGACTTCTGGTTCTTCCAGTGTATTCCTGTATACCATTGTCCTTCCAAGCTTGATATAACCACTTTGGCGTATTCCTGAAAAGTGGTGGTATCCTTTCTGGTTCTTCAGTATCTCTTTCTTCTAATGAAATTCTCTCTTCACCTGTATCTCTTAGGATTTGAGAAGTTTCATAACCCCCCTTGTATGGCTGAATGTAAGCATCCAAATTCCTTTTGAAAAATGCATAGTCATCTGCCTTTATGAAATTTGGAATCTTTTTCTTCTTATCATAAATGCGACTTTTTGCAATATATGCATTGTGTGAGAGTAGGATATCACCTGTATCTGGAACATAGAATATGTATCCTTTGCTTTCAATTGCATAACCAATAAAGACCGCTTTAATGGCTTTTACATCAAGCTTACCACGATCCTTCTTCTCAATGTGAACATAAGCTGGGGAACCAAAAAAATTGAAGTAACTCACATTGGGCTTTTTCCCATAATAAGCTTCATAAGGTGTAATGACCTTTAAAGATTTTGTGGAAGACCTATTTAAAGTGTGATTAACTATATGCACTACATCAAACCAAAACTTGGGAGAAAGCCTTTTGGATGACATCATACTACACATCATCTCAACAAGTATCCTATTCTTTCTCTCTGCAATACCATTCTGTTTTGGCATGTAAGCAATAATGAGTTGATGAGAGATACCTTTATCTTCAAGAAAATACTTAAAGTCTTTTGACATGTATTCTCCTCCTCTATCACTTCTCAAAATCTAGAACTTTGACTGATTTTCATTTTCAACCATAGCTAAGAACTTCTTGAAAGTAGGAAAAACCTCTGACTTCGTTTTAAGATCGTAAATCCATGACTATCTTGAGAAACCATTAATGAACGTAACAAAGTACTTGTAACCTTGAATAGAATTTGTTCTCATACGACCATTCACATTTGAATGTATGATCTGCAACTTCCTTGTGGCGGTGATGTATCCATGCTTCTTGAAACGTAGTTTGTGAAGCTTTCCTTCAACACATCCTTCACATGACTTTGCATCATTTGGTAAATGGCTATTGACAAGAAGTTATTGCCAGCTGATTCTTTATTTGCACATCTCAATGCCTTGTGTTCTCTCAATGAACAAAGATTGGAAAGTTTTTTTTCGCTGCAAGAAGTTCAAATTCGTCAGGCCAAGACTCATGATCGCTTTTTACGCACTCCTATTTTTGAAGTTGGACAATTGGTTTTGTTTTATAATTCTAAATCTGATAGAGCCGTAGGTAAGTTCAAGCTCCGGTGGTTTGGTCCATACCAAATTTCAATGTGATTGGGTACATCCACATTTTGGTTGGAAACTTGCATCGGAAAAGTGCTCCCCAATTTGGTGAATGGATCTAAGTTACAACATTTTGGTCCACCCACCACATCATCATAACTCGTCACATCTATAGGGTATTGGTTTTCGATGTTGTCTTTTCCATTAGTTGAAATTCTTCCCATTGTTCAGTTTTCGACTGCTATTTTGGGTACCAACATAATACCACGACGAGTGTTTTGATTCTTTTTTGGTTGACTAGTTGAGTGTAATAAGCGACCTGTGTGTGCTTTGTGCATCTTGTGTGCTTATGCATTGTGTTTTTGTGTGTGTATCTTTATCACAGCTATGGAGCCCCTCCTGCATCTCACTGCTTTCAGTGAGGGAATCCCTATTGAGCTGGTCGAGTACTTTAGAGTACATGGCTTACTCAGGTTCGTCGAGCTTCCATGGCACACAATGCCGGTGCACCCTTTGTCCCTGACCCTAGCCCACACCATCACTCAATATCCTCCCTTTGATATCGCTTCGACCATTGTGGAGCTGTTTTTCACTATTTACCTCACCCTTGACACCATAGTATGCCACCTCCACATGCCCAATGAAGGCCGGCATGAAGTTACCCAAGTACCCTTAGAAATCATGAATCAATTCTTCCCTTGCAAATCCTCCAACGAGTACGCCATTATGTGTCAACCCTCTCTGGAGTTCCGGGCACTTCAGTTCATCATTTCTACCGTTAATCTTGTCTACCCCCCTCAACATAGGCATTGTCCTCACTACTAAAGACGCTTCTACAACCATAGATGTTCCCGATACAGTTGATGCCTCTATTGAAGAAGTAGTCAAAGAAGTTACAGCGGCCTTTGATCAACCCATTTGTTCACCATCGAAGGTATTGGCCACCCCTTCCATGCCTCTGATTTCTTCTTTGACCCATGAGATACTCAACACTCCCCTCGATGACCTCCCCAATCACATTGTTACCTCCCCAAAGGCTACCCAAGAGATGGTAGTGGTAGCTATGGTCGATGCCCCCCTCTTAGTCTGCCCATCAACAGCTTGTTGCACACACCGTGCCTTCAACCCCTATCCTTTCCCTTGACATTGCTTCCTCTTCTAGTGCTTCCTCTACCGATACACCTCTGATCTCCCCTGATTACTCCTTGCCCCACTCCCATGGTGTTGTTGTTGCCCACACCAATATTGATGCGCCTTCCTAGCATAACGAATTGCCTCTTCATGTTCCACCCTCCATTCAGGAATTGGCTAACATTGTTCATCATTTGATCCACGTGTTCGACACCCTTTAGTCCCAATTATCTTTTGTCAAGCAGACCATCCAGCAAGAGTTTCAACACAAGCTAGATCTTATTGAAGTAGATATCACCCCTCTCCAAGAAGAAGTAATGAGTCTTCGAGCGAGTGAAGTGCATCCGCAGCAATAGGTGGTCAATCAAGAGAGCAAGTTGGGTCAATTAGGGAAAGTGGGAGACCGAATCAGCAACAACCAAGGAAGAGCTTTTTCAAAAAGCCCAAGCCTTGATGGATGAGATTGGGGTGTCTCTAAAGTCGAAGAAGGAATTGGAAGCTACCCAAAAAGAAAAGGCAGGCGTATTTCAAGACCATAGAATTCTAGTCTCAACAGATGCAAAGACTCAAGAACCAGTTGGGCATTCAAACTGAGAAGTTTAAAAGAATTGAAGCCGAAGTCAATGACAACAAAATTTAGTGCCGCACTGCCTTGAAAAATGATTTTTATCTCCAAGAAGCTTTTTTGCAAGACCAAAGTTAGCACATACTTAATCAAGCAGTGGCTTCTAGTTCTGCTAGCCAAGATGCTCAGTTGCTAGATCTTGAGCATGTTCAGAAATTGCTCAAGGCATTACAGAAAAAAATAAATGCAGTTTTGAAGAAGTATGGACCATGTATATACAGGGAATTATAGATGAAGATTAGTGTGTATTCGGGTTCAAGTCCATCGTGTGTGCCAGTGTTAGGTCACCAAATTATTGTAATTTTTCATATATTTTGTTGAAAAGCTGCAATGGCTCAAACATTGTAGCTCCTTCACACATTAATGCAAAAGGCCGTACTCGCATCATTCCACCAGGTGCACAATGAGTCCGTCAAACTATGCATGGTGTAGACTATAATTCTCAAACTGTTATTTTGTGTTGTCTGATACGGTGTCATTGATTTTCAGATAAGTCGCTAATTCTTCTTGGTGACGATTAATTAACCCTTCTTGGATACTGTGTTGAAGATAAAGTGATACAATTATGTGATTTCGTCGATTGTGAACTAGTCAGCGATTGTGGTGCAAAGTAATGATATGTGTTTGAGTAGTAACTATTGTTATAGATCATTTTGAGCAAATAATGCTTAGAGTGGTGTGTTGGTTAGAAATCAAAGTTGTGTATCTAATCAGCGAAAGTCTAAGGTGCTAAATTGTGAGCGATATTTCATTTTTTCTAGTAATCTGTTGTAGTAATTGACTAACCTATGGTGCAGGAAAACATCATACGGCCTCTTTTTATAGACCCCTATCATCCTAAGAACCCTGTAAGTTACCCTATCACTATTATCCTATCGGATACAGTCAGTTAGGACAGAGAGATAACATTGGTTTGAACAACATGGAGTTGGAATTATAAAAAATGGATTTACAATGTGGTGGAGTGATGAAGATCACAATTTGATAATTTTTTTATTTGAAAAAATATTTGCTTGGCCTACTCACCGGATCTAGGTTGACTTCCTTGTCAAATTTGTCCTGCTTGTCCTTCCCTCTACCCTGATTTTCTTTGACTTCACTGCCTCATGCTTCCTTGTCTTATCAAGACTCCTAGACCACCCTAGCTACTACTAACACCCCCTCTCTTGCATCTATCGTTCCTGACATACCTTTGTGGTAAAGGGCATGAGATATAATATTGCAGCACATCAATGTCTAGTTCATGCTCTTTGAGTCAAAGGCCTCACACTAAGTCGGTCATTAAACCTCCCAATCTACAGGACCTGAGACGTTTGGATGTGGCATGCATAATTGACCGGCATGGATGACTTGTTCTACTATGAAGAGGTGTAGAAGATGTGCCAGTCATGAAATTTTTATAGTGATATTCTTAAAGCCTAGTTGAGAACATTTCCTTGAAGGTCTGCTTGTAACAAGTAGACATGTACTTGATTCTAGCATGCCAGGCATAGATGGTATTGAGAAAAGGTCTGCTCATATCATAAACCAAGTCGAGGTTCCCTTCATCGAAGCCCACAACTGAGATGTACGAAGCCTTTACATTTTTGAATGTTTTGAACACCACCATCATGAGTTTGAAGATCTTCATACGTATTTTTGTGATAATCTCAGGTACATTCTTGAATCATGGTGTCCAATGGCATACTATTGAGATCATGTAGGCAACAATCGGTGTCCCTTTTGGCAAAGCGAAATAAGTGTAATTTATCCAATCAAAGTAACCGAGTAGTAACATGGATTTTACTTTATATATAAAGGTGCATTGGACCATGTCCACATCATCTTTGGCTATGTTTCTAGTAATCTTGCGTGCCACTTTGGTTGAAAAATTGTTTCCTTTCATGCTCGTTTTGGGAGGTCCTTTGGCACAAATTGGGTTGCAAAAGTTGGTTCCTCTCCAATCACCCTTAGGATCTCTGCATTGTAGTTGGTGAGAAGGACAAAGTAGGGCACATACTACAACTCAGTCGTATTGATGAGCCATCAATGGGACAAGTTCTAGAAATACTCTCGCTTTAGTACAGTTTCTTCGAGATTTGACAATGATTGAATTTGTATGGCTACCCAATCATCATGTGTTTTGCCTATTTTCCTCTATGTGCTTGAGTCATTGGGGTACTTCAATCTTCAAAGTGTCTTGACCTTCTTCTGTCACATGGCCTCTTGGTATTGATTGTGCCTCATAGGTTTCTTTAAATGTCTCTTCTACTCGAATCTCAACTAGCTCTTCAAGTTTTGGTTCTACTTGTGGTGAGGGGGGTCGCTCATAATGCATTAAATTTGCTTGTCATTCCTCTATTTTTTTTTTTAGATTCTCGACTTCTTTAGTGTCTTGTGGTAGGGGAAGAGCTTTAGGTACTTGTGAACTTGTGGTGGCTAATTGGTTTTTTAGTTGCTCACATTCTTCTTCCATATTCATGTATGACTCTAGGAAATCTACATGTTCTTCTAGTAATATTATGATATTTTTGGAGGGAACCACTTGAAATCGGGTAGGACTAATGGTTGTACAAGGGGTCCCTTCCTTGGTCGCTTCTAAGTTGTCTTGGTTTTGTTGTTGAAGCCATTTGTTTTCTTCCATAGTTGTTGACATGTGTGTTCTCAAAAGGCTTGTATTTCATTGTAATTTGGCATTCCTGTCCATCTGTTGGTGGAGCATGGTCTCCAAATTCTTGATTGCTTCTACATCCACATCTTGCAAACTTGAATTGAGTTCCTGATGTGCCTAGTGGAGTGTAGCATACTCAGCTTGTATTATACAATTTTCTTCTTCTAGTGTTGTCACTCTATTGTGTGAGCATTGGGATTCTACTTAAAGTACAACATTTCATCCTTCCAATTTTTGATATTCTTGTTGTAATTGATTAGCACACTGAATCATGGTATTAATAGTATTACTCATAGATGTAGATGCAATATTTATAGGTGGAAATGCAAGGGGAATGGGAATGGGTATGGGTGATGTGAATACCATGCATGAAGGTGTCATGGGTGCTGGTGATGCTAGTGGAGGGGGAATGGGGGATTATGGAAGTGTAGATGGAGAGAGTGGTGTCATGGGTGGAGAGATGTCCATCGGGTTAATATTGTGTGTGTGCATTCTACCATAAAAATGGGAATGGTAGGTGATGTGTGTGTGGTGTTGGTGTAGATGGATGTTGTTAAAAATGGGTTCGGGCCCAAAGAAAATGGTGCTAGTGTTCAAGTGATGGCTTCCATGAATGGAATCTAGAATGATGGTATGGTGGTAGCAATTGTTGGGGGTCAGCAAGTGGAATAATAATGATATGTGGTGAATGGGACTTGGGTGTGAGGGGTGATGGGGAAATCGATACTTCCTTTTGTGGTACGAGGATTGCCTATTACACTGTTTACAACAAGGTGACCTATGATTGGTGCAAGGAATTTGGCAGAGGCATTGTACAATGGGTTGGTGATGGCAGAAAAAAGTGTTTCTTGGCAAGTGGGTGCTCAGAAATTGAAGGACATTGTGGATGCGATGGTTTCAGTATGGGGTGGGGAATTGGGAGGAGTGTGGAAGATGGGTTCGGTCGTTTGAGTGGTTGTAGTAGTCTCTATGGTTGGCTATACATCAGTAATGGTGGGAGGGGATGGAGATTTGGTGACGTGAGAATGGAAAACTTTGAACAAAAGTCTCGACAGTCAGGTCAATGGTAGCAGTTGAGGTGGACTCTTGAATTGTAGCCACTTCGTGTTCCGATATGGGGATCCTTATGTTCTTACTAGTGTGTGATCATATCTCGACGCACCGTCAATCATAGCAAGGTGTTGGTATTTGCAGCATGGTATGGACATCGTCTGTTACTCCTAAGGTCTTTGTTAGAAGTTGGAGGGTCTCAATGAATTGGGGATCCACTCCTTTCTCGCTTAGGATTTGATCGATCGATTCTCTACTTGTGCTACATGAAATGCAATGACTCTCTTGTGCACTTATCATGGTGTCATATAATCTTTGTAGTTGTCCAATGTAGAATGGGGCACCTTCAGTTTCTCCACCTTGTTGGTCAAAATGTTCTTTGCCATCATGCCTCTCTTCTTCTTCTTCGTCTTCTTCTTCGTCTTCTTTTTCTTCACCTTTTGGTCTGTGTTGTCCTTCTTCCTGTTGCTACTGATGGTCATACTCCCCTTATTCTTCAAACTCAAGGTTCACATATTGGAGAATCCTTTCAAATTTTTCATTACTAAGCTCTTCCAAATTTATTCCTCCGAGGAATTCTAGATCGGGTGGCAGAGGGAGAAAAATCAAGTTAGATCCATGTGTACTTCTTCTCGGCAGTCTTAGCGTGAATGGTCATACTGCCCTTTGTGGTGTAGGAGTTACATCTAGAGTCAATGTGGCTCCTCTGGGTTAAGCACACGATATGGATCCTCTCATCCTCTTTGATGGTGTTGTAGAGGATTTCCTGCTCTTAAACTATTTGACTATTTCCAGGATAGTGCCCATTGAAGGAGTATGTCATAAGCCATGCATTTATAGATGATCCTTGTAAGGGCACAACATCCATGCAACACTGCGTGCATTCAGTAGCCATAACTTGTGAGCTAGGTAGATCTCATCAATAATCCAATGTGGTAGATACATGGTCATGTTTTGCATATTTGCTAAGTACAAAATGAACCAAAATCTTTTCTGAGGCATTGTGAATGTATCCTGCCCTGGAAAGGTGAAATGTTGCATACACATCCACAAGTGGACCGCTATCAGAGAGATTTGCTCTCTATTTTATGATAAAGTTGAAAAACCAAACACTAAAGAATGGGAACAGTGGAACCAAATTTATTATTTACAACTTGCGGAAGAATGATGATAGTGAACTTGGGCCGACTTCGAGATAGATGAGCAAGATATTCAAAACTTTTACTTTTGGATTGTTGTGTGGGATAAAGTGGTTGAAACTTCAAGCATTGTGGACGATCGAAAGCAAAAAGAGCTATGAACATGATTTTCCAGCTTTGAATGACTAAATGTTTGACATTAATATATGCAATTCCCAATTACTTCACGATTATCACATGAGTTTTATAAAAAATGATGACGAAAGGAGCTTATATTTTAGCTAAAAAAGTTTTGATGATTTCTAAAAAAAACTATGACACGTATGATTTGTTAAAGAACAAAAAATAACGACTTTGGCAACTTTATAATTGGAAGATATATTTAGCGCAAATACTACACGATCAGGTCGGGAGTTTTTTGGCAGCACTAAATTTAGAGGCCACAATTTATAAAAGCAACGCTCTAGCAAATGGTGAAGGGAGGCCAATACACATGATTTTACTTCTGCCAACTCATTCGGTCTGCTGCAGAAGGCCAAGTCCGGATAAATTTTGGTAATGTTTTATTTGACAATGATGGCACAAGTCCACCATATCTTACTTCAAGGAATTATACATGTTTATAAATTAAATTTCGTTTATAAATTCTCTTCAAACTCTTTAAACTTTGTAAGATCTCCCCTACTTTGTGGGACTTGGGGGATCCCGTGAGCACTAGTCCCCTTCTCTTGTACTTTTCTTTTCCTTTTATTTAATACAAGTCCGATAGAGTAGGCTAAGGCCAAACTTCCTTTATATTTAAAAAAAAAACTTTGTGCCAAGAAACTGTTAAGAGATAACAGTTATGATTTGGAACCTTATGTCTATCAAATGTGTTCAAATGTAGTTTGTTTTTGTTTCTTCTCTTTGGAATAAGAATTTTGTATTGATCTACGCATTCTGCAATGATTTACAAAACGATGAATACTATGCTTACCGACTTCCGGACATAGTGGAGTAAATACTATTTACTTGTCATCTCCTGTGCACTTTTGGAACCTATTTTATATATAATACACATGCAAAATAATATGTCTACTCAAAAAAATGTATGCAATGTTTACTCAATAGCAATTATATGTAATGATCTGAAGAGTTTTTAAGCATTCTTGCTTTAATTCATGATGAGATGTTGATGGAAAATAAATTGGAATTCTTAACGTGAAGGTTGACCTATCATGATTTCACAAAATTTATAACCATAAAGTTTCCCTATTTGAATTAGAATTGGAATTGTTGGATCTAATTGTTGTTTTTTTTGAGTTTATATTTGCTCTTTGAGTTTCCTCACCGTGGCATTTGGCAGTTGAATTGATCCACACCCAAGCATTCCCAACTTTTGGACATCGCAATGTTTGGTGTCATGGCCACGATATCCTTAAGTTTTGTGAGATTCCTATTTTTCACTCTGTCATGAACTAAACCTTCCTTCTCAAAGGGGATGTGCATATGATACACTAGCGCTTTAACTGTCTTATGGACATTGTGAATGGAGATGGGAAGCTTCACTTCCCACATGCAAAGGGTTTGGTCTCCTCTTGGTTGTATGAGGTAAGCTTCAATAGGATTGATGTTCAATTGTAGGTCTCGACAGTAAGAAGATATAAGTGCACTAGTGGTTGCACCTGAGTAAATCAAGGATTTTATAGTCTTCTCATTCTTGCCTTTTCCTACTAAGGTCACAAAAGAACATATGTCAATTATTCTGTGAGGGGCAACACTCATCATGTGGCACACAACCATGTGATATGTTGGTCCTGATGAATATCTAACCTAGATTAATCTCTACTTGTCTTCTCAACTTCATACATTGGATGCGTTCTAAGGCTTCTACATGAGCTTGTTCTCAAATTCGCCACTATTCCTCTTTGCACTTCTTTATTGTGTTGAGTTGACTCAACATTCTTCCATTATGGGTTCTTGATATAGTGTCGTTGTAGTACTCCCAAGGGGAGCCAAGACCCACACCACTTTGCATGGAAGCAAGAAGAGGGCTCAATAAAGACTCTCCTCTCATCCAACCCAACCTCCAACATGCTCAAGCCATTGGCCATCAACTCCAAGCTATGCCACCTACCTTGAGAACATGGAGATAAGGGTTGTCAAGGATCCTTGTCCCACATGAAAAATACAAGAAATGCAATCTCCTACTCGCACAACAAAGGAGAGACAAGCATGCACACACCTCACTCTCACAATCTCAAAGACAAAATACAAGAATGTACATGGTCTAAGAGTAAAAGAGTGATCTTACATTCATAAGGATATGTACATGAAAAGCACGTTGAACCAAGAGCCCCCCTGTTACAAAAATGAAGTTCTATATTTATAGACTAGGCTCATTTTCCCATGTGCTCCTTTGAATAGTAAAAAAGGGAGCACATGCTCTAACTAACATATCTTTAATAGATTCCAAGATCTCTTTCCTAACAACCAAATCCCAAGGATGCATATGCATGGGATTTCTACGTGGGATCTTCAATATGTGTGCAAAAAAGGTAGGCTATTTTACAAGGCTTCTCTATCATAGCATTAGAGAAATATTGAAAAGTGTTTAGGAGGGTGGAGCTAGACAAGAACAAAGAACTAGAACTTGGAAAGTACTTACATGGAGATTGACTCTTGAAGTTCCAAATGTGACATGCAAGATTGAGGATCTATAGCCAATCCCTCCTATTCAAAGCGGTTGTATAGAGTGGTTCTGAACTAATGATACCATCGATGATGTTAATGATCAAAATTGGTTCTTTAGATATTGAAACAAAACATGTAGATAGTCATTCTTAGGTTTTGCATGTTTCCTGCATGATGGTGATGTTAGATATTCTGAATCCTTCACCAATTATGAGATACAAAAAGTCACATGAAATTTGGAACTCAAGATGGTACTTTGATTGGTGCTCTCTAAAGATTTTTTACAGGTTCCCAAGTATGATCATTGATTCCATACCCTTTCTAATGAATAAAAAATTCCAATCCTTGGAAGATTCTTGAATCTAGGAGATGATCAACTTCAAATTCTTCATGATCTTCCATCTCGATATCTGGTGAAGGATTGGGTCCTACCCCCATCAGCTGTAAAATGTGATATGGTTTCAACATGGAACTGGATGTATTGTAATGATACTTGGTAATTGGAGGTTGAAGGCGACTTGATTAGCCTTGGCTAGGATGGTAAAAGGCCCAACAATCTTATGGCTTTGCATATAGCCTTGAAGTCTACAATCTATTATGGAGTGAGCACACCTTATCTCCACCATGGCAATATGGATTCTAAATGCAATGTTGTTCTTCATTTTGATTATATTTTTTGTTGAGCTCGTTGAATATCTTGTTTGAGCTCTTAAGGAATGTCCATGAGGTATTGAGCCTTCTCTCTAGAGTCCAAGTTCTTCACATGATTGGAAATTTATGCATCCATCCTTCAATGTTGTCCATAGTTTGCAAAGAAGGAAGTATGCTTGATAGTGTCAAGGGAGCACTAGATTGTGCCCTCTTAGTGGACTTGAAAAATGTTTTAGAAATATGCTTTTAATTATAAGATCAAACACATAGGGGAAATACTACAAGAGTATAGAACTCTTACAAGAAGTCCCACAACTGGGACTGATAGGTAAGGATAAATAGACTAGACAAGGTATAAGAGAACCCACAATTGCAGGTATGGAACAAGATATATGAATGATCAGAACTCCCTTGAGGGATATGGAATAGGTATAGTAAGTAACTATACAAGATGTTGTACTAAAAGATTACAAGAGGATATGACAGGATGTCCAAAATACTAGACAAGACAAGACTAGAACAAGGAATAAGACTAAAACAGGAATTGGAACTTGGAAAGTACTTACTTGGAGATTGCGACTCCTTAAGCTCCCAGCACTAGTACTGGCAAGACTGAGGATGTATGTGGCCAGACCCTCCTTATAAAGGTGTTCGTGTGGTTATGAATTGATGATATCATCGATGATGCCAACAATCTAAAATAAGACCTCAGGATGTCAGAATCAAACAAGCAGACTGTCGATCTTAGGCTTTCAGAAGATTCTGGACATGATGGTAGAATTAGTTTCTCTAAATTCTAAATAATTAAGGACATATAGAAAGATCCATGAAATCTAAGGTTCATGATGGTTTCCTTTGTGTCCATGATATCACCTCCCCTCAAGCAATGAGTTCCACGAGTAGGGTCCACCATGTTCTCTGGCTTGGATTTCGTTGGATTCTTCATTTGGAATTCATGAACCTTGATTTGTGCTTTGTAAATAGTTTTTGTAGGCTCCCAATTATTATCATTGATGTCATATGCTTTCCAATGAAAAGGTATTCAATCTTCCTCGGGAGACTATCAAATTTAAGGCATGTTCAACCTCATATTCTTCATGATCCTCAATCCTGGCAGATGGTGAAGGACTAGATCTCTCCCCCCTCAACTGCAAAATATGGTATGGCTCCAACATGGATACATGAAAAACTAGATGTATTCTCATTGTACTCAGTAATTGGAACTTGAAGGTAAGTATATTAATCTTGGCCAAGATGGTAAAAGGAACAAATCTCTGATGGTCTAGGTTTTCACAAGGGCTCAAATTCTGTAGATTATTTTTGAGTAACCACCCTTTATCCCCAACGTGATAAGATGGATTCTGAACATTGTGTTGATCTCCCTAATACTTTTATTGTTCTTGACGTCTATGGATCTCTTGCTTGAGTTCTTGGTGAATATCCATGAGATATTGGACCTTATCTCTAGTCATTTTCCGATGGATTTCTCCACTCCAACTTACATTCAAAAAAATTAAAATCTTCTTGAAGATTGGTGATCTCTAAAACTCTCAAAATGTGTTCAACTTGACTTTTTGATTTGAATGATCTTTTTTTTAGTACTTGCAAGCAAAGAAAAAGAGGAAGATGTGCTATAAAGAAAACATGGGATGATAAGTAATGTGTATAATTGTGTACATGGATTAAGGGTATTTCCTATATGAGTTTATGTTATGAACTTGTTTATGATGAGAAAAGAAGGCCATGAATGTTAAACATGAGTACGTGAAGAAAAAGTCCACGTTCATGATCATATAAACCCTCCATGATAATGAATGCTTTTCATGAGAACCCTTCATAACCATGTGAACTCTTCATGACATACAAACATTTTATGTCTATGTGGAGCCCCTAATGAGTGTGTCCATTTGAATCCTCCATACATAACTCTTACTAATGACCTATGTCTGCACTATGTATGTTTATATATGTGAACCATATATGTGAATATAGATATATATTATATAGATATGTGTGAGTAAATAAATAAATAAGTGTGTATTATCCTAAGTATGTGTGAATCTGCATCGATTTATGTGAAAGGGTGTCTTTAATGTGTGTGAATATAAGGGGTTTTATAAAAAATATATGGATGAATGTACGTGTGTGCTCATATATATATATATATATATATATATATATATATATATATATATATATATATATATATATATATATATATATATATATATATATGCTTGTGTGGTATGAATATGTCTAGTGTTTGTTTTTGTGCATGTGAACATGTGAGTTAGTGATGAAGGACAAGAGGTGTTTGAGCTACAAAGGGCTTCATCGCTCAAGAAAATCAAAGAGATCGGCAAAGCTCATTCGGTAAGAGTTGATGTGCAGCAAGAAGTTTTCTCTTTATTGGAAGCTCAAATCCTAAAGTTCGAATCTTTCCAACAACTCATACCTCAATCCTAGATTGTCACGGATGACTTGTATATTATCCATACTTGGTGCTCCTTGGAGAATACAACGCTAAAGTTGGATGAATAGTAGAAAAGAGGCCCACCTTTGCCACCTAGTTTCAACTTGAGAACCTTCCAACCGCTCCAAAGTGAGATACACTATTTCAACCAAGCTCGCATGCCTAGCTACTCATGATTACCCCCAGATGTTAGAAACCTAGAGAAAGGTGCATTTACATATCATTTACACCCTCTGCTATGGACGAGTGCCACGCCCCACGAGCTAGAAATCCTTCACAATCAAAAAAGCTAGAAGAAAACCTCACTTGGAATATACGCATAGTTGAACGATCTATAGCTCTCAACTACCTCTAGGATTACATTAACTCCTAACCGTTGTGGTTTGTCAAGGACGACATATGCAAGAGGGAGGGGAGTGTTGCTGCACACTGGCAAGCATGTACTCATGGTGCCTCAAGCAAACATCAAAGAAGGGGAAGCATATAAATGAAGGCTCATAGTTCAATGATTGATAAATATTCATGCGATTCATTACAAAACAATGATTTTCATCACTACTCGATTGTATAGAATACAAAATTCGTAAACATACTCTCCATTTTGTGAAAGCCAAGGAGTCCTCGAGCTTGCATAGACATTAGGTTCAAAACTTTTAGATCAAACAAAAGTCACTAAAAAACTATAATAAGATCTAGAAAGCTCTTTTTTTAGAGTAGTTTTTTGAGTCTTTTTGGAAGAGGAAGCTTGTAAAAGAACTTGTGATAATACAAAATCTATTGTTCCTTCTCATTCTTCTCTACCTTGTGTGTGTGTGTGCACCTAGTGTGCTTCTCACTTTCATCTTCATACACATCACTCGCTCATGATCTTCATATCACCCTCACATATCCATGGATTAACAATTACGAGGTGGATATCCGTCGAGCTTGCTACTTATCATCATTCTATGAGTGACACAAACATGAGAATATGCTCAATCTCTTCATCACATGTACTTAGTGTGATACGTTCCAGTAGTCGTAATGGTTTATTCGCATGTCCATCTTGTATTTCGAGTTTCATACAAGTAGGCCTCAATGCCAGCTTATCCCATCTGATATATAAGGAGTTATTAACCACTTTGATTCCTACCCCTAAATCAATGCTTTATGTGGTGGTGACACCGTTGTGAGTGATAGGGATACAAGTATTCCCTTCATAACCCTCACTATACTCACCCACCTTATCTAAGGCTATTTGTGTTACTTGAGCATTCATTTTAAGTTTCTTAGGATCTAGAACTATTTTTCTAGAAATGAGGTTTAAGTCTCATAATATCTTCTACTATGATAATATCCTCTAGAGTCCCTTGGGAATTATTTTGATCACTCTTCTTTGAAAAAAGAGGTGTTGTATTTTTTCACTCAAAGTGTCTTCATGTGGTCCAATATACCTTGGTAGGGTATTGAGACTTGTATTCTCACATTTGAACCTTTCCTCACTAATCGATTCAATTCTTTGGACATCTAAGTTGGTTATTTCATTGTGTGTCGTTACTTCAGTCTTTATTAAGAAAGGTTTGGATACCCCCCACTTCTTCGAGTTCTCTGCTTGAAGTTCTTGCAATAATTAGTTTTTCTATGAATCAACCACATCAACGATTTTGGAGTCAGAATCCTTATCATGTTTTGGAAAGGCAATCTTTCCCTTTGAATATTTTTGGTCTCTACCCCTAGCTTCTGGTTCACTAGGTTGAAGTGGTTTTCTAGTTTCTTGAGAGGGCATGTGTGATTGGATTGGTTCCAACTCTCCTTCTCTACTCTCTAAAGGTGATTGAGGAGTACACACCTTATGAGAACGATTCATGTCCTTGATGACGATTTGTCAATGTAGTTTCAAAGTGCATTTGGATTGGTGTAGGAGTTTTCACCACTATTTGAGTAGGTAGTATAGGGATATGAGGGTAGTTCAACAAATAATGGAGTTCATGGAACCATGGCTCACACATTCTAGTGTTAGGGATAGCATTAGATACCTTCTCTAATAACCACTAAGCTAGTTCAATCATTTATCTACACATATCTACTTGATCTCACTCTAATTCATCTCTTTGATAGCATTTTTCATGATTATCAATGGCTCGTTGCTATCCTAGCCTCATAATCTTTCACAAACATCTACATGTCTTTAGGCATTGGGTTTTCTTGGAGTTTGAGGTCTATGGAAGCACGCAAACAGCACAAGGAAGAAGAAGAAGCTTGGAGGACAACACACAACACTAAATCTATTACCAAGAGAATGTACAATGAGAAGTAGCCCATTAGGGTAATAGGCATATATACAAGCTAGGGATAAAAACCTCCTAAGGAGGGAAAAAAGTGCCCCGATAGTCCTAGAGTGTTCACACACATCACTACCTAAATATATCAACAAATCTCCCCTAGGAGTGGTGCAGTGAACAAGGAGTTGGCACTCATGTATAAGGAAGTGCCAAGCTATTTGGAATCAATCCACAAAAGGAAGTAAGCCCAAAGCTTTGCGGAAAGCTTCAAACTTCTCCCTAAGCAGAGCCTTTGTGAAAAGGTCTACAATGTTCTCCTGTGTGGGCACATATGCCAAATTGATCTCTCTAGCAGAGAACCTCTCCCCGACATAATAATAGTGCACCTCAATGTGCTTAGTGTTAGCATGGAATACAAGGATCCTTGCAACTGCCAATGCACTCTAACTATCAGTGAAGATGGTGGTGGTAGAAGACTGACCAACACCCAAATCAGCCATAAGGCATATGAGCCACACACACTCAATAGTCGTTGTGAAAGCTTCCCTATACTCAGCCTCACAACTAGAAGTGGCCACAGTAGGCTGCTTCTTGCTCAACCAAGATATACATGAGCTACCAAGCATGAGGCAAAAGCCACTAGTGTACATATGAGTGTCATAGCAATCGACCTAGGCAAAGTCAAAAAAAGAATGTAAATTTGGCGGTAATGATCCCCCATTGGGATAAAACAATCCAAGTAGTTGGGTACCACTCAAGTAGTGAAAGATGCGCTTAACCACCTGCCAATGCTTGACACTTGGGCAATGCATAAACCGAATCATCTGTGAGATAGCAAATTGAATATCTAGCTGAGTAATGCATAAGTAAATCAAGCATCCCACACCCTACTGATAGAGAACAACATCAAAAGCATCTCCAGCATCATGAAGACTCAACCATAAACCTGTCTCCATAGGAGTGGCAATAGGTTTACAGTGTTCAAGGCCAAAATGCTACAATGATGTGTCAATATACGTTGTTTGACACAAAGCTATTCCACTTTCAACTTGCACAAACTGAATGCCCAAATAATGATGCAAATGCCCCAAATCTGACATCTCAAATGAGGCATGCAAATCAGCCTTAAAATCAGCAATATGCTTCTCATGAGGACCATTGAGCAACATGTCATCAACTAGAAAACAATGATCAAAAGCACATCATTTGCATGCTTAACATATAAGGTGCTCTCAGCTGGACTATTCTCATAAACATGTGCAATCAGGTAGGCATGTATCTTTTCATACCAAGCATGTGACGCTTGCTTCAAACCATATAATGCCTTTTTCAACCTGCACAGATTGTTTTCATGCCCTTTCTCCACAAAACCATGGGGCTGAAAAACATACACTTCTTCATGCAAGTCACCATTCAAAAATGAAGTTTTAATGAGCTACAAGTGCACAGGAGCTATGAATAGTAGTCATTTGGCATGTAGGAGCAAAGGTCTCATCAAAATCCATGCCTCTTTCTTGAGCATAACCCTTTGCAACAAGCCTAGCCTTATACCTATCAATTGTTCCATCAAGATTACACTTTATCTTGTATACCCACTTAGTGCCACTGGCCTTCTTGTCAAGAGGAAAGTCACATAAAGACCATGTGTTGCTCTAGCACAATGGTGAGAACCACGTTAAGAAGCTCCACCTCCTTAATGTCAATCTACAGAAGAGATAGGAGTGATATGAAGATCGTGAATATGAGATGAAGTGAGAGTGATGGTGAGAAGCATAAAGATGCACACACATACACACACACAACGAAGAGACAAGCAAGACACAATGGAAGGTAGCAAATCAATTCTATTTCTCAAGAACACTCTTACAAGCTCAAAATAGCTCTAAGATCTTCTCTACTCAAACAAGCTAACCTCAAAAATGAGCTCTCTAGCTCTTTCTATAGATTCTAGACTAGTTTTGACCGGTTTCACATCTAGTGACTGGCTTAGTTAAAAAATAGGTTCTAGATGTTATTTGAAAGGGTAAACAGTGTCTAAAAATAAACAAAATTGGTACACTCGTTCTACCTAAGCTCCTCAAGCTCGAGGACTCCTCGGCTTGCACAAAATGGAGCTATAAATTACAAAAAGTGTTTTTCTATGTTACATATGGTACAAAAGTGGTGAAAATCACTGTTGGAGGTTTTTGAAAAGTATTTTAAAATATAAGTCTTTGAAAAAATGATTTGGCTGACTCCCTGCTTCTTCGTTATGCTTTGTCTTCACATGCTTCTGCGTCTTCTATGCCTCTGGCTACTGCCAACACCCCCCTCTCTCTCGCTTATGTCGTCCTCGATAGAACCTGGTTGTGAGGTCCGTCGGATATAATTCTACAGTAGTTCCTAAGAGAGGGTGTGTTCTGATATGCGAATTCCTCGGGCCAGATCTGCCTCGAGTTTCTCCCAATCAATGGGTTGCGGTTCATCTGATGGCGGGAGTCGATAATGCATGGAATATACCATCTGTTCAGAGGCAAATAACTGCAAGAGGTGTGTAGGCCTACTGATGAACACCTGTGACTGGTATTCCCAGAAACCGGTTGTGAACATTTCTTCGAAGGTCTGCTTATAGCACGCCGGTAAGTATTTAATGCGACAGTGCCAGGCGTAACACACCCGGAGCAATGGTGTCGTGCTCATGTCATATGCCGGATCTAGATTGCCATGCTCGAAACCCGTGGTGTTTACATGAGGTGCCTTGACGTGACGGAAGACTTTGAACACCATCTGCATCATGTCAAATATCTTGACAGTCATGTGCGTTGCTACATCGTCCATATGTTTTAAGCGAGGGAGCCAGTGACGAATCGTTGCCATCATGTATCCAACTGTTGGTGGTCTGGTGGGTGGGGTGAAGTATGGGTAATTAAGCCAATCCTGGCATTGCTTGTTGTTCTATACTTTAATGGCAAATGCCTTCCAGGAGTGGCGACATGGCACTGGTCCCCAACATGGGTTGTACTTTAAGTGTACTGGTGCCTTGACCCAAGTACTCATCATCTCTAGATATGCTTGTAATAAATCCTTGCGCCAATCTGGTTGATAGATCTCTCCTCCCTGCGCATCTAGTGGCAAATCTTCGGGCTCGAATTGAGTTGCATGGGAGGGCTTTTTGCCTGTTTCTTTTTCTATGGTCAGCTGATATTCCGCCATTAACATAAAATAAGTCTTGTATTGTAGCTCATGCCCAGACATGTATCTGCGAGGGGCTAAATGAGCAAAGTAGGGGGATTGTAAAATGCGTTCTTCAATCATTGCCATTGCATGTAACTGCGCATCTACCCTTGCTGAGTGGGTTCTTCCAAGTTCTTCAATTGTCTTCATCCATGCGGGAGTTGGAAGTTCGAAAGTCGTCTGGCCTTCAGCCGTGACTCCTCCGCCTGGGATGGGTTGGGGTTCATATGCTTCTTCAAAAGTCTCTTCCATCGGAATAGTTACTGTTTCTTCCTTTGCTGGTAGTTCCGGTGGGGAGTCTGGCCTGGGGGTGCTTCATATACTACTATTTGTGATTGAAGAGTTTCTACCTGGGCCCGTAATGCGTTGAGTTCCTCTAAGATCTCAAGAGAAGGGTTCGCAGGAGCTAGTAGTCCTTGTTGTATTGGTGCTCTTAGCTGGAGTAGTTTATGATCTTCTTTCAGCTTCTGATATTCCTCGTTCATGCTGTCATACTCATCTAACAATCTGACATGATCATCTAGCAGCATTTTCATAGATTCGGAGGGCACGGCCTTGAAACGGTTGGGACTTATTGGTTGGTCGGGTTGATCTAGGGCAGCTTCTAAATTCTCTCTGTTCTGTTCTTGTAAACGCTGGTTCTCTTCTTTTGCTGCTGCCAAGTGTCGTTTGAGTAAGTCCATGTTCTTGGTGAGCGTCACATTGCGAATAGTCTGTGCCCTTAACAAGTTATCGATGTCAGTGATGGCCTCTTTGGTTTTTTCTTCACTTTCTAGTTCAAGTTTAAGCCTCTCGTAGCTCTTGGTAGAGGGTGTTTAGTGAGGCATTCTCGATGGATAGTGAATTGAGCTACGACTGTAAATCGTTCGTGGTTTTCTACAGCGTCTGGTAATTAGTTCCAAGAGATGCAAATTCATCTCTCACCTGAGTCATGCATGTGAACATTTGTCGAAATGCAGTGTCGATGGTGGGCGATAAAATTAGTGACGGAGTGAATGCAGTTGCGGTCTGTGTGGGTGTTGATGCAATGGGAAGGGGGAATAGGGATGGGAATGTGGATGCAGTGGTAACAGTGGAGAAATGTGCGGTGCCTAAATATGATGGTGCAATAGAGGAGGTGAGTGCTGGTGCGGTGGGTGGTGAGATGTCCATGTCACTGGACGTGGTGTCAAGTGCCGTGACTGTGAATAATGGAGTGATAGTGGGTGCGTACGTGGGTGTAAATATAGGATTTACAAAGGTTGAAGAGTAATTTACAGAGGGGTTCTCTTGTACGCTTTGGTGGAAAGGGGAGAGAGGAATTACAGTGGGTCGAGGGGGTGAGACAAGGGAGAAGGTAAATGGAGGTGGAAATGGGAAAAGGGGTCTTGGAGGTGCGGGGAAGGAAGGGAAGGATGGAGGGAGAATCGGAGTGAATGGAAAGGTGGATGTTTGAGGAGGAAAACTAGGTTGGGTGGGTGCGGGAAGAGTGGGAGGAATGGAGGCCACAAAGGCTTTTGCTACCTCGCTATCCAAAGATGTGGATGGTCTAGGAGAGATCGGATGTATAGGTAAGATTGGAGAGGCGGGAGGTGAAAGAGGAGCGGTTGGGGTGGCGGGTACTTCGGTTACAGTGGTGGTATGCACAGTAATAGTGTGGGGTGGTGAGTCGATGACAATGGTGTCTTCTGCCAATGAGCCTTCAGGGATGAGACGTGCTTCCCTGGCGTGTTCTGAAGATTGGCCACCTGTCAGTACGTTAATGTACTGACCTGGCTTTGATAATAATCGTACTCGTCGGGGATCATATTGCCGTAGTGGTTTTCTCTACAGATATCTTAATGCCTTGTTAGATTCCACTGATTTAACAAGTTCCCTGAAACCTTTGATGTATACTTCTTCGAAACTGCCTGAGACAAGTTCTTGTTCTATGAGTGCTTGGCTCTCTTCCTCAGTTAACTTCTTATGTGCCCAAACTTTTTCCATGGTGCGATATAATTTTTTGATTGCCAGCGTATATGTTGCTGCCTCAAAGGTTTCGTCTTCATGCATACTGGTATCACCTTGGGTGTCGGTTTGCTATCCTTGTTCGTCTATCTGTACATTCTCTTGGGATTCATGAGTGCCCTGGCTGGCTTCATCATCACCCTCATCATCATCTGTTTCTGTTCTTTCCTCTGTAGAGTTGGATAAGACTTGTCCTTGTGGTTGATCCGGGGGAGTGGTCGGGTAGCTTGGACGTCCATATTCTTGAGAGAAAATCTGGCCTTCATAAAATTGAAATTCATTTGGAAAGGCATCTGGCATTTCAAAGTCAAAGGTTGTATTCAGTGGCTCTGCTTCCATGTTGGGTATCGGGAAAGAAAACGCTTCTGCACCAATAGTGGTGGGAACTTCTACTACAGTGGTGGGAGGTTCCTCTACTGATGTTGGTTGGGAGGTAATCATACTACTAGTGTAACGATAGGTCATGATAACCATATGTGAATAGGTTGTACAGTTGTAGGGGCTTCTGTAGGAGACTGTTCTCGAGAGGGTTGCGGTGATGGTGATTCTGGGACATGTAGGCATGGAATGGTTCCTCTCATGTGCTTTCGTGCTTGTCCTTTGCTAACCTTCCTACCTTTCTTTGTTGTCCCTTTGAATGCTTTCAACTCCTCGCTCATCATTGCATGCTAGATTGGTAAGTCGTAGGCCAAACACATATAAATAATTCTCGTGAGAGCGTAGCATCCATGGATTACCTTCTTTCTTTCCCATCTGTGTTGTGCTAGATACAATTGATCAATAATCCAACTGGCCAGATCAACTGTTTGTGGCCCAGTACAAGCTAAATATAAGCCAAACCAAATGCGTTTGTGGGGCATGGTGAATCGATCCTGAGCTAGAAATGCGAAATGTTGCATACATATCCTTAAGGGTTTAGAGAGCTCAGGTGTGATTGTTGAAATATCTTCCCACTTGATGACATGTCCACGTTTCATTGGCTCTAGAACCAGCCTCTCGCGCTCTATCGGAGTGTGCGTTCCATGTATCTTGATTGCAGCTCTAATCAGGTCTTTGGAAAGATAAAACTTCTTAAACGGTGGATCATTTACCAATGACGGCAAAATGAATGTTCCTGGCAAATCTTTGTTCTCCGAAGCTGTCAATGTGGTTATCAAATAGTAGCATCGGTAGAAATCTGGTTTAGGCAATGGATCACTGAAGTATTCTGTGAAGCCAGCTCTTGCCCAAACATTCTTCAAGTCTTCTATGTTCTGTAATGCTTCAAACTCTCTTGCAAAAAACTGGTACTTGTACCACGTGCGGGTATCAAAAGTCAAATTGGCCTCAAAAAGGAAATCTGCATCCGCCAATGGGCCGGCTAACCCTTGGAACCAATGAGAGTTGCGATGAATCTTCTCAGTATATCCCCTAAGGGGATCGTCAATTGGCATAGGTCCTAGAAATCCTTGAAATTCTGGTGGTTGAGCCGTAGGATGTGGTTCAGCTAGTAATTCGCCAATATTTGCCATGGGTACACTAGGGCCAGCTTCAGATGGTCCTTCTGCCTGCATGATGAGTGATGCGAGTGTGTAGTAGATCCGCTACAAAAGATTAACACATTAGTATGGAAATTAATCATGATCCCATTAAAGTGAGACCGCAATCCCTTTCCATAACCGATGTGTAACCCGTGTAGCCGAATGTTGTGATGTGGTTTATGGAATGATTGTTTCAAAACTAGTGCAGGTCTCTAGACACCTACATGCTTCAGATGATGCATACATTTCTTGATGAGGTGTTATTACAAGTGATGTTGGGTTATAGCATGTGGATTTGTACAAGGTTCAATCGTGAATGAGTTATTACAAGGGTAGTGTTTATTCGGGATGGGAGTAATGTTAGATAAGGGGGTCGAAGAAGACGTCTTGATACGTTTCAATATCCATTTCTTAAGAGTTTCTGGGCGGATGATATGTTTCTACTGAGGGACAAAAGGTGATCTCGAATATGGTGATATCGAAGGGTGAAGAGATTTATGGGCCAATTCAAGCGTTTACGTAGATAGAAAACGTTAAGTAAACGATTAAGCTAATACTATACCTAACCGGTCAACTTTAGCCTCTCAGATGATCGTGGTTCGTTCGTGATTAATTAGAACCCATTTTCCTTTCAGTGGAATTGGCCTCACTCATTGTAGTGTACTAGAGGTTATGTGGCCTGAATGGTCTTGTCTTGCGCTAAAGAGACCATGAAGGCTACAGCAAAGACCAACATGGTCAAGCTACAGCTACACCATGAGCAAGGTCTTGTCTTGCGCTAAAGAGACCATGTAGGTAAAGCTAAAGAAGACCATGTTGGTCCCGGGCCATGTTGGCTACAGCTACACCATGTTGGTCTTGGAATCTACAGCGAGCCCTAAAGGTCTTGCTTAAGCTATTACCTATTGGGAATGCTTAAGCTATTACCATGAAGGCTACAGCTACACCATGTTGGTCTTGGAATAGCGTTTCTTTAGCGCCTAACAGTAAACGTAAACGCTTCTAGGGGGCGTAAGTTGATCTATGGGTCTACTGGAATCACTAACTTCGAAGAATCGGCCAAGACTTTCACTGGATATGAACTCACAAAGCTTGGTGCTCAATCTAGCGGTATCTTTATGGGGATCTCATTCATTGCTGTAGGTTTCTTATTCAAGATCACTGCAGTTTCTTTTCGAGCGGCCATAAGACGGCCTATGGATACCGGCAGATTTTTCCGTTGTCTTTTTCCGACCGGCGGACTGAAATACTACTCAATTCCACGGGTCACCCGGTTAATGAGAAAGGTGATCCCGACTTGTAGGTCATTTCATTAAGGTAAACCTCTAAGAGCACGCACGCTAGGCCCCTCCCTGGAAGTCCATATAATTGAACTGGACTCCCGCACATTCATTATTGAAGTTGACTAACCCGAATTATCCCCTTCGGAGAAAGTGTATCTCACGATTATGGCAAGGAAGGGGAGGGATTTGAACCCTCGGTAAACAATAGTCTACATAGCATTTCCACTGCTACATTGTTGTGGCATAATTGGCATGCTAGGTTGGGCCAAGGATGGTTTAGCGATACCGTTTACAACACGAGCTATGCTAGTGTTGTAAATGGTAGCGCCTAACAGTAAACGTAAATGCTTCTAGGGGGCGTAAGTTGATCTATGGGTCTACTAGAATCACTAACTTCGAAGAATCGGCCAAGACTTTCACTGGATATGAACTCACAAAGCTTGGTGCTCAATCTAGCGGTATCTTTATGGGGATCTCATTCATTGCTGTAGGTTTCAATGAGATTCTGTTTACTAAAAGTTTGCTTCTGAATCTATCTTAACCTTATTAAGTTTTGAAAGTATATGAATTGAAAATTGGTTTTTCAATCAAAAAAAGAAAATTTCTGTATTTTGATCCAATCTCCTTTTTTTGTGCAGAAAAAAGTTGTAATGAAAAAAAATTTCATGTTTTTTTTGCTCTGTATCTGAAACTCAATAGTTAAGTACTAAATAACAGAGGAAGATTTAACCGTCAATTAGTAGGCATTTTTTTTTTCTAAAAATATTTCTTGAATCGAACGAGTCGCTCACTAAGCATAACAGAGATATTATAATTTTTGAGTAATAAGAAAAAATATTGAAACTAAAATAGGATGAAACTAGTTTGGTTTAGTTTAGATTTTTTTTTATATGATTTTTTATTACATCAAAGGTGCCAGACGAAGGTCTATGTATACGCTTGGACTCGCCCAGCAGACTCGGAGTTTACGGGAGACAGCCTACTCCCAAAAAACTTCGTTTAGTAGGGCTAGCCGTTTAGCTCCCCTTCCAGATATGTAGAGGGAAACCCTGTAGTCCCGGTATCGTAGGACAAGAACCATATGCCAGAAATGCTTGTCCTCCTTTAAGGCTAAGAATACAAACACTTGATTCCGCCCCCGTGTGGAGATATATATCTGAGAGTAAGTAAATCGGGGCATTACACTCTTAAATGCTACTGCGCAGGTACGTGTGAAGAGATGTATGTAAAAGAGAGCTACCTGAAGTAGTTTTTTTTGAACGTTTCTGCTTTTTTTTTTTTTTAAAGACAACAACAGAAAACTTTCTATATATATCAAAAATGATATGATAAATCTCATAACGTCTATGTCAGTTTTGTATGGATCCCAGTTAAGTTATATATCATAACTCAGAATTATACTTATACTTCGTAGAAGATCCTTATTGAAAGAAAGTTAGTTTAGTCTCTTTCTTTAAATCGTTCCTTACCTGGAAGGACTGTAAATCCAACACATTGCCATTATGTTGCCTAGTAGGGGGTGACCCTGGCTGGCCGAAAAGAAAGAACCCGCTAAAGTTTTCGCTTAAACGTAAACGTTTAGAAAACATTTTCTAAACGTTTACCTAACGTAGTTAGAAAACTGTTAGGTGAACGGTATTAGCTTAATCTTTCCGGTAAACGCTTAAACGTTAGTTTACCATTACGGGCTATGCGTGCTAATACCATAAAGGTGCTATGCATAGAAAACTAAAGTAAACGTAAACGGTATTAGCTTAATCCTACCGGACCTTTACGGGTTTTGCTGCTATAGTGTTGTAAACGTATTAGCTTAAACGCAAAACCGTTTACCGTTGACGTTTACAACTCAGTCTACTCTCGCTCCTATCGGTATTAGCTTCTACGTTAGGTATTAGCAAAACTTTAGCGTAAAACAAGACCATGTAGTAAAGAAGCTACACCATGTAGTAAAGAAGCTTGACCATTAAGGTCTTGTCTTGCGCTAAAGAAGACCAACATGGTCTTGTGTCTTGTCTTGTCTTGTCTTGTCTTGTTTTACTTTGCTAATACCGTTACGGTAAACGGGAAGGGGAGGTTCCGAACATCGCACTGGCAAGGTAGTGAGCTATGCAGTTTCCCGTGAATTCAAACTCCCAAGCAGTGGGAGGAAAATGAAATAGGCTACAGCGAAAACGCTACACCTAACCCGTAGCCCGACGTAAGGGGTGAAGCTAAGCTCGATAAGTAAACGTAAACTAACCCGAAAACAACTCAGTCAACTAACTACGTTTACAACAGTGCTAAAGAAAACCGCAAAACGCTTTAGCCTTAACGGTAAAGCGAAAACGCCTTAAAGTAAGGCTCTTAGGCGCTTAATCGAAAACAACACGTATTAGCTGCTATAGTGTTGTAAACGTATTAGGCGGATATTACATGGCTTAAGGGTTGAGCTATAATAACTATTTGGGTACCCAAATCTGCATGGGTGTGGGTCGATTCATAAGGTGCTTCTTGGCGATCCAAATTCGTCGAATGTTCGTACTCGTAGAAGAAGTTTGAGGAGATGTTGAACAT
Organism: Ceratopteris richardii; assembly: GCA_020310875.1. NCBI lineage: Eukaryota > Viridiplantae > Streptophyta > Polypodiopsida > Polypodiales > Pteridaceae > Ceratopteris > Ceratopteris richardii. The sequence continues at coordinate 196,428,430 of CM035406.1, forward strand.
TGACTCTGCTTCTGCCTTGACTTCTTCTTGTCATTGTCTGTGTTGTTGAGATCTGTCGGTGGTTTCTATCCTTTTGGAACCCATATTTGTCGCGTGCCTCTTGCTTTGTGATACTGATACTGCTCCTTTCTTCCTTGTGTCATCTGATATTGTCATCGGTCTGGGTTCCTTCGTCGTGGTTGACTCCTTTGTGGTTGAGGTTGAGAGGTCTGATGGACACTTTGCTTTGGAAAAGAAGGGAGGTCCAACACTTGCGAAACCTGCCCATTAGGAAGTGCATCGTTTTGTAGCAAAAATCTAGGCCAGTCCGCAGTAAGTGTGGAAGGATGGGCACTATAGGGTGTTTTGCCCATGTGGCTGCTGATGCAGTCCACCTGACCTCTGATTGTCCCCATTTGACCGCTGCTGGAAGACCGGGGGAAAATCTCCTGACAATCTTCTATCTGGCAATGATCCATCGCCAAGCTCTCATGGGTTGACTTTGGAAGGAGCGTGCTTAGCCAAGGGATCTGACCAAAGATCTTCCGGTCCTCCGTCGCAAGCATTTCATAGGGTCTAGGGTTACATACCTCAAGCAGAGTGTTGTTAGGGAAGTCAAGCGGTATCACTCGCTTCGGGTCTAAGGTTCCAATCTGCAAGGAGCCTTGTCTAAGATTTAGGTCCACTGAGTGATCATATAGCCAATCTTGGCCAAGGATTAGGGGTTCTATCAGGTCCTCGTCATGGCACACTAGTAGCTTCGCTGTCATGGTCACTTTGTTTATGAGGATAGGAAGGTCCACCTCACCCATGCAAGGGGTTTCCATGCCTCTTAGCCCTATGAGGTATGCCTCAATTGGCTGCATTTCTATTCCTGAGTCCTTATAGTGGGGCCATCTAATCGTGCTAGTCGTAGCACCTGAATCAATTAAAGCCCTGAGCTCTTGGCAAGGGTTGCCGTGCTCTAGCCTGACTGTAATGAATGGTCTTCTATCCACTGTGCTAGGATGAGTACTTGAATTTACTTGACACATGGCCATGGGGTATCTAGGTGTTGTTTCCAGATGGTTATAATGTTCTCTCCCTAGTCCTTGTCTTCTTAACTTCATGCGCTTAATGCATTCTATAGCTTCTACATGAGCTTCAGCACGTATTCTATTTTCTTCCTCCTTACGCTTCTTTGCCAATGTGAGTCGTCTAAGCATATCCTCAGTAAGAGGTTCTTGCTATGGCTTGACTCTATAGCCACTAATGTAATTAGGCATTATGTCTCCTTCTAGGGTGGCTAATTGTACTGCTCCACTTGTCGAGAGTCTGTTAATGATCATAGGTCCATAACCTTGCTTTTCTAACTTTCGTGCATGTTGTTTCAGTGTATATACTAGGACTAAATATCCTTCTTTTAGGCCTTTATCTTTCACATGTGCATTGAAATAGGCTTTATGTTGCTTCTTTGTTGCGTATATTCCTGCTGATGCTTTCAGCCTGGTTTCTCCCAATCGTTCCAAGTCCATTATTCTTGCTGATAATTCATGGCCGGTCCACTGATGTTCTTGTGCAACCTTAAGGGTCGGTATCAAGAAGTCCAAAGGAAGCACAGCATTCTGACCAAAAACCATCTGAAAGGGAGTTGCATTGAGTACGGTCTTGTAGGCCACTCGATATGCCCAAATAGCGTGGTGTAATTGTTTGTCCCAATCTGAACATTTGTTGTTCACAAGTTTTGTCAGTACGTTACAAAGGATCTTGTTAATACTTTCTACTTGACCATTGGCCTGAGGATGATATGGTGCAGATTTTTTGTGAATCACCATAAAATCCTGTAACAAATATTCAATGACTTGATTTAGAAAGTGAGTTCCTCGATCGCTCACTAACTCAATTGGCAATCCATATCTTGTAAAGACATTTTCAAATAAGAATTTTGCAGTCGTGTGTGCATCATTCTTTTTTGTGGCCTTGGCCTCTACCCATTTGGTAAGATAATCTGTGGCAACAATAATGTATTCCGCATGTGTTCCTTTTGCAGGGGGGTTAATGGGTCCTACAAAGTTTATGCCCCACTTAAAAAATGCAAGTCCTCCCATCATGGGTTTCAATGGCATTTCATCTCTGCGAGTAGGAAACTGAGTTCTCTGGCACACATCACATCTCTTAACATAGGTATGTGCATCCATGTGAAGAGTGGGCCACCATTATCCTGCAAAGAGGATGGCTTTGATTACCCTAACGGGTCTATAATTGAATCACACATGATTAGCTCTATCGTGAAAACTGAAATGTCATAGCCATCCTCGTCACAGTGGGTTGTCCATTGTTCTTCATTGATGGCTACATCCATGGTTGCTAGGATTTCTGCCCAATCATGAGGTTCGAATTCCTTGTCTGGAAATACTACAGGTGCATAAGTTGGGTCTTGAAGGGTTCGTGGGTGTTGTTATGCACCTAAGGTCCTGGCTTCTAACCGTTCTTCCTCTTGTTTCGCTACCTTACACATCCATAGATGAGTATCCTTGTGCAACCATGAAGGATCTGAGTCCAATGAGTGTATAGATTCTATTTCTACCTGTGTCTTATGGATGGTATTCCATTGTATTGGGAGTACATCTCTATGGGAATAGTCTTTAAGATTGACTTTAGTAGTCACTCCTAAATGTTGCAAGTACAAAGAATTAGTTCCCCAATCTTGTACAATTTGCAACTGATGCATGAATGGTCATCCTAAAATCATCTCATAAGCATGATTTTTTGCAAAATCACAAATGGCAAAAGTATGCTCAAACTCCACACCACAAGTGGTGAGAGATATGCCTTCTAGTAAGCCTAATGGTTTTTCTATGTGTCCATCAACCATGTGTAGTTTCATCCTGGTGGGTCTTAATGATGGCTTACCCCAATGTTTCCATAAAGCGGTGGTAGTGATGACTACTCTGGCTCCTGAATCTAAGATGGCTTTCGTGGTGTAGCCTTGATGGGTTATTGGAAGATAAGTGTTACCTTCCTCTCCTTCGCTTACATCTCCGATTCTTTCTACGGGTATCTCTCGTACCTTCTTGTGTGTTCCTATCTGTGAGGGAGTAGTAGCAAGCTCAGGGAATTGATTTGCTACATGTTTCCACATTTCTGGTTTAACCTTTAACAATTCCTCTAGAGTGAGGTGACACTGTACTTTAGTGTTCTTGATCACTTCAATGTTTCTAGGGATTACTGATTCTTCATTCCTCACTATTATCGTGGGTGCTCTCATGCTAATAGACTTAGCTTCCCAAGGTCCTGTGAACTGAGGTAATTCTTGTAAAGAATTGGATTCAAAACCTGTGTGTTCACTCAATTGCTCTTCCTCTACATCATCATAAATAGAGGGGATGTCTTGGGGAAATTGTTCCTGCAAGTCATCTGTTTCTTGAATAGGAGGATGGGTTCCTTGTTCTTTTCTCCACTTCTCTTCTTGGATTTCTCTCAAAAATTCATGTGAATACCTATGTATGGAAGACAGGTTGTCTTCATCCTCTGTATCTGGTACTTGAGACAGGGATGGTGCATTCCTTTCCTGTGTCTCTGAGGCAACAGGATTCCTATAATGATCCTTTTTCTCCCTGCTATCAATCAAGTATTCTAGCCTCTCCATTAATCTTTGAAAGTTTAACTCCGGTTTTGCCATGTTATTCCAATTAAGATATCTAGAGGCTTCGAACATTGCTTGTGCTAATTCTACCATCTTCATGCAAAGTTTAGTTCTCACAATTTCTAAGTCTGCTCGAGGGTAGTTCTTACTCATTTCAGCTACCTGGGGTCCTTCTTTTAATCTTGCTTGATACTCACGAAACATCATGTTTAGGTTTTCTGGTATGGGTTCCGCTAAAATTGATCCTGATTTTTGAGCTAGATTCTCTTGATTCAATTCCTGTGAAGTCAATTCTAGGATTTTGGCTCTAGATTCCTTGAGACTTCCTTCCAACTCAGTTATCCTTTTACTCCACTTTCTCTTAATTCTTTCTCTAGAATCTTTCCAAGAATTTGTCTTTTTACTGCTAGACTCTCCAACTTCACTAGTTCCGGCTATTTTCTCCTGATTAAGCTGTTGGTTTTGTAAGAGTGCCTGGGCTCTTGTTATAGCTTGGATAGGCACGTATGTAGGGTTGGATCCATTTGCATTGTGCACAATACCTATCACATTGATTGGTGTCACATTTGAAGCATTCACAGGGTTCTTAGGACAATCTTCGATGATATGTTCTTTACCACAGTCGGCACAAAAGCCTTGTATGTTATAGTATCGTGATTGTCCTACTATCGGAAGATGTGGACAATCTTTTATGAAATGATCTCCTTGGCACCTAAAGCATGGTCCTCTAGGGCCCTGTGGTCTTTGCTGTCTCAATTGGGGCCGTGGATTCGGGTTTGTGTACATCACATTAGCGTAGTCGGGCTCCCAACTAGGTTCCAATGGTGGACTATCGTATTGATATGTTTCTACATGTTCTGGTGATTCTATGTAATACGCGGGTGGACTATCTACATGAGTAGAGTCAAATTTGTTAGAGTTTGGGTCACTCTCTGTGATCAAGGGTGATGAAGGCACTAAAGCCCTACTTAGGTTCTCTTCTGCAGCAGCGTATTTGACTGAGATGACATTAGCTGGTGGGGATGGCTGCTGAGCTAAGACACGTTGTGGTCTCTGTTGAGCCTAATAAGGATAGTTCTGAGGAGGCCTATAGTAATGAGGCTGAGCATTGTATTGGCCTTGATACCTGGTTGTTGGTATGCTTGCGGGTAGTTCTGTCTCACTGCTTGTTTGTTGTATGGGCAGTCTTGAGCCGTGTGATTCGTGTATCATCTCTCAATCGTACAATACTGGCCACTAGGATTGGCTTGTGTTTGTCTTACATTGGGACACACATTTGCCATATGATCACCACCACAGGTGTAACAACGCTTGTTTGTTGTTAACCTAGGCATCTGTTTACTAGAAACTCCTAGTTTCTGGGCCACTTTTCCTCAATGTCTATACAAATTCTCACACACTGCTCTAGCGTTTTGGGTTCCTTCAAGTACACATAGGAGCGTAGTTTAGAGCTCAACAAGCCATCTAGAAACAATGACACTTGCTTGGCCTGTGAGGGTAGCTCTTGCATTGGACATCTCTCAACATATTGTCTAAAGCTACATCCTGCAAGTCTAACTGTTTCTTGAGGGGTCTGTTTAAAGCTATGAATCAATGAAGATGTGTCATGTCTGATCCCACTTTTAGAGAATTCAGTGATGAATGACTCTAAAAAGTGATGGATGTCTCTAAATTGCCTTTGTTGCAATGGTTGGAACCAAGTTAAAGCTGTGTTCTTTAATGTTATTCCAAATGCGTTATATTGCGTGAACATGTCTTCTACTTGTTCTGCTCGTAGCACTTGCTTAAACTCTGCAACATGGTCATAGGGATCTCCTGTCCCATCAAAATAATTTTTCATGGACTTTACTAATTGAGTGGGTCTTAATATTCTTGCGTGTTCAAGTGGTCTAGGTAGAGGAAAATCATCTCTACCACCTGGTATTCAAGGTTCTCTTTGTCTATCCACTCTATCTGTGTCCATGTTCGTTCTATCTCTCCCTATGGGATGATTGAAACTTACTTCAGGTCTTTCTTTGTTTTTCTCTCTTTGAGTGCCCTAGGCTGAGGATGTTCCAGCCTCTTTGGTTCGCGTTTACGTTTGTTCAAGATGGAGGGAATACTAAATCACCTCTCCATGTGTAGGTATTTCTTGCATGGTATGGTACCACAAATACTCTTTCTGAAGTTTCATCCAGGTATACAACCTTTCCAGGTGTATCTGGGTCCTTAAATTCATAGATTGTGATGGAGCCTACCTCACTCAGTTGTTCTGTTCTGTACCTCCAAAATGCTCCGTCAGTTTCTTTATTTACAAACAACTCTATGCTTCTGTTATCCTGAGGGATCCACTCTGGGATTAGCACTCTTGTCAGTACAGATTTCCCTCTAGGTGTCCTAGGTTCTTCTAATGGTTCTTTTCCTTGGGCTCTCGCTTCCATCTTTAACTGAATTACACCAAACTCATTGGTATTGTTTGGTTGAGTACTTATGATGTACATCGTTCCTTCTTTGTCTATGTATGCATCTCTCTCAAATTTTACCACTAGACGTTCCAATCCAATGGGTTGATCCGGGTTGTGCATTTGCACCACTTGTCTTCGCAAACCATCCTCATAGATGCGAGCACCTAAGCGGTTGGTTCGGAGAAATTCTAATTGAGTCCTATAGGGTCCTTCAGGTCTTTCTAGATATGCTATGTTTGACCCTCCTTCTGGTCTTTCCGTGCTGAAAGCCATTTCCTATTCACTCATATCTGAGCTCAACTCGTAGGGATAACTATTATTCAATTGTTGAGCCCATGATCGTGCAGTAGTTCCTACACTTGATTCTGATGATCTAAGGCTTTGTCGGTCTGACTTACCTATATGTTTACCTGATCTAAGGTTCATGAATTTACTTCACGACACTCTCTGATCGTCAATGGTTCCTTTGTTATTGATTTGCTTGTTTCTTTTTAAATGTCTTTAAGTTCTTGTCTCAATGTATGCATCAGGAATCGACTTTCTGTGGTAATTTTGAGTTCTCGTTCTGTCAGACTTTAATTCTTTTCTTTAGGTTTCCGTATCACAACACCTTTACTTTAGTCTTGGACTTAAAAAATTTAATCTCTTGAACTTGATCGTTCCTATCATTGTTAATCTAATCCACAATGCTAACGTTTAGCCTAAGCTAATAATTGACTAAGGGGGTTGAGTAATCTTCCAACCTCAAGTCATCTCCTTTGGTTGCTCTGATGCCCAAGAAGTCGCGCTTCCCAAGCCCTACGTTCTTTACTGCCTTGCTTTGTTTGCCCTTGATTGCTCTTGCTAGAACTGTAAAAATTCAATGTTTAGACCAATTCTCAAATGGATAATCAAGCACTTAAGTTTATACACCCTTGAAGGTCCTTTCCCTTTTGCCCAAAATTTTTATGCTGCCCCTTGGCTTTCTAGTCCCACACTAGGTCAACCTCAAATTATCTTATCTAAAAAACAACGTATTCTTTTTTAAAAAAACAGTTGAGCTCACGTAATACTCGTCAAGAGCTTTCTAACGAGCTATAAAGCTCAAAAAACGGACTTCGGATGAAAAAGATATATGACCATTCAGGCCCTCGGGGGTAAAAATTGACAAACAGGTTTTTCTTCAATTATGAGCTAAGGGGTCTCTAATGAGCTTAATGATCCAAAAATTTTCACAAAATACCCCCAAATTTGGTCAAAAATTGAAACCCTAAAATTGGCATTTGGGGTGGACAATCGCGATGGTCTGAGATAATCGCGATGGTGCAGATGAATCATCGCGATGGCGTGGCACAATCGCGATGGTCCGAAGGAGAAAACTGTCGCGATGGCGTAAATGTGAGCAATCACGATGGTGTGAATGAATCGTCGCGATGGGACAATCGCGATGGCGTGAGCCCGTCGCGATGGTCACGAGGCACGATGGTGTGAGCCAATCGCAATGGTTCAAATGTCGAGGCATCGCGATGGTCTGAGGGTATCGTCATGATGGTCTAGCTTGCCACGTGGCAGCATTGTCACGATGGCATGAGCCAATTGCAATGGCGTGGGGTCGATGGGGTCGTCGCGATGGTCAAGGACCGTCGCGATGGTTCAAGTGAACCATCGCGATGGCGTGAGACCGTCGCGATGGTCCGGCCGAGCCGTCGCGATGGCGTGAGCCAATCGCGATGGTGTGACACAATCGCGATGCCATGAGCCAATCGCGATGGTCCACCAGAATGCAAATTTTTCAAATGCAACAATGGATTCCTATAGGCGCAAGGATGCTCTACAGTGTGGTGAACTCGCTTACCTCAAATTTTGAACTTGGCAGACCATCGTGATGGTCTAACACAGTCGGCATTTTCTGACAGAAAGTGATTTTCTTACCTTTTTGCAGCTTTCCTGATGCTCTGGAGCACTGTACCTACAAGAAAACTCAAAAACACAAAAGCACATACAAGCACAAAAGCTCTCTCTCTCTCTCGCATGCACAAATGAGGGGAAATGAGGAGAATGGGTGGATATGGTGAATTTTTTGATTTCTTTTGGAGTGGAAGATGATGATGCGATGATGAAGATGGAGTGATGACAACCTTTGTCTTTAGAACTGTACCCAACCAAAATACATTTCACTGCTTCATCATCCAATTTCCTGCATTATTGTTCAGGCACTAATGCATATGCCAGACAACCAAGAACATGCAGGTGAGCAACAGATGGCTTATGATCATGGCAAGCCTCATATGGAGTGATAGACTGCAATGCTTTAGTAGGACACTTGTTAAGTACATATGTTACACACATAATAGCCTCAAGCCATAAACTATGTGGTAAAGCTTGACTCTTGACCATACACCACGCCATCTCCATGAGTGACATGTTCTTCCTTTCAACAACTCCATTTTGTTGAGATGTATACGGCACTGTACACTGATGCTTTATCCCATGTTTAACCAGAAATGCATTAAAATCAAAAGGCGTATATCCCTCCCTCCCCCCCGATCAGAATGGAGGGTGTCCATCTTACATGCTGATAGATTTTTAGCCAAAACTAGAAACTATTTGAAGCACATAAACACTTCAGACTTTGATTTCAATGGATATACCCATGCATGCCTGGAAAAATCATCGATGAAAGTCAAGAAGTAAAGATAGCTCCCAAAAGAAGGTGTTTTCATATGACCACATACATCACTATGAACAAGCTGCAATTTCTGAGTAGCTTGAACTAAACCATGTTTTGGGAAGGAGGAATGCGCCATTTTGCCCAAAATATAGCTTTCAAATACATGTTTACAAGGTGCCTCAAGTTTGGGCAAAGAGGACACCATTTCATATTTCTGCAAGTGTACCAAACTAGCAAAACTCAGATGACCAAAGCGTGCATGCCAAAGCTTTTCATCTCACATACCTGAGAATCTTGAACTGCACATGCTAATCTATGAGCTTGTACAACCCACGACATAAAATTCCAGGATCAAGAATGATATTGCCATTTGATAGATCATGAATTGTACATCTATCATCAACAAATTTCACGAACAAGACAATATTGGCTAATGTTGAAACTGATAGTAGATTTTTCTTGATCCTTGGCACAAATAAAGCATCTGACAATGTAAAAGAACTACTATCAGTAGTAGTCAGAATGATCTTACCAACTCCCATAATAGGATACAAGGACTTATTGGCACATTTGACATCAATCCCTGTAGGGGAAGACTCAAGTGAAGTGAAGAAATTGCGCTGCAAGGTAATATGTTTGGTTGCCCCACTATGAAAGTACCAAACATCTGAGTCTATTACAGACATGCATTGTTCATGTGAAGATGGGTCATAAGTGCAAACAGTAGTAACTGCCCATTCTTCATTTTACACAAGATTAGTAGACTCTATTTTGGGTGTATAGGCCTCTACAACAACCATTCCAACCTCTTTCTTCTTTGTCTCTTTTGCAGCTAGTTTTGGTCAACTCTTTATGACATGATAATTTCCTTTACAATATTTGCAAAATGATTTCTACTTTTATGTTTTCTTCTTGTCTCTCTCATCCTTCCTTGATTGTGTAGAATTAGCAGGTTTCTACTTACTAGTAGAAGAGCTCCATTTACCTTTGCCTTTTTGACTAGCCAAGAAAGGTTGATCTACAACATGCATAATGGACCTGTTATGCCTAGACTAATCTTCTTGCAATAGCATAGAGACGAACTCCTCAAATGTTAAGGCATTTGGATTGCTTTTTCATCATCAATCAAAGAGTAGAAGCAAAACTCTGATATGAATCTAGAAGGCCATTTAGAACAGTCTACACAAGTGAACTGTCAGGCAAGACCATCAATAGAAATCAATTGCTCATTCAAATCTTTGATCTTTGTCAAAAGACTGTCCATGGAATCTCCTTCATTCATGTGCTCACTCTCCAACTATTTTTAGAGGTTAGTAACATGAGCCTCATTCCTTGCCTGGTATAAAGTAGTTAGTGTATCCCAAGCATCCTTTGTTGTTTTGCAGGAGTGAATGTGGGGAATAATGGCATGTTTGACAGACAAGGCTATCAATGCATGTGCATGAGCATCTCTACCATCTCATCAAAGTTGCTCTATAGAAGGTGTAGCAGGAACCGTAGCACGAACAAGAAACCTGAAGAATATCATCATCTTCAATGCCATCTGCATCACCTTCACCAATTGTGTTTGCAGGTGAAATAGGATGTTTTTCAACACCTTGCACAATGTTCCATAGTCCTTTTGCAACCAATGCATGGCACATTATATAAGACCATAATGGCTAATTTGTACCATCCAACTTATCCTCAATAGCCAACATACGGAATACATCATGGGTGAGCTTCAAGCACCTTTGTTTGGAATTCTTTATGAAATATTCCTTTTAGTAGTTTTTTGTGTCCTTGAGATGTGCCACGAGCTTCATTGCTAAAAAATGCACAAGTTGACTCTAGACAATTGCTCTACATAGAGAAATTCTGAGTTGTTCTTAAGATCCTTTTGATTAGGTTTTGTATTATAGATCTACTTAGGAACTTTTCTTGGTCCTTAGAAATCACTATGATATCAAGGGATGGCCTAAACTTCCATTTTTGCTTGCCTACTATTGTTTTGCTGAAAACTAGCCATAGCAATCATGGTTGGAATTTGAGCTATTTTTGGATCTTTTGAGACAAATTTCTTCTTGTAGAATTCTCATTGCTTTTAGGATAGCTACAAGTAGCTCTAAGCTTAAAATCTCATTAGATTCCTCTAAATGAATCCTCTAAGGAATCATGAGATTTCCCTTGAGCCTTTTCAATGAGTTTTTAATCATTCAATCACTTGAAGTATTGCCTTAAGTTTGTGGGGGTAACTATGGGATTAGAATATGGACCAAAGCTTTTAGTTTCTCAACTATGATCGATCTACCCAATTCCAAACCCAAGGAAATCATAAGTCACGTTTTGGTTCCTTTGCTGATGACAATATAGGCAAATACTTCCTAATGATTCCCCCTACCTTCTAGGATGTAGGCAATGCTCATATGCATACTAAATTTCCTCCTGGTTTTTCATGATTTCTCGTTAGCACAATTGTGCTCAACATTATGCTCCAATAAAAGTTCTTTTGTACCTTTAATGTTCCTTTTAACTTTATAATACTCTTTTTATGCTTGAAATTTCATTTAAAAATGATTTGACTTGATATTTTTCCTCCAAGATCACCCTCCCAACTTAGGGCAATCAGATATTTGCAACTTGGACTTTTCAATTAGTCTTAATTCAATTGCCTTGAGAAATCCTCACTGATGTCGGCTCTCTTCAAATAAAAATGTTCTCACTTCCTGCATGTTATTGCTCCAACTTCCCTCATATATGATGCAAAAGATTTTCTTTTCTCATTCCCTAAAGTTCATCTCTATTTATCCTAGTCTATTTTCAATGCAATATGATTTAAGTACTTCAAAAAATGAGTGTGTTACTCCTCTCACTCCTCAGTGTGATTGCTCTATCTATGTTGGAAGTCTTCGCTCCTCCCACACACAAGCAATGTCTCATGCAATGCTTTCTCACTCTCTTGTCACCTTCTCACAAATCTAAGATCCTCAAGCAATAGGTTAAATGCTCCTCCAATGCTTATGCATGTTGGTGATGGATTGATGAAATGTTTGAATTGCTCTGAGTTAGTTGGTTGACAACTCTAACACTAAGCACTTCTTTTTTTTTATTTCTTTCAGAATTAAAAAGATATGTTAAGCTTACCTAAAGGCAACTATACTACTACCTCAATTCTTAGCATGAACAAGATGATAGAAAGAATCTATCTATCGATTATGTCACCTATTCCTATTGTTAAAACAGAGGAAGAAGCTAGAAATGATTGAGATATTTGGAAAAAAACTTCAAAAAGAAAAAATATTCAAAAAACACAAATGAAATCACCAAAACCTCCAAAAAACGCTTCTTACCACATCTCCCAACTTCAAGCTTGAATCAAGACCTTGAATAACATCACTTCCCCTACAATGGCACCAAAACTTGTTGTAATCTGGATATTGCAAGGAATAACCAACATCTAGCAGTACTAGGTCAACTTTAATTTGTCAATTCGAGCATCTTTACCTTTTTTATATGAAGATGTTCTTCATGAAGCTATAGAGCTTAAGCAAGCACTCTTTAAGAAGATCACCCTAAATGGACATGAAAATGGCAAGAAACGCACACTTAGTGCATGCGAAAACACTTACCACATATATATATGGGGATGGGTTGCCCCAAGAACACCATTAGAGCTTCAAATGAAGAAGGAGATGAAAGAGAAGCTAAACAAGAAAGATGCACAAAATTTTCAGTTGAGTATTCAAAAAGTTCCTTACATCTTAGGTTTTTTGTTCTTTACACCAAGAGGCAATGCCCTATTCACAAGGAAAATGGACAAAATTCACAAAACAATAGTCATAAAGCTTATTAGAGCATAGAAGACCGTCCTATAAAATTCCAAAACTATACATGAGGTTGGGGAATACTCGTATGAATCCTTTTCTTTTACAGAGATGGAGTATGAATACAAGTTTATATGTGGTTTGGTAAAAGGAATAGGCATTTATGCCATGGTTTTTGTCTGAATCCCAACTCGTTGATGCTTGCTCATGTCTTGCTTCATCCAAGGGATCTAGCATGCACTTCATGGCCCTGAGTTGGAAAATTTGAGGGGCCCTTTTAGGTCTTTGAGTCTTTACTTCATATATTTACTTCACTTCTTCTTGCCTTTGCTCCTTGCTTGCAACATTAACCACCCAATGATTCATATGATCAAAGATCTAGTTGAGGAGGGGCTTCTATTGAGCTGATAAAATCATGTCTCTTATCCTCCCCCATCCCCCCAAAAGAAAACCTCTCGGATGGTCCATGGAATACCATGTGTCTCACAGGAATACTTAAGTAATCTATTCATCATATCTACGTAATCTTTATTCACCTCTTGCAAACATATAAAATTTGATTTTGACCCATCTTTCAATTACTCTAGTGGATAGTAAGGGCCCTCCTCGGATCCAATAGAATAAACATGAGAGGTGTTAATATTCATAAGAATGGATTTATACGATATCAAATACAGAGCTTTATGAGCATGGAGTGATCCACACATTTTCATACTTAGAAGTTACTCCTATAATATCAGATAGTGTTACGAATTTGAATATGAAAGTAGTACTAAATCAATGAAAATTATTAAATGAATCATTAACTACATGAAAATGATTAAATGTTCTCAACTGAATTGATTCAATTATTCATTAACTCTTTTCATATATTATTATGTATATTGGACTTATTTATAGTATTTCCGAATTATTTTTCTCTTCCTAGTTACATGTTCCTAAGCTTCATGTCTTATGTATCTTCCATCAAAATCAATGGGCATATGTTCTCTTGTGTTAGTGAAAAATTGCTTTGCCATTACAATACTGATATATTAATTATAATGTGCTTTTTTGAAATTAACTCTTTCACATGGAAGACGATGATAGATGCAATGAACCACCAAAATCAATGTGTTTCTATGTGTTCTTGTGCAAGTGCAAAATTGGTTTTCCCTTACGGTATATTACCATAATGGAAAACCAATTTTGCACTTGGACAAGAACACATAGAAAATATATTGTAATGGAAAACCAATTTTGCACTTGCACAAGAACACATAAAAAATCTAGCACACAGAAAGTACACACAAATCTTTTTTTTTTTTTCTAATTCCCTTTCCTTTTCCATAAATATACAAAACTTGAGCGCTCATTACAATACACACACATACACACACACACACACACACACATATATATATATATATATATATATATATATATATATATATATATATATATATATATATATATATATATATATATATATATATATAAGACATAGCATATGTGCATTCACACTCACACGCAATATGATTACACTTGCACACATTTATATTCATCTGCAATGAATATGCTCTCACATTCCAACACTCTTTACTCTTTTCTCCAACTATGTGTAGTTTTCCTATAGTTACAATCAACAACAAGTAAACATTTATAAACATGAAAGAAATTTTGTTTGCTACCATCCTCCCTACTAACATCATGAGCCCATGCGTTTCAAAGAACCTACGCTTCACTTCTTGACAATAGAATGCCATAGCTATTCCTCCATGTCGAGTATGCAAATCTGACATCTCCAAGACAATAAAAGATTATTTCTTTCAAACTATCTTATCTAAGTACAAGAAACCCTAGATTAAAAGAAGTCTACGTATAGGCTGACACATGCTTAACAACACCGACAACACATGTTCACGTGCACTTATACACACATATATCACATATAGTACATGTTCACATATTCACATTTTGCCAAGACCGACATTCTCTAACACACATATTTTAAAATAAAAGGACATTAAAAAGCATTCATATGTGCACATCTATACATGAATATATATAGTTGATGCTCACACATAAAAGTGCACACTCACAATACAATCACACATTTGCATTTTCATCTTATCATGTATGCACTAGACATGTGCACACATAGACATACATGTGCATGCACTTTGTTGGCGAGGGTGGTCCAGGTCTAGTCGACAAGGAATTCAATGTAGATCCGATGAGTAGTTCAAGCAAATCTTTTTTCAAATCAAACAATGATCAAATAGTGATTTTCATCACTCCATCACATTGTAAATCTTATTCTTGATAATTCCAACTCCATGTTGTTAAAGCCGAGGAGTCCTTGAGCTTGAGGAGTGCTAGATCTAGGTACATATCAATTTTCATAATTTTTAGAGCTAGTTTGAGCCTCCAAAATAGCTTAGGAACCTAATTTTTAACTAGGCCGAACACTAGGTCTCAACAAACCCAAAACTGAAACTAGTATAAGAAACTATAAAAGGAGCTAGAGAGCTCATTTTTGAGGTTGGATCATTGGCAATTGAAGTGAACTAAGCATATTGTAAACTTGTTTTTGGCTAATCAAAGATTCCATTGCTCCATCTCTTTGTCTTATTGTGTGTACCCATGTGTGTAAGTGTGTGCATGTTGGTGCACTTCTCAATCTCACATATTTGTACTCTCACTTGCTCATGGTCATCATACCACCCTCATGTCTCTTTGGATTGACAATTATCGGGTGGATCTCCTCACATTGATACTCATCATTGTGCTAAACACTACAACATATGAGGGGTATACTGACTCTGATATCGACACAAATACATGGAGGTATTTCTACCCGACATTGGTATAGGCATTGGTATGCATGCTTGTACCAAGGCATCGGTATAAGCATTGGTATAAGCATTGATAACTTCTGCAAAGCATCAGTATATGCATCGGTATATGCATCAGTATACGCAACAGTAATGTCCTATGCAAAAGCATCGACATAGGCACCGGTATGTTCTTGGACATACCGACACTCATATTGTTGGCCATACTGACGACCATATCTGCAAAATGATTTTTGGGCAAAGTGTTTTGTTTCTTGTACAACAACATCACCATGTGATTGTGTAGCAAAAGACAATATACTCTGCCCAAAAAAAACCGAGTACATATGACATGTACTCTAGTGGTTGCCGATTTAGGGTTTACATGACCGGCAACCAAAATGATTTGGTAAAGGAAAACACATGAACATAAAAGAGATGAGCAGAATGAACCATGAACCATGTACAAAAGAGATATTCCATAAATGAACCATGTACAAAAGTGTGGCAAACCACTACCATATATGAGCCAAATACAAAACATGGAAAACCACTGCCATATAGGAACCAAATACAAAATTGTGGTGTAGCACGCCCAATACAAAATTGTGGCACACCACTACCATACACATGCCCAGAGGGATCAAACCATCTATATCTGCAGTCATACAATAAAGCATATCCATGAAATGAGACAAAATAACATGATATTTATAAACAACAACTAAAGAACACCAAACCAAGTTTATAAGCTCACTTCATCACAGACGCTCCCATGAAATGATTGCATCACATCCCTCCAAGTCCACCAATAGTGCAACTAATCCATGATGATATCTATAAGCCTCCCCTACTCGTGTTGAAGGATGACCCACTACCAACTCTTGCAACAAATATGCAAAAATTATATGAAAATACATGACGTGCTTAATGCAAACAAATTCAATCATCAAAATGATACTTATAAACTCGTGACGCATAGTGTCATACCCGCTGCTACTCAAATGTGATGCTCTGACCATATCTAGATGTGTGGCTGCCACATCTCACTACTGATGATATCGGTCAAGAGTCTACTATTGCTCATCGTGGAACATATCCCACTCCTCAGCATCTAACCATACAGGCTTCGGTAACCGTGCTCTGAAAGTTTCACAAGCCTCTGATCATCAATGCAATATCACCTCATGCACCGTGTGCTAAATCCACTCTGAGCTGTTAACAAGGTGCCCAGGTGCTGGTCGATACTCATGGTAGATTGACTCTATGATATATTTTTTTTATCTTTCTCCTATTCACTCTATTTCACCATGATAGAGTGTCCAAACTATATGGAGCACAACTATTGTATGCACTAATGCATGACCTTTTTAGCCACATCCATCACTAGAGCTCCATCACATATATGGTACACCTTAGAGTCGTCATAGTCATGAGCACCCCAAGGTGTATGTGGTATACTATGCAGCATACCTGCTCGCTCTAGGAGTAGAAGTGGGAAACACAACATCTATCACACTGCCTCCACAACATCCACCTCCTCTAGAGCCACATGTAGATCCACCTCTAGAATCTACTCCTCCAGACCATGACCTCGACCAATGGGATAAACAAGATGGGCCAACACCTGTATCGTGTTGTGGTGTTGAACGCATATGTTGACAGCTGGAGTCACTAGGGGATGGCTGAGAGGATAGTCGTGGTGGAGTCGTAAAGCCAGGAGTACCTCCGACATAAGTAGTCCCACCAAAGGGAGTGAGGCTGGTGGGTGTAGTCCTGCCAAAGGGAGTACCACCAAGGGGATTGAGGTTGTGGGGAGTGCTGCCATGAGCGATCTAGTACTGTGATGCTCTAGCCATATAAGTAGGAGCTTCTTGAGATATGAACTCCATAAAATGCTCCTCTATCATGGAGTGCGGAGTGAGGTGGACTGTCTCCCATCATGCTCTGCAATGAAAAACTCAAATAATTAGAATATGATAATAATGATAATATAGAAAAATAGTAGTATACAAAAAAACATAGCAAAATAAATAAACACAAATTAGTACATAGAAGTGTTTGCTTCATAAATTCTCTATTCTAGCATCTTCTTGGGGATCTGATGCATAGAGGATATCTATCTCTACCTTGGCAACTTCTAGATCTCTTGGTATGGTCGCCCCTTCTTGATCATCATCCTTGTACAAGATATTGTCTGTTACTTCATCATGTACCTCATCTTCTTCAAAGACCTCTTCATCTCAAACAATGATCTCTTCCTCCTCCACTACTGAATGCACCTCAAAGTCCACTACGGACCAAATTTCTTCTACATCAATGTCCTCATAAATTTTTCTGCTATGTGGAGATACTTGTAAAACACATAGCCACTCTAGTTCTTTCAAATTTGGCATAAAGACAATCTGCTCACAGTGTTCAAGAAGTAAGCTCATACCTCTCCAAACACTTCTGCATAGGCTCAGAGTTAATGATGCAAAACTTCATTGCCTTCTCTCTGAAAGCTTCATCCATTTTTCTTTGCATCCCTTTACCCTGAGGTTCATCGCCTACGAGATGAACATCTTTATCATCACTCCATATGCAAGGCATTTTTGCGTCCGACATGTGTAGAAACTCTGTTATGAATACAAGAGACTCTTATATGAGCCAGCCCTCTACCATGCTGCCCTCTAGACGTAATCTCTAATGAACAAACCCTTTTAATGTCTTCATGAAGTGCTCTACGAAGACCATCCATTGACAATGGACAGTTCCTGCTATTGCAACTTCATCGATCACATGAAGCAATAAATGAAGTTGAATTGTGAGAATACTTGTGGGAAAGTATTTCTCAACTATATGGAAAACCTCTATAGCATTGAGTTTCACACTCTCTATGCTATCTCTCCTTATCTCTTTAGAAGAGATCCACCGTACCAAGAAACTGATTTTATAAATTGTTGTTTGCACATCCTACTAAAGGCAATCTTTTAGAGCTACAAGAAGCACAAATTGTAAAAACTTGTGTCAATCATGAGACTTGAGCCCTCCGAGATCATCATTTTGTATGAAGGTAGTCTTTAGACACCTCATGCGCACCCATTAGGTATCCAAAACTTTGAAATCACCTTCTTCACTTGTTGCTCTTTCATCTTGCAGAGCACCCAAGGAGCTCTTGGTAGTGACAGTGTTCCGTTGGACTTGGTAATTGCCCACAACTCTTGCATACAACCTTGCTCTTCCAAGTCCTCCCTTTGTGCTTTGCTTTCCTTCTTTTCGATCATTGTCTTCCAGAGCATCTCTCCCACATTCTTGAAAATATGCATCGGATCTACCAAATGATTGATCAATAACTCACTCCAATAAGGGAGTTCATGAAAGATCGATAGTCATTTCATGCTAGGGACTTGTGTTTCTGCATCCCATAGCTGCTTCCAATCGCTTGGTTTCATTTGTCATTGTGCTTATCAGACAATTTGCCCTTCACGCAAAACATGTCCATCAAGCAAATATCTATGATATCCTTCATAGACAATTTTCTGAAGTGCTTTGGAGTAGCATGCTTCGAGTCATGGTCCGCATAGGGGACAATCATGGTAATCCAAAATTGATAAACCTGAACATTCACCATGACTGGGCCATTCATGCATCATCCACATAAGTATGCCTTGCATTCACACATCCCATCTTCTTATAGGTTGAGACATGTCGCGCACAGTAATCCTATCCCATAAAGTGCACAGCTCTTCTAAGTGCTACAAGGTATACATCCATGTTTTTTACCTTATACTTACCTAGCAAAATGAGAGCTAATAATAAATGGCCCTTTTTGTGGCTAGCCATGGTGGGATGTTATAGTTGACCAAACATATAGGCCATGTGATCCCTGAGGAGCTACGTAAACCAAATGGATTTATTCCATCCATAGCTAGGCCTAGACGTATGCTCCAAGGCTCTCTAGCAAACTTTGGCAACTATGTTTCCAAGCATCAAAATCAGCAGGCACTCACATTACACCATCTGTAGACCTGCTCTTTACATGCCATGACATTAACTGAGCTATGGATTTTCATCTGAACATGTTCTTAAATTTTGGAATGATAGGAAAGTGGCAAAGAACCTTTGTAGGGAGCAAGGTCTTCTCTAACCCTATTTGCTCTTTGGACGTATGTGGAGATTCTCATACTCGTTCCAAAAGAGAATGCAATCATTCGGACAAGCATGAATCTTTGTGTAGTCCATTCCAACGGACTGTAAAAGTTTTTTTGCATCTCCACGTGTTGGAGGCATATCATTACTGTTAGAATTTTAGCAATCTGAAGTGTGGGAACTCATGCTAAGTTGAAGTGCAACATCACTCACAGTTTTTGGTAGGATATACAACCACTTTTCCAATAGTTTTCTCAGCTCTTTACTCACCTAATTGATGGAGAAAATTCGGGATCATTTTGAGAGCATTTTTGAATTCAAATCTATGACTACCTTTTTGAGCATTATCTAAGCAAACATATGGAGCAAAGTCGTGGCCATCCTCCTCTACCATTTGAGCACTTGTAGGCTCTCATTAGGAGTATTTACTCCAGATCTAAGCTAGCCCCTAGCTAAGCAAGCCCCTTGCTTGCTGAAATTCTCTCAAAGGAAGTGATCTTTGATCATCCATATCTCTTTGTGTAGTAGTCTGCTTCATTTGCAAGATAGCAATTTTGTTCCTATGATTGTAAGCTTTCTTTTAGATATAATCTTAGTACCAAGGGTTCATTATCCTTGAGTATATTGACCTTGAAAGCTCTCTGGTATGATCTTTGCATATTCCCAAGTATATGTGTGTTGGAAGGTACACATATATGCAAGCTACATGTTTGGATGATTTTAGGTGTATTTTGTGAAGGGAGCTTGATACCTCTAAGATTATCCAAATTGAGTGATCTTTGTCTTATTGGAAAGGTCATACTGTCTATTTGTACTATGAGAAATCTCATAAGTTCAATCTTCAAGTCTTGAGAGCAATTCAATTTTTGGTGGACTATGGTAATGAACTATTTGGTCCTAGGAAAGGCCTATCATTCTTTTGCTGCAACTAGGAGTGGATATACTCCATCAATGGTATTAGAGCTCATCATTGAGAATTGAGGACATCAAGATGAGGCTTTGAAGTTTCTTGAGAGCCAAGGATTGAAGCAAAGACCAGGAAGATTTGAAGAAGGATTTGAAGCAAGGGGGAGCTTCTATCATCATCGAAAGTTCACCTCAAGTGGAGACTCTTGTGGGAAGGTAACATATCATTCTTTTTCACATCTATCACAATCCAAGGAGGGATAAGGATCCACTTATAGTCTCATACACAATGGGAGACTATAATACTTAGATTGAAAAGCTTGAAAAGAGCAATTACCGACCTTGGAAGTTTAGAATTTAAAATTTCCTCACGGAAAGGGTCTTTGGGGCTTTGTTAGTAGTATTGAGGTCAAGTGATACATAGATCGACATACACCTACTGAGAATCAAAGGAGAGCCATTTGAGAATGGTAAGAAAGGGATAGGAGAGTGATCTTCATTCTTTCTCAACACATAAGTAACTCCATGATAGGTCATATCCAAGACCTAGATACATCTAAGAAGGTTTGGGAGTGTTTAGAAAGGTTGTACTCTACCTCTAGAAGGTCTAGAAAAATTCAGCTCAAGAATGAATTCAAAAACCTTAGGAAGTCATCAAATCAAAGCATTAATGACTTCATACTCAAAGTAAAAGAGATCTCGGATGCACTTGGTTCAATAGGATGTGTTGTAGATGATGATGGCCTAGTTGCCCACGCACAATAGAGAAGATGATAAATGGAAGACATTCACAACCTCTATGTATGTAAGGGATTCATTACCAATTTTTGAGCAACTTACTTCTCTTATGGTGACAGAGGAGATCAACCATGGAGGCAATAAGTCAAAAGGCAGCCAAGATCAACTCTTCTATGCAAGCAAAGGAGGAAGAGGCAAAGGAAATACAGGTGCTTCAAGAGCAAGAGGTAGAAGCAACTACCAACAAGGTAGCCAAAGCTATCAAGGGAGTCAATCAAGCCAAGAT
The DNA here is from genome assembly GCA_020310875.1 of Ceratopteris richardii. NCBI lineage: Eukaryota > Viridiplantae > Streptophyta > Polypodiopsida > Polypodiales > Pteridaceae > Ceratopteris > Ceratopteris richardii. Next base: position 196,449,808 of record CM035406.1, read on the forward strand.
GAAGGTCAATCATCAAGAGGAAGAGGAAGAGATAGAGGAGGAAGATATGGATGTCAAGGCTACTCCAATTCAAATGGATGCTTCGATTGTGGGAAGCAAGGATATTATGCCAAAGATTTTTGGCAAAAGCAAGGTGGGAACAATTACAAAGGGCAAGGTAATTATGCTAAATCCTCAAAAAATTCAAAAAATGATCATTTTTTAGCTATGAAGCATAAAATTGAAGGTCAACCACATGATGAGGTGTTGTATATAGATAGTGGTTGTAGTAACCACATGTCAGTTAAAGAGGAGTACTTCAACAATCTTTAAGCACCCAAGCAAAGAAGCTTTGTGGAGACAGGAGACAACACAGAGCATGAGATATAACAAATGGGAGATGTGAAGCTTGAAGGCAACCACAAAGCAAGAGGACTATCTAAGCTATTGTATGTTCCTACTATTACAAAGAACTTAATCTCTGTTGGACATATGGTTGAAAAGGGATACCAATTCAACTTTAACCACAAAGGATGCTTTATTGAATACCCAAGGAATTTCTATGAGCTGATAGCCAAAGGAAAGAAGGATGTTCACTCTTGACATTGGCAAAGGACAAAAAAAGGCAATGTTCATCACCTACGGAGACAAGAAGATTGGAGATTTGGATTTGTGATATAAAATGTGTGGTCACATCAACATTCAAAGGTTGAAAGATGAAGAGGCAATTGGTAAGAGGTTTATCACATTTTTCATTACAAATGTTGCATGAGATGTGTGAAGCTTGTCAACTAGGCAACCCTTCAAGAAGAGTGGATATGTAGCACATGGTGTGTTAGACCTTGTGCACACAGATGTGTGGGGGCCAACCAAAGAGCCCTCTCTTTCAGGTAATAGGTACTTTGCAACCTTCATATATGACTACTCAAGAAAAGTATGGCTGTAATGTATAAAGCAAAAGTGCAAGTGCTCTCACTTTTGTTTTTCTTTGAATATTAGGATGTTTGCCTTGATTGTAGGTTTTGGAGTATTTGTAACTTCCCCTCGGGGATGGTATTCAAACTACCCACTAAACAATCGAGATTGGTAACACTCTCAGCTCACAAGTGGTCACCGAAGTACTAGATGGTTCTCTCAGTGACACAATCAAGAGAAGATTCTCTAGCAGTAAGAGGAAGTTGATCATATGTGTTGTTGGCAAAAGGTCCATTCTAACTCTGCTCCATGATAAACTTGAAGATGTTCACTTTCACAATAGGCATTGTGGCTAAAGGTGTTATATGTAAATTAGTGCCACGACATTTGAATGCAATATCTTTTGACACTTATTTTTGAAGGCAGTACCTCATGGGCATTGTTTGTGTGCAAGGACATTTTGGTTCCCTTTCTATCTCTCATGTGTGCCCACTGTGAACTCATATTGTCTGCACCCTTCCAATGTTGTTATAGGGGTTCCGTAATTGCAATTGTGACTCCATCATCTCCTCATTTTACGCTCTTAAGGCTAGTGGGAGCACATTTTTAATTGGTAGTTTTGAGAGTCTCTACTAGGAGTTCCTACCTAACATTTATGGAATTGAGCATTATAGGTATTCTCTTGAAAGTTGGAAAGGACAGCTTTACCTTGGTTCATGTGAACTCGAAAGGGATTTTTGGTTATTTTCATATCAAGGTTGAATCTATTTGTTGTTCTGAACATGGCTAGAACTATTGATATTCTCATTGGTTATAATGACTCTGTTTTCCTATCTTTTGACGTGGAACCTAGTTGAATGGATATAAATTAACTACATGATTCAAATGCTACAATCTCTTAGGACAATCATTGACTAGCATGCTCCTTCATGTTCTCAAATGTTATTTGTGGCCCTTGTGTTGCACGTTGTACTGTGATAAGCTATGGAGATTCTTGTGACTGCCCTACAAGGGGATTGTGTCCAAGAATCTCCATCTACAAAAAGGAAAAGGGTATTTGTATTTGGATTGCATATACTTGAAATTTATGATGAATCCTTTGGTGCTATATGAGAATGGCTTTTTACTCTGTTTCATATCATATATCAATATTGACTATATCATGTTTATATTCGCTGGTGCTTCTAGGTTGGGTGTGTAGAGATCTAGAGCTATGCATGTTTAAATTCTTATTGATGCCCTAGAGCACTGAGTATTTGGTTGGGAGTTTGTGTGAGTGCCCCTTGTGGGCATGATGACCAAAACCCCACACCTCCATAGGGGGACCATCTGCTGAGAATTTTATAATCTGGTGAGGGGGTAGAGCATCAACTTTGCACATGTTTTTTATTATGAAACTCATGTATATCAGCAAATAAGAGACCATAATTTCTTTCTCCATCCCTTTGATGCCTCTCATGTGGGCTGTTCTATGCATTCCTATTGAATCATATTTTACGCTTGACCTCCTCATTTTATGATGCACCTTACTCCATATTTGTGTGAGAATATTCTATGTCAAACATGAAATAGATAGGCTAGTGCACACTCATTAGAGGCACTAAAAGAGCAACATTTATCTCATGTTTTTCAATGAAACATGTCGCACCTGCACTTGTTTGATAGCACAATAAGATGGATTGTGGCATACTTAATATTTGTGAGAAATGGAGAACTATAAGGCTATTGTTTATGGGCTCCTTGGAGCTATTTTTTCTTGATTTGCAGGGATATGGAGATCTTAAAGCCAAACCATGTTAATTTTGGGACTGTTTCTTATGGGAGTATGTCCAAAATCTAACATATATGCTAGAGAAGTAAACACACCATGGTGGGAAAATCTTCAAGAGGACTTCTCTCTAGAAGAGCAAGTCTTGTAGGACTTGATGCTCCTTGAAGTGGAAACTAAAGTTGGATTAAATGTTTATTGTCTACTTCTTTTTCAAATATGTCTACTTGCTTTTGTATGTGTTAATTTGAGGTTTGGGAGGTCCCCAACAAAGCTTTCAGTCTTACAAAGGGCTGCACAACAGGATGTACATAGGCCTGACTGGCCCCCAAGGGGATTGTGTCGCTCAGCACTAAAGAACTGAAGAACAGAAGAACCGAAGACCTGAAGACCTAAAGACCTAAAGATTTAAAGATTTGAAGAAATGCAGATTTGAAGAATTGGAGACTTGCAGACTCAAACTTGGGTCAATTCATCTGTGTATGATCCTCTTATCTTAGATTTGTCAAGGACAACAAAGTCTAGGGGGAGGAGAGTATTCCGTTATAGGGGTAGGCACACCTTTTCTCTTGTGCATAGGAACCCTCTAGTGCTCATGAAAATACCCCTTCTATGTATATTGGAGGTGTGCACATGTGAAATGCTTGATTACCCTCAAGAGCTTTTCGAACCTTTTTTCAAGAGAAGAATCCCTCACAAAGGAGTCCCAAAGAAGGCCTTGAATCACTTTTCGCAAATCTTTTTCAACAAAGAGTGGAAATTTGTGAAGATTGGAGAGTGGATACTAGTTTGAGGCATGTCAACGACGATCTAGTGGAGTCATGGCTCATATAAATTTGGCCCAAGCTAACCTACAACAAGAAGAGAAGTTGAAAGAAGATTCGAGGAAGTAATTTGTTCGATCTCTTCTTCCTTTTTGGGTTAGAAATGACTATTTTTTTACTCTCTTTTTTCAAAATATTCATGTAAGAGGACTTGTTCAACGATAGTAATATGCTATTAGATGTTCCTAGGTAGGAAGTAGAATACACACTAGGGGAAGAGGATAAAGAAATAGAATATATGTTGGGACTTAATGAGATGGGTAGACAAGAAAAACATGAAATAAAATATAGCAAGAGCTTAACAGTTTGGATGCAAAAATGAATGATATCCGAGTGGATATTTTCATGGTTAAGGAAATCCAAACTGAAATGGGAACCCTATACACTTCTATAAACAAAGTGAAAGGGAAAATTGAGCAAATAATATGCATGCTCAACCCAACACATTCCCACTCAAATAGATCCTTGTCTATTCAACCAAGGAACCCATCAATGAGTAAAGGATTGGATGCTCCATTACCCATCTATAAAAATTTATCACTTAAGAATAAAATTGAGGATTTGTTCACAAATCCTCAATATACTGCTTCCTTAAGGTCTAAAAGTCTTTCTTTTGCGAAAGACTTAAAAATGCCACATTTTTCAAGTGAAGAAAAAGATAAAAATAAATATGTAGTCCTCACCTTTTTGGAGAAATGAAATATTGGGATTTTTTTCTAGAATAAATTCCCCATGGCTTATCTCTCCCTTTTGTTTAAGTCGATCATGCTATAGACTTGATCCCGTGTACTAAGCCTATCTGTAACCCCCCTATCAACTCTCATATTCTCAACAAGTAGAAGTGGAAACACAATTGAAGGAATACCCGAATACAAGATTTATTCAACCTAGCCAGCTGCCTTGGGAAGCACCTATTCTTTTGGTTATGAAAAAGGATGGCTCAATGAGGCTATGTATTGATCATAGAGCTTTAAATAAATTTATGATAAAGAATAAATATTTGATGCCCTGAATAGATGATTTGCTTGATCAATTAAAGGGAGCAAGGATATTTTCAAAGCTTGATATTCATCAAGGATATCACCAGATTAGAATTAAACTTAAAGATGTCTCCAAAATAGCTTTCAAAACTAAATACAGGCATTTCGGACTAACAAAATGCCCCTGCTACATTCATGAATTTGATGAACACAGTCCTAAGCCCTTAACTAGGAAAATTTTTAGTTGATTTCCTTGACAACATACATGTCAAGATACAACTGCCCATTTAGAACATTTGGAAAAGATTTTCCAAGTTCGAAGAGAGAGCAAGCTATATGGAAAGGAAGCTAAGTGTGAACTCTTTTCAATAGATATTCGATATCTTGAACACATTATATTTGAGAAAGGGATTCAAGTAGATCTTGAAAAGGTCTAAATTATTCTTAACTAGTCACACCCTAAAACTATTAGAGAGCTCCAAAGTTTCTGAGGGTTAGCATAATATTATAGAAAGTGTGTACCAAAATTTGCAAAGATCTCGATCTCTTTATTTGAAAAGCTAAAGCAAAAGCCTAAAAGCCTTACTTTTGATAAGGAACAAACTCAATATATGGAATGACTTAAGAAAGCCTTAGCATCAGCCCCACTTCTATAAATAGTAGATCCAAATGAACCCTTTGCAGTTGAAACAAATGCTAGTAATTTAGCAATTGGAATTGTGTTGAATCAGCATGGTCAACTAATTGCTTTTGAAAGTCCTAAATTTTGACGAATCAAAACTAAGCCTTTCTATGGCTTCATCAAAGCTAAACCCAACTCAACACAATCATTCTAACTATGAGAAAGAGCTTTATGCCATTCTGCCATAGTTTTTTATCAAAGAAGTATCAAATGGTTTGCAAACCAATAAGAGTTAATAGGTAGAAAAGTTAGATGGCCAGAGATACTCAAGGAGTTTGATTGTGAATGCAAGTATTGAAGAGGGAAATTCAATGTAGTGGCATATGCTTTAAGCCATATGCCTATGTTGAATTCTCTAAGTTTCACACAAATCTCCAATGAATTAGTAGAGTTGATGAAAGACAAGTATCAAGAAGATACAAGTTTTAAGAAATACTCAAACAAGGCTTTTACCAAGCTACAAACTTATCATGTGAAGATAAGCTCAAACACTACAATATTCAAGATGAATATTCAAGAACTTAGAAGGAAAGTTTTGTTTGAAGTCATGATGCCCCAAGTTTTGATCATCCAAGAATCAACAAAACTTGTGAATTGGTCAAAAGACGATTCTATTGGCCTAGTGTACATAAATATGTACATGATTGTGTATGTAGGTGTACAAAATTTCAAGTAAATAAAGCAAAGAAGTTCAAGGTAGGAGGCTTGTTACATCCTTTGGAAATTCCCAAAGGGAAATGGGAAATTATTTCCATGGGCTTTATTACGGGATTGCCTCCAGCCCATAAAGGACATGATGTAGTTTGGGTAAAAGTTGACCAATTGACCAAAATGACTCATTTAATTCTTACTCAAACTATAATCAAAACTACAAAATTAGCTGAAATGTTTGTGGAACATCTCTACAGACTGTATGGTCTACCACAAGACATATGTCTGACAAAAATAAAAAATTCACTAGTCATTTTTGGAGAGTTGTTTTCAGTAGGCTAAAAAAAAAGTTGAATATGAGTACAATTGTACATCCACAAATGGATGGGCAAACAAAAAAGGTCAATCCAATACTTGAAGATATGTTACAAGCCTCCTTGGGAAGACTATTTATCTTTAGTTGATTTTGCTTACAGTAGTGCTAAGAATTCAATAGTTGAATATAGTCCCTTTGCTATACATACAAGTTTAAAACTCCTCTCTTAAGAAACCATGTGATTTTCAAGTGATCCCATATGATTCCATGTGAGCCCATGTGATTTCTTGACTTAGAAACCCATGTGAAGAGCCCTTCTTGGGAAACCATGTGGCTTGGACACATGGCAGGCCTAGTCCCCTCGAACTAGAGGTATTTATATGAGTGGAGTTGGATGGGTGGAAACATACTATACTCTCACAATATAGTCACTAACTTTAAGGAGGACTACACTACAAAAAATAAGGCTTGCTTCACACTAGATTGTGGTAGTGCTGTGTCACACCTTCATGTATGCTTGAATTCATGTGTATGCATGTGCATTATGATTATGTTTGTATGCATCCATGTATGTAAGTGTGCATTTATGATAATGTATGTATGCATTCATGTGTTATGCATGTGCATGTATGTATGCATTCATGTGTATGCATCTGTGTTATGCTTATGTATGTATGCATTCATGAATGTGCATGTGCATTTATGATAATGTATGTATGCATCCATCTATGTGCATGTGCATTTATGCTAATGTATGTATGCATTCATGTGTTATGCATGTGCATGTATGTTTGCATTCATGTGTATGCATGTGCATTATGCTTACGTATGTGCATGTGCATTTATGCTAATGTGTGTATGAATTCATGTGTTATGCATGTGCATGTATATATGCTTGCATTCATGTGTATGTGCATTATGCTTATGTATGTATGCCTTCATGTATGTGCATGTGCATTTATGCTAATGTATGTATGCATTCATGTGTATGTACATTATGCTAATGTATGATTGCATTCATGTGTATGTGCATTATGCTTATGTATGTATGCATTCATGTGTATGAATATGTGCATTATGCTTTTGTATGTATTTATTCATGTATGTGCATGTGCATTTATACTAATGTATGTATGCATTCATGTGTTATGCATGTGTATCTATGCTTGCATTCATGTGTATGTGTTGCAGAAGAAAGAAGTGAAGAAAAGTAGGCCATAACTTTTGTTTTTTTTAACCTATTTTCTTTCAAAATCCTTTGTAAAACATCAAAGAGACATGTAAATGCTCTAGAGGAGTCCTCTAAAAGCATGATTCATGAACATTGTAACATTAGCCTTGTACAATAGTAGAGATTTAGTGATTTTCAATAAAAGTGCCGGTCTCTTGTTTGAAAGGATCATTTTTAGGGCACATGTATATAAGTCACTTTGTGACTCTTTGTAGAGACTTTTCCATTGTGAGTAATCAAACTGAAAATTTATAATTTTCTTCTTCCCTCCTACATATCTTCTTCTCCAAGAGCTTGCGTGTGTGTTTGATGCTTGGAATGTGTGCCTAGAGGTGTTATCTACCCCTTCCCCATCTGTTTTCATCGTTGTAGTTTTCGTATGAAGTTTGGTGACTTGTGGAGCAGAGTTGGTGTTTCCCACCACTCAATATTTCGCTTATAACTCCTAGCACATTTGTTAGAGTAGGATGAAAATACCACTGTTGGATGCATCTCATCAAGAGCTTCAAAATAAACCTGCTATTGACCATATTGGGGTATCAAAGCTTGCATGCATGCAAGTCTTTTTATGTGGTTGTAGAAATGTTTGTGCATATGCATGTGTATGTGTGTGTGTGTAAGTGTATGTGCACCTGTAGATGTGTGTATGTGCATGTGTATATGTGTATATGTGTGAATGTGCATCTTCATCATGTATAAGTGTATATGTGCATATCAATAAGTGTGAGAATAATAAGTGTGAGTATGCTAACTAATGAAAATAACACAACTCAAATGATATACAAAGAATGGAAATTGTACTTACAATACTTAGCCATGTTTTTGCTTGGTTAGCTTCTTGAATAACCTGCAATAAAGAGAGAGAGAGAGAGAGAGAATTCAAAAAGAGAAAGAGGTAGAAAGAGAGAAATAGAGATGGAGAGAGACAATAAGATAGAGATTAGACAAAACAACAATTCTACAAGCGATTGTTTCAGCTTGTAAACGCAGCGCAATTGCAAACATTGGAGAGCTCTTCGATCAGATGTGTGAAGATGCCGATCAAAGAGCCTCCAATGTTTTAAATTTTTTTGTCAAAAGCCTATCGTGTAAGTGATGCTAAGGCGTCGTAAAGGCCCATGCAATTAGCGTCGCATAAGCGACGTCAATTAGCGTCGCATATGCAATGCAAATTAGCATCGCTTATGCAACACTTTTTTTAATCATCACTTTAGCGACGCTCAATGTGAGCATCACATATCCTGTCGTGCCACACGTCCATAAAAATGTCATATTTTTTGTCGTTTAATCGACTTTCTGTGCTCGAAGCTTCTTGCGATGCTTTATGCAATTTTATAGTGAAGAAATTGTGTCACCTTAACCATCGCTATGCGCCCGCGTTCCTTGTAGTGCTTTGATGTTTTACAAAGGATTTTGAAAGAAAATAGGTTTAAAAAAAAAAAGAAAATTTTGGGTCCGCTTTTCTTCACTTCTTTCTTTTGTAACACTCTCCCCTAGTGTCTGTTGTCCCTTGATAGGCTTCTACAGGTTTCTCTAGTGCACAACAAATGGATGAACATGGGATACATATGATAATTGAGGCTTGTTGTCCTCCTGTGCCTCTTGCTAACTTATTCTTGTTTAACCTGATGCTGTATTTTTAACTGCCCATCATTAGCCATCGAGGAGGCCTTAAAGATTCAGAGGCACTGAGTTACCTTATTGGAGCTCAGTCCAATGCTTTCGTCTTTTGTTGTGATCATTTACTTTGCATCAAGAGGCGTGCTGTCCTTCTATTTGGTCTATTCATTTTTCTTTAGCTTGTATATTTCTTTTCATCGCATGCACCCAATGATCAGTGTGATAGGTATTTCATCACCTTTCACTAGAGTTCTTCCTATGGTTGCTGGAAGGAACTTGTTTAAATTCTTTGTTCACACTCTTTGCACCCTCCTTGTTTCGCGTTGCAGCATGATGCGTGCCCCTGCGGGGCTTTGGGCAGAGGGTGAGTTTCTTTATTGCATTATTTTGTGTTTGAATTTCCTTCTTCTTCTTCTCTTGCTAGGTTCTCCCTCCACAATATACATGTGCATTATGCTTATATATGTATGAATTCATGTATGTGCATGTGCTAATTTGCTATATATTTGGACATACTTTTTGTTATTATCGTTGCATGTGCTGATTCTTCTCTATTTTTGTATGCATGAAAATGACCTTATCTAAGGAAATGTCTTTTATTTTGTGCATGGGTGTATGAAATGTTAATTTATGAATTGTTAGCTACATCACACACATTTATGGATCAAGAAATGGTGCAAACATGGTTCCACTTCACAAAAAGCATGGCACGAGCCATAAGTGTTAGAAAAATTACAAATCATAAAAATGGTCATATGCATAGGTGGGCATGGGACTACCCACATGCACAAGGGTTTTCACTATCTTTGTGGAAAACTTGCACCATTTCTTAAGAAAAAATCAACACAATTATGAGATGCAGTGCCTATTGAGGATAGAATAGCCATTGCACTGATGAGAGTTGCAATGGGTCATGGATTGTTAGGAATAGTTGATACATTTGATGTTCAACTAGTATAGCTTGTGAGATTGTCCATAGTTTTTGCAAAGCAATAGTGAATTCCGGGCTTAGAGACATGTACATCAGATGGCCTTCAAGTTCTCATCTTGAAAGTTTAGTTTATGACTTTGAGGCGATAAGAGGGATTCCTTTTGTGGTTGGTGCAATAGATGGTTCCCATATTCCTATCATTATACCAAGAGAAAACCATGTGGATTACTTTAATAGAAAAGGATTCCATTTTGTTACAATTGACTGTAGGTGCAAATTGCTCGATATGGAATTACGATGTCGGATGGGTAGGGTTAGTGCATGACTCATTAAATTTTAGAAGGAGTGAAATAGGGCAAAAATGTGCAAGGGGTGAGTTAGGGAAGTACTGTTTAGTAGGCGATTATGCATATCCTACTCACCCATACATGCTAGTGCCATTCAAGGGATGAAAAGAAGGCTTATTACATGTTAAGCATTAATGGAATTTCATCAAATTGAGCACATGAATTTCGACCGAGAGAACTTTTGGTATGTTGAAGGCAAGATTTTGTATCTTGTTAAAAAGCTGCGATATGGATTTACATTATGTATATAATGTTGTTGCAACTTATCTATTGCTTCATAACCAATGTGTTTGTCATGATTAATCATTTGATATGGAATGGGTACGAGAGGCTGAAGCAGAATTAATAAGTCATCATTAAAATGTGGACGAAGAACAAAGAGTGATTGCAAACTCTATGATTGAGCTAGAAGCAACATGCAAAATCCAAATGGAGGAAATCATGGAGTGTGTTCAATGTGCCATTGAAGTACTTGACAATGAGCTTGGGACTGGATCAGAACAAAGAGATAGCCTTGCTCGAATAATAGACAAAGAGAATGCTAAGATAAATGTGCAACACATATCTGAAAAAAATGCCCTTGAAGAAACCACTTCTCCTTCATGTTCCATTTGAAATTACTTTTCTTATTTGATCCTTCAAAACAAAAACTTTTTCTTCATGTTATGTATAAAACATTTGATTATCTCATGAAATGATAAATCTATGCTTTATTTTCATTTCTTTATACTCAAACTATTCAAATTACTAGAAAGAATAGAGTAATGTGTTGTATTTTATGTACCTTGGGTGATATATTAAAAAAAATAACCATTTCATTTATTGGTTCCACCCTTGTATTCACACTAGGTGACGACACAAAACTGATATATCATGAGAAACAAAAAAATTCCACTTTAAGTGTGAATAGATGAGAAACGAAAAACTGATATATAGGAGGGGGATTCCCAAAATCAAATGGGAAACTTGCATTAGCCCTAAAGAATCAGGGGGCTTGGGAATTTTGGATATTGTGGGGTTGGCTGACAAACTGGCGGCAAAGTGGCTTATCAAGGCTTGGAGCAATAGGGAGTCCTCTTGGGCTAAATTGATCTTCAAAAACACGGAAGACCTTACCTTAGTTGGCCATCCTGGTTGGAAGGACATAGGGATTCTCACACTTTTGTTCTCCCCTCACCCGGTGTCCCCTAAAGGCTCTAGCCTCGTGTGTTCCTTGTGGAAGATTTGGAACAAGGCCAAGCAGTTCATCAGAATCAGTGATGACTGGAAGTGGGCGGCTGGGATAAGACAAAATGACTCTATTTGGTTCCCGATCAGCGGCATTAGGGGGGTGGAGTCTTGGAACCTCCAAACTGCAAAGCAGTTATGGAACAAGGGGTTCAAACAGTGGAAACAACTCTGGAAACAAGAGACCAGCCAGTGGATTAGGTTCGAAGAAGTGGATCCGAGACTTAGAGTTACCTTTGAGGAATGGACTCTTCTTCAAAGCAGGTGTTTAGCATGGGACCGCTCAACCACCCGCCTTCTCTGCGGTCAGGATCTTCCTTGCCTGGAGGGCCTCAAATGGAGCAATGGTAAGAAGCTATCCAGAATCCCCAGCTTCAAAGAGGGATTTAGATGTTCACCACACTCTTAACAAGAGATGGTGTCTTTCTTGGACCAAACTTCGATGGGAACTAAGATTCATGTCTATTTGGCACCCCCTAATTGAGGTCAAAAAGTCCGTTCTCATGTGGCAAATCTTGCATAAAGGTATCTGGTCCAATGCAAGGGCTAACAAAATCTGTGGTGTGCCGCCATGGTGCAAGCGATGCCATCGGTGCATCGAAGATCTAGCTCACCTGTTCTTCGACTGCCCCAAGTCCCATGTTATCTGGCATCACGTGACTAGAGTATTGAGACTCACGAACCAAATCAACTGACAACAGGTGATGTTGGGTGAGGCGGTCGGCTGCTCATCGAGGCTGTGGAATGCCATCAGAGGTGAAACTCTCTGGAAGATTTGGAGGGAGCGATGTGCTGTAAATTTTGGCCAAACTCCTAAGGAATGGTCGATCGAGAAATCCTTGTTTCTCCTAGGTAAAAGAATCTCCCGAGAGAAGAGATCTCCACCATTTAGACATCACTATATTTATCTCCTCGAAAACAACAAGTTGAAACCCAAATGGATCCCACATAAGGGTGATGATAAATTTATCCGCCTCATTTGTAATGCCCTCTAGCTTGCCATACTCCTCCCCTGCATTGTGGGATTTGGGGGGTCCCATGGGCACTAGTCCCATTCACTTGTAAATTTTTTTTCTTTATTTTAATTAAAATCCGGGAGATTAGGCTAATGCCGAACTTCATTTTTTTAAAAAAGGAAAAAAAAAAAAATACTTTTTCTAGTTCGAGATGGAACTTGAATGTATTCTATACTTGTTTCACCTCCCACTCTGAAGCCACCCATAACATCCGCTCTTCTCCAAAGAGTTTTCTTCGGCCAATTCAAAATTTTGTAGTTGTTTTCTGTGTTCCACCACGTGTCTGTCAAATGCAGGGTCAAAGGAGTTTTGGCCATCTCTCTCGTTCCAAGCGGAAGTACCCCTTTTTCCCTCGTCGTTTTGGAGCCCTCGCCCGAAAGCAGGTAAATGAAAGATTCCAAAAGCAATGGAATTTCGAAAGACATTGTCACAGATTCAGATCATCAACGAGAATCCTCCAGCTGGACTGAGGATAAGGTTCATGGGCCCATTCGTTATGCTCGTAACTGATGACGACGGAGATCATGTTGTACAGTGCAGTGAATGCTGCTGCTGCTGTTTCAGCGAACTTCACTTGGTTATTCTTATTCTTTGCCGATGGAAGGCTGCTCTTAATTTTCAGCTTTGTTTCTTCTTGCTTCCGTTGGTACTCCTAAGAGCGGATTTCTGTACGAATTTTTGTAGTCTCGCCAGTCTCAGACCTCGCGATGCTAGCCAATTCTTCCGCTAAAGGATCCTGGGTGTTCAGCCACAATTTCTCGTTTAAATCTTGGATTCAGAAAGGGATTCCTTGCCATCTCAAATCTCCTGTCTCTAAGCTCCATCATTAGGAGCGCGGTTACTCAATGAGTATAGCTGTTCGATAGTTTTCTCATCCCAACTTTGCTGCTCCTATGTGGGGAACTTAATTCATGAGAAGCTTGACTTTACCTTTCACAAAGATCAGGATCAGAGGCTTTTCTACGATTTGAAGGGACTTCACACACCTTTCTTGTATGATATGCTAAACTTCTGCACGGCGAATACCTGGAGAACTTCATCTCCTTTTGGATCCTCAGGCGGAAATATTCTCTTGATCCATATAAGAAGCAGTCGGAATATGAACATATTTTTTAAACCGATGGAACTTATGTGCACAAAAAGGTATCCTCTCGTGGTCCGCTGTGATGGAGCTAGAGATAGAGCCCTTTTTAGGAATAATGTTTATTCATCTAAGCATACGGCAATCTTTACGATGGGCCAAAAGGCCGGACTATCATTCAAGAGCAAAAATTGTGGGACTTTCTTTATCAGAGCGATGACATCATCATTTGCAGATGCAAACGGGGATAGTACTGAAAACGATGTTATAAAGAAGGATGTAAAATATTATATGGATAATATATCTCTTGTCATGGAGGATTCTGAAGGCGTGAACGATGGACAGGGTCAGGAGAACCAAGGCTACTCAGGTGGAATGGCAGAAGCTTTCAACATCTCTTCTAGAGAAGCCTTTGGTATCACAGCTGTCGTGGTATCAGCAGGATTGTTATTGCCCTTATTCATGAATCCAGTTACAGTTGCACAGTCCTTTAGGATCAAAACCCTGTCCTATGCTACCTTGCTTTGTGGTTTTTATATGGCTTGGAACATTGGTGCAAATGATGTAGCCAATGCAATGGGCACTTCTGTTGGATCAGGTGCTTTGACTCTCAGGCAAGCTGTGCTAATAGCTGCTTTTTTGGAATTCTCTGGGGCTTTCTTGGTTGGTGCCCATGTCAGTCATACCATGCAGAAAGGAATCTTGATGACTGATTTCTTCAAAGGTAAAGGTACATTGCTGTTCTCAGGAATGCTATCTTCTCTTGCAGCTGCAGGCACGTGGCTACAGGTAAGCTTGTGATTCAGAGCTTTTTATTTCTTGTGATTTCCCTATACGTTCTTTCTACACCTAGGCAGTGCCATATGTTACCCAGTAATGAAGTATGAATATGCAGTAACGAATTGTCAATCTCTGAAGAGCTTTGCCATAATACATGACCTGGCGTGTGCTAACTATCCATATTCTATTGGATAATAGTACCTGATGGTATTTTCTGTACAATCATGGACTGAGAACAGTATCTGAATAACAATGATATCCATATCCAACCAGATTGACCACGAAGTATTTCTTAGAACAAGAATAACTGCCATGAAGATAACAGACAGATTCTGTGTTTTTTATTATAAAACGATAGAGTGCAGAAACTATTGTATAATCTGAGAATATAGTAACATGAGGTTGCACTGGCGTTGGTGCAGTCATGCACAAATACACTTATATTAAAGTTTTGAGTTATTCTTATGCTTTTTAAGTGTTATAGTGCGAACAGATACAATTAATAAATAAAAAAGACAAAAGAATCCATTTATCTACCTTGAATTGAAATGGTATATTAAAGCTTTTTGGCAAGACAAAGAGGCGATGGACAAGATGTGCATGCACGTATGTTTGAATTTCTTCAGATTTCGAAGTTACAGGTTAACTTAAATGAGATAAGGTTTTTGTTTGCATAATGCATCCTGGTTGTTCAGATAAAATTTACCAGAAATTATAAGACCTGTAAACTGAAGATCACCTAACTGAAGTTGGAAGGAGATTATCTGAAAATAAATGCTGGAGTGAAGGACATACATTAGAAAAGAAGAGATATTTAGGAAACAAAGAAACACAAAAAGAGGAATATACATGGTTCAAGAGCAAGACACCAAAGTCAAGAGGCGAGGGCCTTGATGATATTGATGTAGTGTTATGCTTCTAGAGAGGAGGGAAGTTCATTTTCACATATGTACGTAATTTTACTTAAATGAATTTGGATAAGCCTAAACCATTGTGGTACAGGAGAGGTGCTAGAAATTTCTGACCTTTGGATTATCATTGTGCGTGTATATGGCAGGCAAGAGCCATGGGGTATGACTACATTTTTGAGCTCACGGTTGTTGGAGAGAAGTGTCATATCAGATGATGTCATCATCATCAGATGTTAGGGCTTTTGAGATCAAGGAATCAGAATCAGGATTTTCTGATTCTCGAGGGTTTTGCATCTGAGCTTAGGGATTTGATCATCTCATCATGTAGTACAACCTTTTGTGACCCTAATCCATAAATTTATGGTTCGTTGAAAATTTTGGTTTTATTTAGATTTGGATCTGAGATTGGTCAAAACAGCTAGAAAAGAAATGTTATAATGTAAAATCATATTTTTTATGAATGAAAAAGAGAAATCATTCTATAATTAGTGAGATCACTTTTTTAGCAAGAAATACTACAAAATCAGCTTTATCACTAATTTCCAATGCTTAACGTTAAGCGCACACACACCTTGAACCAAAGAATACAGATGAATGACTATGAGAAATAGACGAGAGAGAGGAGAATTGACAAGTAGCAATATGCTACTCTTAAAATAAAAGTTCACTTGATGAATCAATAACTCTACAATGTGTGTAATAATACAAAATCTGGAAATAGGTTGAATATATGAGGGTTCTAGATATAAAGTATGAGAAGAGTGCCTAAGAGTTATATGAAGTGGGTGTATGTGCTGTAGATAAATGAGTGAAGTGACTGCATGAAGAATATTCGGTCAATAATCTGGAACAAAAGGTAAAATCTGCTATCCCTAACAAAAAATAGAGTTTTCCTCTCGCATATGTAGCAGCAAGTCTCCACTTCTTGAAGTGATAGGCAAAAGCACCTCGTACAACAGCAAGCAGGGAAATAAATCTGAAATTATGTAGTCATTTACAAGATCGAGCTGTGCACACACCATAGTACAAAAAAATCGACGATTTTTAAATAAAAATCGTTTTTTAATTCGTTGGAACGATTTAAACGATTTTTTACGATTTTTATGAAGGTTTTTATCCAAAAAAGTTGTTTCCAGCCAGAGACCTAGCACCATCTATTTTCGAATTCCCTTCGAGCTTTGCTACTAGTTTTTGGCCTTCTGTTACACACTCATCTTGAGAGCTTGCATTAAGAAGAAGTTAGAACTCAAGGTGAGTATTAGAGCACTCAGCAATAGAGCACGATGAGCCCCTTGCAAGTTGCTTTGGAATTCAGCCTTCTCTCTTTTCCCTTTGCTTCAACCTTCCCTATTTGCCCCTTTCTTCAAGCTTCACTTTGACACTATTTGCCCCTTGTCACTTTCCTTATAGAGTCTAGATGGGTAGAAAGTAGTGTGGTCACTAGGGATTCTAGATTATTAGGTGATTTTATATGTTATTCAGGTCAGGTATATTAAAAAGATGTTAAATATGCATTGGTACATAGCTTTATGTTTCAGAAAATAAAAATCTCTCACAGTGAATAAAAACCCCGATTTTTATTTTGGGTTTTTTAAACCTCTACGATTTAAATGATTTAAATCCAGATTTAAATCTCGTTTTTAAACCTCTTCTTGTACTATGGCACACACTCTAAAGTGTGTTTAGGAGAAGGCAGCAGCAGCAATCACCAACCAAGAAACAACAGCAAGAAGCACCTCCAAATTGGCTCCACAGCAGCTTCAAAACCTAGATCTCTCTTGATTATACTCAACAGTATGAATTGATAACTTCTATGCCCAATAGGGCTTATTTATAGGTCTTAGCATGCCCCACAATAAACTTTTGAGAAAAGCTAAGCCTAAAGCTGTTTTCACTGCTGAAAGTGCTTTTAGCACTAAATCTGTACGATAATTTTATTATGTGCAAAATAGAAAAACGAATTTATAAAAATATGCTAGCAAATGATCAGATGCACCATATGATGGTACTTTCCTTGATCTAGACACTGAGAGCTATCTGATCGTGCACTTCATTTCTGAAAATGTTAAACCTGTAAATTAGGGTTAGGCTTTTCGAACCCTAAATGATCTCTGATGGTCAAATATCATATATCATTAGAAAGCTCTTGATGAGCACTACATGATTATTTAAAACATTTCTGAGTGTGTCGATGATATTCATCATCTTGACTATTTGAACCATATCTGAAATTAGGGTTTGCTGGAATTAGGCCATTATGACATTGTTTTCCAAGAGACATTTGGCTGGGATGACCGTGATCGAGTGTTAATCGAGCAAGAGAACATTGGACTTCAAAAATGAGGCTCCTGAAGGAAAGCACCTATTCATACTGAAAACCAGGCTGAAAATGATATACAACAGGCCATCAATAATGATGAAGTTGCTATGCCGCCAGATGAGGGTGAGCCTCTTACTTACAAAGAGGCGAAGTCATGTGAGCACAAGAAGTGGGATCTTGCTATGCATGAAGAGTTGAAAGTGTTGCATGCCAATAATAACTTGGGATTCGATTGAATTGCCCAAAGGTACGAAGGGATTTCTAAGTTTGAATATATTTCAAACTTGGGATTCGATTGAATCGCCCAAAAGTAAGGAGGGATAGGTGCACTCTCTACTAAGTTTGAATATATTTCAGTCACGAAGGCGTCGAAGGAAGCCATATGGTTAGCACACTTATGTGGTGAGTTTGGTTTGCCTTACAAGGCATCTGTTCTTGGCTGTGATAACCAGAGTGCAATATGTTTGGCAAAAAATGCTATTTCATGCACACACAAAGCATACAAATATGCAATTTCACTTTATCATAGAAACACTTGAGGATGGCTTGATCACTTTGATCCTATAGATCTCTCATTAAGCGCCTACCCAAGGCACAACATTAGCTATGTATATAGATGGTGGTCGTTATTTAGCTTAAAGGAACCTCCTTAGCTTTTTAAGTGGCAGGTTGTTGGGGATAAAGGCCCCAAGGATTCTCCTCTTGTTCATTATATCCTTCTATGTGATAGCTCTCACTGAAAGCTTTCTTGACATGTTTTTAATAGATGTTTTGACCCACTTATGAGTCTCCTTATAGGCATTCATATGTATTTTTTACCCTTTGGCCATTGGGTAGTGACCAAAGGTCACGACTCACATATTAATAAAACTTTATCCCCTTTCACTCATAACACAAGGGGACATTTAGAAAATCGTACATGCAAGAAAATCGTACATGCAAGAAAATCGTACATGCAAGCTTCTCTTTCTCTCTTCAAAAAGCCTTTGCTCTCTCTCCACTTGTGCACAACTATCGAGGGCACGTCTTGGGTGGGTATTGGGCTCATTTCAAAACTCGCCAAGAGCTTTCACCATAGGTGTCTAGAAGAATCTGGAGATGGCTTCTTTTATTCCGAGAGTTCAACTTCCAATTAGTGCTTTTGCCAAGGAAAAGCCATGGATGGCTGATTATTTGTCTCAAACAATCCACAGAGTTAAGGAAATTGGGGTAAAGGATGACTTCCTTGACATTGCCCTATCCAATATTGGAAATGCCCACTCGATATAGCCAAATCTGTGTGTTCCGCTGAGAGGGAAAGTTCCCTCCACAATTCTTCACCGTAGAGAAAAGTTGGCTATTGCTTAAGAGGAGGGTATTTTTTGAGCCACATCATTGCTCATCGGAGCTTAGGGAGTGGGTTGTGGTGGCCCTCCCTCTTCAGAGAGGCCACTTGATATGTTGAGTGTGGTGATACTTAAACAATGTGCCTTAAAGCCCACCAAGCAACAAAATTTCTCCCTCATGGCCATAGCATGGAAGCTTTTCAAGCATTTGGGAATGGATTTTGTGGGGCCCATCTATCTTATGGCCTCAAGGCTCACATCATGGAGAAAGTTACACCTACTGGTAGCAATTGATTATACCACTAAATGGACGGAAGTGGTTGACACCAATGATTGCATTGCACAAATTGTGGAAGATTCTTTTATATTAACATCATTTGTAGATTTGGGTGCCCTTCACCACCAATAAGGGCATACACTTCACAAATAAGATGCTAAATGAAATATTTTTAAAATTTGAAGTTTTTCATAAAGAATCTTGTGCTTAATATTCAGGGATCAACGAGTAGGCGGAGAGTACTAGCTAGAATTTGGTTTCTTTACTCAGAATAGAATGTATGATCAGACTTGTCTTATGGGGTGAGGCATACAAAGTAACACTCTTTGCATACTATGAACCACTTTTCGCTCCACTACTAGTGGAAGTCCTTTTGAGTTGGTGTATGGGACCCAACTCATAGCCCCCTTTGAGTTAATCAAGGGATAGATTTTTGTATTCAAATGGATAGGAGAGGGTGGATTATTGATGGAGGAGGTTAGAATGACAAATTTGCACTTACTAAAAGAAAAATGAAAAGAAGCATAAGTTCTCAAGGAAATGAGGACGTCCTACAGGGCAAGGTTACATGGAACAATAACATCAAGAAGGTGCTATGGCACTTTTGTACCATTTGGTGAAGGATTTGCAGACACGAGGCACGTTTTATCTTAAATGGGAAGGACCTTACAAGTCCAAAAGTTGTTGTCTCATGGTGTAGCCCAAATGGAAACATTGGCTGCTGAGGCCTTTACTCGTGGTTAATCTTACTTTTGATAGCTTAGCTATGTTTTTGATAGCTTAGCTTTGTAGTTTATCTAGCCTATAGATGATGGTCCCTTAACCTCTTGTTTGATGTCTACTTAGTATTTGATGTTCTTGCTCCAACTTGATTATAAAAATCATGTTTTAGTGGCCCTATGATGCACACTTGACTCAAAAATGTTTTGTAGACCCTAAAAAAAGAAAGGCATGAGCTTGTTCCTCATGCACTGTGCCAATACCTTCAATAGAACAAGCATGGTTATTTCCAAGATATACATGTCCATGGCTTCTTGCATGAAAGGTAGTAAAACACTCCTTAATAGGAGTAACATAGAACGATGCACCTGAATCCACAATCCATGTTTGTGATAAAGCATCATTCACAATAAGCAAGGCATCAATGAGATCCCTCTTATGGTCCCTGTGGATCAATGGTCCCTGTGGATCAATGGTCCCTGTGGATCACATGCATTAATCCCTCTGGATCAATGTCTGACATTTTTCTTCCTATCACCTTTGTTCTTTTTTTTTTCTAGTCAAGCTTTGTAGTATTTCTAGTCAAGCTTTGTAGTATCTGCAATCAAGCTTCTTGTGATCTTTCTTACCACATTGGTAACAAATCACTTCAGCCTTGCCTTTGCTTTTGCTCCTATTCCTCTGTACATTTCCACTTTTCTTTTCTATTCTTCCTTTTGCCACATCGGCTGAACCACTGCCCTCTCCATTAGCTTTCCTCCTGACTTCCTCATTCAAAATAGAACCCTTTACACCATCAAGGTAATATTGGGGCTATTCGAAAGTGGAACAACCAATGTTTCCCATGTATGAGGTAAAGTCATCAACAAGAAGATGGCCTTAAGCTTATCATCTAATGCAGGTAATCTAGAGTTCTACAATTGTGAAAGAGTACCTATAAAAGGAGAAGTGCTTAGCTACACTTTTTGACTCATCAAACTGCATACGCACTAGCTTACACATAAGATGCACTTGATTTACAGGCGTGGTATTTTCATAAGTGGCCCTCGAAAGCAGTTGTAAGGCCTTTCAAATCCACTAAGATTTCATATGATATACCCATCTTGATGTAAGTGATAGCCTTCTTGTTTAGGTTCATCCATGTTGCATTTGTCATATCTTTAGGCTTGACTTCCTCAAGAGCCCCTTCACAATTTTTAAGAAAGAGGAGCCATACATTCTCTCTTTCCACAAATCAAAACCGCTACCTTCAAATCTCTTGATCTCAAACAAGTTTTTGACATTAGAGGAGGTAGAAGCCATGTTTACACACTGAGAGCTTCAAAATTTCTCCAAAAAAGGTGAAATTCACCCGTCGTCATGTGCGCAATCACCTGACGAGATTATACTGAGAAATTAAGCCCAAAAACTGTTCAAAACTTGCAAAAATCAATTTTTGAATTTTTTTGCAGAAATTTTCATAAAATTTTAGCAAGCTGTAATTGTATCAGAAACAACAAATTTGTTGTTTTTCAACCGCAAAAGGCATACATAGATGCAAAACCGAGTCAATGGGTGCATGTTTTCACAAAAGTCCCGATTTTTGCAAGAATATGACCAGTAAAATCAAAGAAATTAGCTCCTGTAATAAGTTTGCAGCAAGTATGCACTTCCTCAATCTTTGTACATGTTCTCCTACTTGAAATGAGAGAGAATTTTTGCAACAAAGGACCTGTAGATGAAAAAATCAGCAATGTGTATTTTGAAAATGACCTGGTCGGGATACAAGAAGAGCAATAGAAGAGATTCTTTGCGATGAAACTCTCTAAAAAACCCAAAATTCGCTTCAGCTTTGCTTAGGGCTGAAGTAATCCTCCAAAAACAACACTTTTATCATGAAAAAAAAAAGGTTTTTTTTTTTTTGCGATGAAATTCTCTCAAATGCAAGAAAAAGCCTTCGATTTAACATAGGCCGAAGTAGAAAAGCACTTGGAGCAACTTTGTCTTGATGGAACTGCTCAAAGCTCTGATATCAATTGAAAGAGGCCGTGGAGAGCTATGTCGTGGTGTGCTCCGTTGCTCCAAACGCAAAGGGAGTGGGCTGTTGCATGAGGAAAGAGAAAGTAGAGAGAGAAATCTGAGCAGAAATTTGGAGAAGAAGATGGAGAAGCTCAAGTTGAAGCACCAATCAAGTTATGAGAGATTTTGGACCTAGTCTTATTGATAAGTGAACTTTTAGGTCATTTGGGCATGTTAACACATGGCCAATGATCAAAAGTCATAAAAATAATGTAAACGCCTATAAATCCCCAATTTGGGATCCAAAAAATATAACAAAAATATGTCTTAAAAGCTCTCAAAGAGAGGTTTCAATGGAAGGGTCAAAACCTATACATGCCTAAACCTACTCCCGAGTTTAGATGTGAAGAGGCTTTGGGGGAAGAGTGAATGTTACACATTGGTTATGATCGAGAGGCAAAGAGGGCCAAGGTTTCCCTCTCGATGGGGAATACCCTAGACTTTAAGACACTAGGGGAAGGCATCTCTCTCTATCTCTTCCTCTCCTCATGATGCAGTGTGCTCTATTTTCGGTGCAAAAAAGTCTTGCGAAATTGGGAAGGCTCACCTTGGCAAAAGGTAAAATACCCACATATGTTTCAGGGGCAATTATCTACTTGGCTTGAATCACTTTTCCCAAGGCATATGGAGTCTAGCTTGACCAGCAAGTCATGGCCAAGAGACTCGGTACTTGGAACATTTCGAGGGTCTCTCAGCACATGAAATATTTAGGGTTGATCCCTAAGGATGCCTTGTCTGAGTGCTCCACCTTATTCAAGCCTACAAACCCTCAAACAAGGAGCCTCTTGAACCTCTTAAGTTATTATTTCTTGTTGAAGAACCCTACGTCCAAGGTCCCCTTCTTCAATATTCAAATCACCGATCCATCCTTTTGCTTCACAAAGGGTAGGCCGTTCCCTTTCCACTTTGTTGTTTTGTCGTCTAGAGATAGAGCTCACTAGTTCCAATAGGTGTTGAAGGCCAAGGCCTTCCTTGTCTATTGAGCTCCATTGATCACATGGCTTATCATTGATCTCCTTCTCCATCCTAGACTCCTAGAGCCAAACCTCATGTGAGGATGGCCAAGGACATCGGATGA
The DNA here is from genome assembly GCA_020310875.1 of Ceratopteris richardii. Classification (NCBI taxonomy): domain Eukaryota; kingdom Viridiplantae; phylum Streptophyta; class Polypodiopsida; order Polypodiales; family Pteridaceae; genus Ceratopteris; species Ceratopteris richardii. Next base: position 196,472,845 of record CM035406.1, read on the forward strand.
AACCTCCGTTCCTTGCCTCCCTTAGAGCAAGTATATGCTAGGTGTCAACCTAGCACCCATACCCCTAACACCCCTAGCTTGAGATCTCCTATCACATGAGATGTATCTTTGACCTTTGGAGTTCCTCCCACATTGATGTCCTCTCCTCCACCCATGGTGGACTTCGATTCACCTCCTTGGGAGTCCCAAGTGCCATTAGCTTTGGCATCGGCATTAGCATTTGCATCAACACCACTATCTTCGTCTTATAAGCCACCATCATCATTAACAAGAATTTCGATGTTTTTGTTTTCACCTTTACTAGGATTTAAGATGTTTGATGTACTTTTGTTACGTAATTTTTATTTCTGTTTTTATTACTTTTATACACTAAATTTTTTACTTTTAAGAGTTATGTTTTTTACAAAATTGCTTTTCAAAATTCAGTATTTATTTTTCTTTAAATATGTTATCCATGTACTTTTAATGTTATTACAATATGATTTTTGTTTTTCTTTTTACATATCTATATCTATATATATGTGTGTGCATATGTTAACATCAATGTGTATTTTGTGTTATGTGCATGTGTACATTCGTGTGTTTTGATTTATGTTTTTATGATATTGTTAATATGTGTGTATCTGTGTGTTTTTGTGTTAGTTTATCATGGGACAGAGCTTACTTCTGTTCATACCACTTTATACAACATGTAAATCTATAATAAAATATTTTTTTTTTGCTTTTGCATATTCATCTCTGTAACAATAATTGTCAAATAGGGACTCTTTATATCTCTGATAAATACCAACAACATCCTCATCAACACCACAATCTCCATTCTCGAACCGCCATCATCATCACCATCCTGGTTGACACCACTGTCTCCCTCCTGAACAGTACCAACATCATCGCCATCCACCTCGGCACCGCCATCTCCCTCGACACCACCATCATCATTCGGTATATGGTCAACCTGTTCATTGGCACCATAGCCATCATCATCACTGTCTTACTATGAGAGGTTTATGGTATCTCCTCATCCCTCACCATAGCCATCATCATCACTGTCTTACTATGAGAGGTTCTTGGTATCTCCTCATCCCTCAGAGAGAGAGAGAGAGAGAGAGAGAGAGAGAGAGAGAGAGAGAGAGAGAGAGAGAGAGAGAGAGAGAGAGAGAGAGAGAGAGAGAGAGAGAGTTTTTACGTCTATTAGGAGGCCGAACTCGGCCTATGAGACAAATCAATGTACATGGGTGTATCTTGTGTCAATCGAAAAAGATAAAAATGCTGAAAAATTATGGTAAAGCTGATATAGATCTCCGTAGTATGCATGTGGAGATGCCCATGAAAGTAGGGGTGTATGGAGTGCAAAATCTATGATAGTCTATATGCAAAAGGATAGTACAACAAGCATCAAAATGCATTTGAAGCGACTAACTAGCTCCATCCTGTACTAGTGGGCGGGTATAAGATGTGGTACATAGGTGGAGGTGGAGTCAGGGCCGTCCTAATGGCTGCAGTGGGATCCGCCATCATCTGGGATCATCTCTCCTCCATGGCGCGATGGGCACGAGCTTGGATCTCCGCAATATGGTATTGGTGAAGTCTCGGGGCCTGATATCCTATAGCATGGGGTGGTCTCCTTGCTCGAGAGGTCTGAGCCTGTTGAAGAGTCACCCCCCTCGGTGTGTGAGCTGAGGGGGGGAGGGCTCCTGCACGTCGTGGAACAAAGAAGTCAGCGAGCTGACTCTGTCTCCCTCTTATTTGGGCTGTTGCAGTAAGTTGGAGTAGGAATTTGTGTGACTCTGTATCTCTAGTAAGAATCGCCAAGCTGTCGTTGGTCTCTAGAGTCCATGATCTCTCGGAGGGTGGGCTGCCCTGTAAATAGAGTCTCGCATTTGTGTCTGATGTCATCATATACGCGACATCTGCATACAAAGTGCTCCTCATCCTCCATCTCTTTTGTGCATACCCAGCATATCTGCTCTTCTCTATGAATGCGTGCAGCTCTTCCCGTCAATCTCTAGTCTGTGTGATGAGACTCTCAACTAGCCAATCGCTACCCTCGAGCTATGGCATGTAAGTATCCATGTAGCATGGTCGCTGGATGAAACCGTCCGCTAGTATGTCTAAGAACTGATCTCGGTAGTGCGATAGTCTCAATCCCATGTGTGGTGTGTGCCATGTCTGACTAATGTAGGGCTGTGAGAGATCCTATTTGAGCATAACATTCCTCTCACGATGGGAGAGGTGGATGCGAGGTGAGTCTGGGTCATACTGAAAAGGCGGCAATCTATCCATATCAAGAATGGATGGTGTGTGGGAAGGAGCTGATGGCTGATGTCTGAAGGACTGATGCTATCTGTGAGGTGAGTAGGGGTAGTAGAGTGTCAGGATGAAGCAAGAGAATATCCTTCTCGACTTGAGCCGCATATATGTGAGTTAGCTCGTGTGTGAAGTGGATGGTGGTGTGTGGGATGGGTGTTGCGGGTGTGCGTGTAGGGGTGTCTCCCTTGAGGGAGAGCGCGAGGTATGTGTGATCGCCCCCAATGGGTATGGGTGCGATGGTGAATGAGGTAAGTAGGTGGATGGCTTCTCTAGATCCCATGACGTAATCTACCGTACTTCCCCCGCCATTTGTGACTGACTCTGGTATGCATGTCAATCCTCCTCAGGTAGGTCAGTGAGTCATCCCATTATAGATAACGAGATTATGGTGAGAACCAAGTCTTAGTAGATGGGCTGTTGGAAAACAATGTCACATCAGTCCAAAATCCTTTTAGGGCAGAAACCCTAATTTTGGTATTTAGTCATTTTTGGCATAAAAGTTCGGTAAAATTTTTATGAGCGTATCTTGAAGAGCTTGATGAGAGCTTTCTAAAGATATAGAACATTCAGTCATCAGAGATCAGATTTGGGAGAAAACCCTAACCCTAATTTTCTGCTATTTAGGGTTTTTACCTCATTTAAGAGCTCTCAGCTTATATATCATAAAAATATGATCAGTTCATTCATCAAGTGGTCAAAAGGTCTAAAAAACTTGTCAAAAGCATTATTCAATGATAGTTTTAAAATAAAGCAGTTTTTCATGATAAATCAACGATTCTAAATTAAAATAAAGCGATAGCTTTATTGTTGCCATGAAATCAGATTTTTTGTAGAACTTCAGCTTTATTGATGATTTTATCGCTTGAGGACTTGACACCTATAAAAGAGAGGCATATGATCACTTCTAGATATATCCAACGCCACTCTTTGCTGATTTTTGAGGTGGTTGTGCTATAGCACACATGGGGCAGCCATGTGTACATATGGGCAGCTATGGAGCAGCTTATGAAGATGATTAGGAGCAGCCATGGAGTTCTTCTTGGAGAAGAGTGTGCTCACACTCTTGCCTATGGAGAAGACTTACTTATCAGCAGCTTTTGTGGTGTGGATCATCCATCTACATGATGTATTTGAAGATTTTCTTCTACATGAAGATTATGGAGTACTTCAAAGACATTGGATGGAGCTTAACATAAGATTGCATCTTATGTTAATTATCTAGGTACATATTCTCTTTATGCACACAGGTACTACTTGGAGCTTATGAAGGTGGTGGCATCCATATCTGGAGGAGTCCTATTCGGCATACATGGAGGCAGTGGCATCCATAAAGGAGAATCAGTACGTGCATACCACATGCATTTGATGAGGTGTTAGAGAAGGTGTTTACATATGAGTATGAGGATTTCTGTAAGCAACATGTTAGCATTCTATGCTAATTCTGTAAGTATGTGATCTTTCGCACACACATCTGATATAGGGTCTTCCATAGCCTGAAATCAGATTAGGGTTTGCTGAATATCAGTTTTCAAACTGATCTTTCTTCTTTTAGTCACTCATATTCACTCTTCTACAACCTATCAAGTCATACATCTCATACCTATTCAGATTTCTGTCCCTACATCTGAATATTCTTCTAAATTTTGTACATACACTCTTCCATCTATTTCCGTTCACATAGAGTGGTTGAGGTTTTGACTCCCACATTGTAAATTGACATTTGTATATATGATGGTGTGAGTAAGCAGTGGCTTACGTAACACTTTGAACATGTTGTCTAATGTCTCTCTATCTTTATCTCATCATTGTATGATTAAGTGTTGTATGTTCATGTTGCTGGAATTTGTGTTGTAGATCTTGGAAACTTGTGGGACCTGTGGAATTAGTTATGGGCCTACCTAATTTCAAACATTTGGTATTAGAGCTTCTAGACTACCAGCATATAGTTTCGAAGCATCTTCTAACATTTGACATATGACATACAAACTTAATCTAGATGAGTAGAGATTTGAGAATTAGACAATTCAGTCACATGTTTATTTATCAGTGTGGAGTATGAAGTTGATGATCTATTAGCAGCCAAATACTTTTGGAAGTATGAAAATACTTTACAGAAGTATTGCTTGAAGACCAAGACTTGATGAAGAGAAGGCTGCTTCAAATTCAAGGAAAAATAATGGTTTGGAGAAGATTAAGGAACCATATCAACATCAAATCACAGGTATTAGTTTCTACTATCAGATTATCATTTACAGGTCATATCTTAGAAGAGTAGTTATGAAGAGATTTGAAGGATTGAAGAAGTGCTTTTAAACACTTTCATTAATATGGAAGTTAAAGCATTAGCTACATCAAAACAGGTATCTAAAGGTTATTCTTGACAGTTTTGATAGAACTCTTTCATGGCAAGAAAGCTCATCTAAGAAGACAAATTTGAAGATTATATCAGTTTTGTTTTCAGCCAACACAAGGTTGGAAGTTTTTTTTATTTAGGTACAAAATCTAGGTATCTAAATTACCTAGAGAGGTAAATCAGTATTCAGCCAACTCAAGGAAAAGGCTAGTGAATTCAGACATATCAGTCAAATTTGAAGTAGATTTTTGATTCAGCATATGAGGAGATGGTAGAAGCATGTTTTATCTTCTATGTTCACTTCCATTTATATACTATATTTGTTTTGTCTCTTACTCTTAGTATTAGAGGAAGAAAAAAATTCATTTGAAGAAGTTAAAGAGTGCTTGCTACTTCAAGATGAAGAGAACAAAAGGTATGGAAGAAAAGTTTGAAGATATTGACATCATCAGGTGGAAGAAAGATGCAGAAGAAGAAAGTCCAACAATTCCAAAGGGAAATTAAGACTTCCTTTTCTCTTATATTTTCCATATACTTTTCCTACTTTTATCCTCTACATCCAAAGACAAGTCTACGAGAACATCTTGTGTGAAGAAGATGGTTTAAAGAAGAAACAGTTCCTTGTTTTGCATTATACTTGGTCATGTTTTAGTAGGTTTTGACAAAGAATTGCATTGAGAGAAAGAAAAGCAGTAGATAGCTAAGACAACTTATATGTTTTGATTCATATGTGTATGAGTTATGTTTTAGTTGAAACTTTTGAGCAGGCAGCTTATATCTTCCGTCAAAGAATTCTTGGAGTGTCAATTCAGAGCTACTTGGTATATGACAAGTTGCAGAGAAGTATATTTCTTCTTTACCAAGGTTTTTTAGTTTGGAAAAGTTATCTCATATTCAATATATGCAGTATTTTCAGAAAATTCAAAAATTTCAGTATTTTCAGAAAATTTAGAAATTTCAGTATTTTCAGAAAATTCAGAAATTTCAGTATTTTCAAAAAATTCAGCAAAATTCAATATTTTCAAAAAAATGCTGAAAAATTCAGATTTTTTGATGTACCAGTCAGATGGAGAATCTACTTTCTATGTTTGTCTTGACTTTTGGATACATGCTTGTATTCAAAAAGGTGTTCCATCAGATACTATCACTTTGAAAGAGGCCGCGGAGAGCTACGTCGTGGTGTGCTCGGTTGCTCCAAACACCAAGGGAGTGGGCTGCTGCGTGAGGAGAGAGAAAGTAGAGAGAGAAACCTACGCAGAAATTTGGAGAAGAAGATGGAGAAGCTGAAGTTGAAGAAGTCCCAATCAAGTTATGAGAGATTTGGGACCAAGTCTTATTGATAAGTGACTTTTAGGTCATTTGGGCATGTTCACACATGGCCAATGACCAAAAGTCATAAAAATAATGTAAATGCCTATAACTCCCCAATTTGGGGTCCAAAAAATACAACAAAAATATGTCTGGAAAGCTCTCGAAGAGAGCTTTCACATGGAAGGGTCAAAATATACAAAAGGAGAGTCCTTGGGGCCTTTATCCCCAACAACCTCCCACTTAAAGGACCAAGGAGGCTCCTTTAAGCTAAGTAACTCCCACCATCTGTATACATAGCTGATGTTGTGCCTTGGGTAGACACTTCGTGAGAGCATCTGCGGGATTCTGTGAAGTATTGACCTTGATCAAAGTGATCAGGCCATCCTCTAACACCTCTCTGATGAAGTGATATCTCACATCAATATGCTTTGTGCGAGCATGAAACATGGCATTCTTTGCCAAACATATGGCACTCTGGCTATCGCATCCAAGAAGAGGTGCCTTTTCAAGCATCCCAAACTCACTGCAGAGCCGAGCTAACCAAATGGCTTCTTTGGAAGCCTCTGTGGCTGAAATATATTCAGCCTCTGTAGTAGATAGTGCAACTATCCTCTGAAGTCTAGAGCACCATGAAATAGCTCCACCTGCAAGGATGTATACATAGCCACTTGTGGACTTGCGTGTGTCCACATCACCTGCCATGTCTGAATCACAAAATCCTTTTAACTCCAATGGACCCTTTCCATAACATAAGCATTTACTTTTGGTCCCTTTCAAATATCTCAAGATAGATTTGACTGCCTCCCAATGAGCTCTACCAGGATTAGCCATGAACCTGCTAACAACTCCCACTGCATGAGCAATGTCTGGCCGAGTGGCAACCATAGCATACATAAGTGAACCACAAGCTGATGCATATGGAACACTCTTCATGTAAATGGCTGCATCATCATTTTTGGGACAGTCATCCTTGGAAAGCTTAACATGTGGCTGCAATGGCACTCCAAGAGGCTTAGCATCAGCCACATTAAATCTGTCCAGCACTTTTTCAATGTACTTTTCTTGGGATACCTGCAAAGTATGCTGCTGTCTATCCCTTTTTATACGCATACCAAGAATATGCTAAGCTTCCCCAAGGTCTTTCATTGAGAATGCAGAGTTCAGCTGCTGTTTTAGAGCATTCAGAGTGCTCTTTTTCTTCCCAGCCAGCAGCATATCATCTACATACAGTACAAGAATAATTGGGCTGCCATCTTCATCCTTTTTCGTGTACAAACAATGATCTGCATGGCTTCTTTTAAACCCATGTTTGATCATAAATGCATCAAACTTCTTATACCATTGTCTGGGGGCCTGTTTCAGCCCATACAAGCTCCTTTTCAGTTTGCATACCAGATGCTCTTTTCCAGGAATGGCATATCCTTCTGGCTGTTTCATGTACAGCTCTTCATCTAAATCACCATGCAAAAAGGCTGTTTTAACATGCATTTGGAATAATTCCAAATCCAAGGCAGCTGTGAGAGCAAACAACACACGTAAAGTGGTCATTTTCACCACTGGAGAGAACACTTCTTGGAAATCAATGCCCTCTTTTTGGGCATATCCCTTAGCAACCAGCCTTGCCTTATACTTGGGTTTGCCATCAACAGTTTTGATTTTGTACACCCACTTGTTTGGAATGGCTTTCCTTCCTTTGGGTAACTCAACCAAATCCCAAGTATCATTTGCATGCAAGGCCTTTATCTCTTCCTGCATGGCTAACTCCCACTTCTTCTTGTGCTCACATAGCTTTGCCTCTTTATAAGTAAGAGGCTCACCCTCATCTGATAACATAATATAATGAATAGAGGGATCATATCTATTCACTCGCCTCCTAGGACGTATAGATCTTCTTACCCAATGATCAACATTACCAGGCAATGGATCTACATCAGGAGGTACATTAACTTCTTCATTGTTAACAGGCTGCTGTACATCATTTCCAGCCCTGTTTTCAGCATGAATAGGTGGTTGCATATGCCCTTCAGGAGCATCATTTTGCTGTCCAGCATCATCTGGCTCAATAACCACGGGCTCATTGTCATTTCCAGCCATATGTGGTGCATCCCGAGGGTCCATATCAGATTTAACTGGTGGCTGTACATGCTGAAATTTGACTCTTTTATGGTCATCTTTAGAGGCACAATTGTTTTTGAGCAGCCTTGCCTCATTAAATACAACATCTCGGCTGCGTATTACCTTCTTGAGTTTAGGTAGCCAAATCCTGTAGCCCATTTCACCTTCATCTCCATAACCCATGACTTTCATGGACTTTGCATCTAACTTGCTTCTCAACTCAGGCCTTATATGCACAAAAGCATCGCAACCAAAGATGCGTAGGTGGTCATATGAAGCTGGTTTGCCAGACCAAACCTCTTCTGGAATGCCACCTTTTAAGGACATACGAGGGGATCGATTGCAAACATGAACTGCAGTTTTCAAAGCCTCTCCCCAAAATCCATGAGGGAGATTAGCTGTGGACAGCATGCATCTCACCCTCTCACATAAAGTCCTATTATACCTTTCAGCCACACCGTTGGAAGAGGGGCTGTATGGGACTGTTAGCTCCCTCTTAATACCAAGATTTTCACAAAATCTATTGAATTCAGCACTTGTAAACTCACCCTCATTATCTGTACGTAAGCATTTCAGCTTTCTACCTGTTTGAGTGGTCACAAATGCATGAAATTTCTTAAATGCAGCAAAGGCTTCATCTTTAGATTTTAACAAATATACCCAAAGCTTCCTAGAGTAATCATCTACAAAAGAAACAAAGTAAAGAGCACCCCCCATAGATTTTGTGGGCATGCTACAAACATCAGAATGAACAAGATCAAGCACATTAGACTTACGAGAGACACCAGAGTAGTAAGAATTCTTTACTTGCTTACCATATTGGCATTCATTACAAAAATCAAGTTTTGAGCCTTTAGCATCAAACTTGTCCAAATTACATAGTTTATCAAGGCCTTTTTGACTCATGTGACCAAGCCTTTTATGCCATAATTCCATATGTGAATGGATTTCAGCCAAAGCAATAAACTTGCCCAGCAAGGCTTTACCATGCAAGCAATAAAGAGTCCCTTTCTTTGTACCTTTAACAATCAGCCTAGAGCCTTTGATAAGCTTCCATGACCCCTTCTCAAAGAGGGTACTATATCCATGCATATCCATTTGCCCAACAGACAATAAGCTTTTCTTGATGCTTGGTACATACCTTACATCATGCAAAACCAGCTCATTGGTACCATCCACTGTGAGATGCACTGTGCCAATACCTTCAATTGAACAAGCATGGTTATTTCCAAGATATACATGTCCATGGCTGCCTGCATGAAAGGTAGTGAAACACTCCTTAATAGGAGTTACATGAAACGATGCACCTGAATCTACAATCCATGTTTGTGACAAAGCATCATTCACAGTAAGCAACGCATCAATCAAATCCCTCTTTGTGATCTGCATATCTTGTGCATGAATATTAATAGAAGGATCAATAACTTCAGCATGCTCTGCTTCCATAGTAGCACAAAGTATATCTTCTGTATCTGATAGCTCCTCAATGATGACACTAGAGGCCACATTGGCCTTCTCTTTGTCTTTGTCCTTTGAGGTATCATGTGCTTCATTCTTGGTGTCCTTTTTCTTCCTGTCACCTGTGTTCTTCTTTCTTTCTAGTTCAGCTTTATAGAATCTGCAATCAGGCTTCTTGTGACCTTTCCTACCACATTGATAACAAGTCACTTCAGCCTTGCCTTTGCTTTTGCTCCTGTTCCTCTGTACATTTCCACTTTTCTTTTCTGTTCTTCCTCTAGCCACATTGGCTGAACCACTGCCCTCTCCACTAGCTTTCCTCCTGATTTCCTCATTCAAAATAGAACCCCTTACACCATCAAAGGTAAGACTGGGGCTATTCGAAAGTGAAACAACCAATGAGTACCTGTAAACAAAGATAAGTGCTCAGCCGCACTTTTTGACTCATCAAGCTGCATACACACTAGCTTACGCATAAGATGCACTTGATTTACAGGCGTGGTATTTTCATAAGTGGCTTTCAGCTTCTCCCATACCTCAAAAGCAGTTGTAAGGCCTTTCAAATCCACTAAGATTTCATCTGATACAGCCATCTTGATGTAAGTGATGGCCTTCTTGTTTAGGTTCATCCATGCTGCATCTGTCATATCTTCAGGCTTGACTTCCTCAAGAGCCCCTTCACAATCTTTAAGAAAGAGGATGCCCAACATTCTCTCTTTCCACAAATCGAAACCATTATCTTCAAATCTCTTGATCTCAAACAAGCTTTTGACATCAGAGGAGGTAGAGGCCATGTTTGCACACTAAGAGCTTCAAAATTTCACCAAAAAAGGTAAAATTCACCTGCTGTCCTGTGCGCAATTACCTTAGGAGACTATAGCTGAGAAATTAAGCCCAAAAACTGTTCAAAACTTGCAAAAAACAATTTTTGAAATTTTCTGCAGAAAATTTCAGAAAATTCCAGCAAGCTGTAATTGCATCAAAAACAACAAATTTGTTGTTTTTCAACCACAAAAGGCATACATAGATGTAAAACCAAGGCAATGGGTGCTTGTTTTCACAAAAGCCCCAATTTTTGCAGCAATATGAACTGTAAAATCAGAGAAATGACCTACTGTAATAAGTTTCCAGCAAGTATGCACTTCCTCAATCTTTGTGCATGTCCTCCCACTTGAAAAATGAGAGAATTTCTGCCACAAAAGACCTGTAGATGAAAAAATCAGCAATGTGGATGCTGAAAAAGACCTGTGGGGATACAAAAAGAAGAATAGAAGAGATTCTTCGCGATGAAACTCTCTAAAAAGCACAAAATTTGCTTCAGCTTTGCTCCGGGCTGAAGTAATCCTCCAAAAACAGCCCTTTTATCGCGAAAAAAAAAGGTTTTTCGCGATGAAATTCTCCCAAATGCAAGAAAACACCTTAAGCTCAACATAGGCTGAAGTAGAAAAACAGTTTGAGCAACTTTGTCGCGATGGAACAGCTCAAAGCTCTGATACCAGTTGAAAGAGGTCGTGGAGAGCTACGTCGTGGTGTGCTCGGTTGCTCCAAACACCAAGGGAGTGGGCTGCTGCGTGAGGAGAGAGAAAGTAGAGAGAGAAACCTACGCAGAAATTTGGAGAAGAAGATGGAGAAGCTGAAGTTGAAGAAGTCCCAATCAAGTTATGAGAGATTTGGGACCAAGTCTTATTGATAAATGACTTTTAGGTCATTTGGGCATGTTCACACATGGCCAATGACCAAAAGTCATAAAAATAATGTAAATGCCTATAACTCCCCAATTTGGGGTCCAAAAAATACAACAAAAATATGTCTGGAAAGCTCTCGAAGAGAGCTTTCACATGGAAGGGTCAAAATATACACCTTGGGGCCTTTATCCCCAACACACTTGATTGAGAAGTGGAGTTAGCCAAAAGAAAGTCAAGCAGATACGTTCACATTTCACTTGGGAAGAATATGAAGATATGAAGTATAAACTTGCAGCTTTTGGAGTTCTCAAGGTGAGGTTTATCCACTTATGTTTCAGTAGGATTTGTAGATTCTTAGGAAGGATTTAGTTGAAGAAAAGTTTTACAACTTTATGTAAGAATCATGGACACTTAGAGACATTTAGGTAGCAAATCAAACATTCGGTCATGAAGGTTTGATGAGAGCAGATTCTATGCAGGTATTTTGTTAAAGAGATTATAGATCTTGTATGATCTTGAAGATCTTGAGTATTTTTGAAGTCAGATGTCTATCCTTTGTTTGTCAAGTTCTTAACATTGGAAGAAGTAAGTCAAAGATTCAGATTCTATCAGATTAGTGTTGCAAAGAAATAGAAGAAGATACTTGTTATGTTGAAGAAGATTATGAATCCTAAAGTGCTTTCAACAAGGTTTTTGTTATCATGTAATAGATCAGCTAACCTTATTCTAGATTATGGGAAGCTAAGGAAGCAGTGAAAGCTATTTGCATCTGCAGTGCTAATAAAAAAGGGTTCAGATTATTTGTTTCAGACACAAGTATTAATGTTATGAAAGCAATACTAAATCATTGAAGATCAGATGTATTGAAAGAAGGAAGATGTTCTAGATTTCATTAAGTCTAATATACTTTGAAGGAGTTTGGATATTAGTGTTAAATCATCCAGGGGGGTGATGAAACATGAAGACTTATTTTTAGCCATATGTAAAAGAATGCAGATTTATACCTACAGGTATTCCTATATTTCCTGTCAGTTTCTCTTTATGTTCCAGCTTTGAAAGAAGAAGGAAGAAGGAGAATGTCTAGAGAAAGTTCGTGTTAGGTGTTCCTGTTCGGGAGAAAGTTCCAGAGTTCTATTATAGAGAAGCTTGATATTTCAGAGAGGTATGTTACTTATGAGGTGCCCACATATATGATTATTCCATACTTTGAAGGAAAGAGGTGTGAAGGTAGAACAAAGATGATGACAAGATGACATCAAAGATATGAAACTTTGGTGAGACTCATGAGAGTTGAGTACAGTCAAAGATGAACCAGCTAGTGTTCATAATAATACACGAAGTTGTGAGTTGTCAGTCAAGTCCGAGGATGGATTCAGTTTCCTAAGTTGTGAGTTGTCATTCACAAGTCCGAGGATGGATTCAGTTTTTGATTATGGTTTAGTGTATTTACATGACACAAGAGAAGTACGTTGAGGAACCTTTTGTAAGGTAAATGCAAATATGTGGATCCTAGTGTATGCTTACAGGTTTGAGAAGGCAAGAGATAGGAGATTCAGAGTGAAGCAGTGATTGCTAGATGTATGCTAACACTATTGGATATCTAGTTTGTATATTTTCTCAGGTATTATGGTTCATATTCAGCAAATTCAATTTTTTTGAAGTTTGAAGAAGTTCAAATTCAGTTTTGAAGAGGACTTTTGAAGATAAAGTTTGAAGGTCCATTCTGGAGGACAAGTTTGAAGCTTATGTCAGTTTGTAGATGAATGAAGTTGTATATCCAGTTCAGTTTGTACCAATATGACATTGCAGGGGGGATTGTTGGAAAACAATGTCACATCAGTCCAAAATCCTTTTAGGGCAGAAACCCTAATTTTGGTACTTAGTCATTCTTGGCACAAAATTTGGGTAAAGTTTTTATGAGCCTATCTTGAAGAGCTTGATGAGAGCTTTCTAAAGGTATAGAACATTCAGTCATCAGAGATCAGATTTGGGAGAAAACCATAACCCTAAATTTAGGGTTTTTACCTCATTTAAGAGCTCTCAGCTTATAGATCATAAAAATATGATCAGTTCATTCATGAGGTGGTCAAAAGGTCTAAAAAGCTTGTCAAAAGCATTATTCAGCGATAGTTTTAAAATAAAGAAGCTTTTCATGATAAATCAACGATTCTAAATTAAAATAAAGCGATAGCTTTATTTTTGCCACGAAATCAGATTTTTCATAAAACTTCAGCTTTATTGATGATTTTATCGCTTGAGGACTTGATACCTATAAAAGAGAGCCATATGATCACTTCTAGATATATCCAACGCAACACTTCGCTGATTTTTGAGGTGGTTGTGCTATAGCACACATGGGGCAGCCATGTGTACATATGGGCAGCTATGGAGCAGCTTATGAAGATGATTAGGAGCAGCCATGGAGTTCTTCTTGGAGAAGAGTGTGCTCACACTCTTGCCTATGGAGAAGACTTACTTATGAGCCGCTTGGTGGTGTGGATCATCCATCTACATGATGTATTTGAAGATTTTCTTCTATATGAAGATTATGGAGTACTTCAAAGACATTGGATGGAGCTTAATATAAGATTGCATCTTATGTTAATTATTTAGGTACATATTCTCTTTATGCACACAGGTACTACTTGGAGCTTATGGAGGCGGTGGCATCCATATTTGGAGGAGTCCTATTCGGCATACATGGAGGCAGTGGCATCCATAAAGGAGAATTAGTACATGCATGCTACATGCATCATATGAGGTATTAGAGAGGTGTTTACATATGAGTATGAGGATTTCTGTCAGCCGCATGTTAACATTCTATGCTAATTTTGTAAGTATGTGATCTTTCACACACACACATCTGATATAGGGTCTTCCATAGCCTAAAATCAGATTAGGGTTTGCTGAATATCAGTTTTCAAACTGATCTTTCCTCTTTGAGTCACTCATATTCACTCTTCTACAACCTATCAGGTCATACATTTCATACATATTCAGATTTCTGTCCCTACATCTGAATATTTTTGTAAATTTTGTAAGGGTCTTCCATAGCCTAAAATCAGATTAGGGTTTGCTGAATATCAGTTTTCAAACTGATTTTTCCTCTTTCAGTCACTCATATTCACTCTTCTACAACCTATCAGGTCATACATCTCATACGTATTCAGATTTTTGTCCCTACATCTGAATATTTTTGTAAATTTTGTACATACACTCTTCCATCTATTTCTGTTCACATAGAGTGGTTGAGGTTTTGACTCCCACATTGTAAATTGACATTTGTATATATGATGGTGTGAGTAAGCAGTGGCTTACGTAACACTTTGAACATATTGTCTAATCTCTCTCTATCTTTGTCTCATCATTGTATGATTAAGTGTTGTATGATCATGTTTGTCAATTTTGGAAGATACTGGAATCTGTGTTGTAGATCCTGGAAACCTGTGGGACATGTGGAATTAGTTATGGGCCTACCTAATTCCCAACATGGGGGTCACAGTGAGTGTGTGTAGAGTCAGCTCAAGCTCAAGCTATATCTGTGGGTCTTCTGGGTCAAATATCTCACATTGATTATTGAATGTCCTGGTATTGTAGCCTCCCATAAGGAAGACTTCCCGTAGTGGAGAGTACTTTGTAATCTCTTCTGACAAGCATGTGTATGGTGAGTCCTCCTCTTGATTTATGATAGCAAACCGCGAGCTAGAAGGAGCAAAGTAGCATAACGCTATGTAGATGATCCTCTCCTGTGAGAGCTAGAGTCGAATCCAAAGATATTTGACATGTGAATCATGTGCAACTATGTGTACACTACTCTGAAGTCCATCCAGCCCAAAGACTTGCCATGAAGATGGAGCGTGCCAGATGCGCGATGGAGCAAGGGTGGGAGTGGCTAATAATTGTATGCAAGAGTTATTAGTTCGGGGAAAGGGTGGGAGTGGCTAACAACTGTATGCAACACTTATTAGTCCGGGGCAAGGTTGGGAGTGGCTAATAACTGCATGCAACAATTATTAGTCCGGGGTAGGGACATTACACTTTACTTCCATGAAAGTTTGTGGGCAGGGACACTTTACTTCCATGAAAGTTCGTGGACAGGGACACTTTAGTTCAATGAAAGTTCGTGGGTTAGGGTTCAGAAAGATGAGTGAAAGTTCGTGGGCTAGGGTTCCATGAATATGAGAGAGAGAGAGAGAGAGAGAGAGAGAGAGAGAGAGAGAGAGAGAGAGAGAGAGAGAGAGAGAGAGAGAGAGAGAGAGAGAGAGAGAGAGAGAGAGAGAGAGAGAGAGAGAGAGCTGTTTCACTCGTGTTTTAGGTTGCCTCTTTCTATGGTTGGCCAGTTTCAACCACTCACTGCATCGTTGGTGCTATGGTTGGTTTCGGACTCATATATGGAGGTCCTGGTGCAGTCTTTTGGACGTCATTAGCCAGAGTTGTTTCATCATGGTTTATCTCTCCTTTCCTGGGAGCAGCCATGTCTTTCACAGTGTACAAATTTATCAGGATGGTAAATACAGATCAGTAAATTCACCTATGTCCAGTATCGTGGTTATTTTGGGTGTTTGCTCTCTAGATGATGTTGACTTACTGATGATCTTTACAGTTTGTGTATAGTGCTCCTAATCCAGGACAAGCGGCAGCTACAGTGGCACCTTTGGCTGTATTTATTGGCGTTGTGGCATTCTCTTTAACTGCATTTCCCATGTCAGAAAATCCTCTCATTCTCGTAGTGAAAGTGTTGGCATTCGGCTTGGTTTGTGGATATCTTGTGCACATCATGGTACAGAAGCAATTCGGCAGCTTGCTTGGAGATTACTGTGAAGTTCCCCTAACAGATGAAAGAGTAGGGAAAGGTTTATTGAGGTTCTTGAGTTATGTTGGTGGTCCCGTTGGGACACAATTGCGAGTTGTTTATGGTGTTTTTGGTTATCTTCAAGTGCTATCAGCTTGCTTCATGTCATTCGCTCATGGTGCAAATGACGTGGCCAATGCGATTGGACCTATATCTGCTGCTCTGGCAATCCTTCAGGGTGGCGGACTTAATGGAGGAGAAATTGCTATACCCACGGATATTTTAGCTTGGGGAGGTTTCGGAATTGTTGCAGGACTCCTGGTATGGGGTTACAGGGTGATTGCCACCATCGGGAAGAAAATAACAGAGCTGACACCAACTAGAGGTTTTGCAGCAGAGTTTGCAGCTGCAACTGTAGTTGTAATTGCGTCAAGGCTTGGCTTGCCCATATCTGCAACCCATACGCTGGTTGGTGCTGTGATGGGGGTTGGTCTAGCAAGAGGCTTGAACAGTGTTCGACGTGACACTGTGAGGGAGATAGTAACCTCTTGGGTTATTACCATCCCCGTGGGAGCTTTACTATCAGTGATCTATACATTCCTCCTGACAAAATTCCTGATTTATGGATAATAACTGCAGAAATTGTAGTGATACCTCAGTCCATTCTTAAATCGTTGCACTCTT
Source organism: Ceratopteris richardii (assembly GCA_020310875.1). Taxonomy (NCBI): domain Eukaryota; kingdom Viridiplantae; phylum Streptophyta; class Polypodiopsida; order Polypodiales; family Pteridaceae; genus Ceratopteris; species Ceratopteris richardii. The sequence goes on from CM035406.1 coordinate 196,489,553, forward strand.
GTATGGATGGTGATGCAATGCTGAGGTGGATTGTGGCCCATACGAGTTCGTATCCTCTGAAGGAAGCTGAAATTTACGGAGTTTCATGTCCGTTAATCTGTTCAAGGGAGATGCATGGTGAACCTTAATGAACAGCTACATCGGTCTACTGTTATGATGTCAAACCGATTGTTCAAGGAAAGTGAAAGGCCGGTATATGAAAACATTGATCTTCTCTTATCTTGCACATTTTGTGGAAAATCATAACAAGAATATCCAAGCTTTAGTTTTGTGACTTCTTGATGGTCGTCCGCTGCAGCTCATAGCAAATGGAAGTAAGCTGGTGGTGCACTGCACTAAAGAGCTGAAGCTGGGATAAATCTGTAGAAGCTCTTCGCAGGGCAATGTATTCTCTCGCGCTGACTGTGAATACAATGTATTAAACGCTTTGGTTAAATATCCAGAAATTATAATGCATGTTCTTTGGTCCATATTTTTTGTTCTGAAGACTGTGTCCGTGCGATTATGCAAGTATGTGTTACGTTGAGTTTCGAGATCCGTTTGTGGTTACGAAGACGATAAGAAATGCTGTACATTTGCCTTCATTGTGGCTTGAGTAACCAGTCAGTAAATGAGCTCTGTTTAAGGAACAATGCCAATATTTTGATTTCATACGAGTGAAAGAAGATTGTAATAGATGGAGAGCTCTCCTGTCTAAGTACTACTCCCAGCAGAGGTTTATGATGGTGCTGGCTTTGTAACTCTCTGGCTCAGTGGCTCCTGCCTGTGCACGTTTGTAACAGTTCCCCATTAATTTAAACTTCCTTTTTCTCAAAAAAAAAAAAAAGATTGACGTTGAGTGAAAAATAAAGGGGGGGCTCTCCCAAGGACCATTGAAAACGACATTGGCATTGTCGAACCTAAGGGGGATCAAAGTCTCTCCTCGACAAAGTTCAACATTATGACTGTATGATTTGTCTCGTGGGCCGCAGACGTTACTACATTTCTCTCTCTCTCTCACACACACACACGCGCGTGGAACCAAAGGGAAATCAAAGTTCTCTCTCGGGCTCTCCCACATGTGGTTGCGCGCGGATACTCTCTATAACTTTAACTAATGGTTTAATACTCGGCCCTCTGCAGATATTTACAGCCTTCGAAAAAAGATGTTCGTTTTTGCTCAATGGTGTGGAGAGACGAGACCATTCATGACGCCGTGGCCTCGAACATAAGGGAAGGTATGATCAAGTTAATCCACACCATTGGAATAGAAAGGATTTATTAATGGAACGTTCACCTATGAGGTTACCATAGCTATGTTGAAGTACATTGATTATGAGCATATCATGGGTTGGGGTGGATTTCCTTCTACAATATTTTCTTGAACACTAACATCTTGGCAGATGTTCCATCAAGCTGGTGTCAACACTTGAGCAATGTAAAGACTGAACATCAATGTGAACCCTTTGAGCCATTCGAAAATTGAAATTCCATTAGGAAAGGTTGCACATTTTTGTATCTTTTATTCCTAATTCTGATTGATAATCTTGGGTTGATGGAAAACAAGATACATCATTTCACCATTAAGATATTTTAGGTTTTGAGGAGCATGCTTAGGTATGCCTTAACCTATTTCTAAAATGAAACATAATACAGTAAAAGAAGTAAGGAAGAAGGTATACAAGAGTTTCCTTGCGCTTGTAAGGCTTGTGGTATTCTTATAGGTCCAACATTTTTACATTTTTGGATGCTTTATTTGTTAAATTTTGAGGTCTGCGGAAGCACGTGAATAGCATAAGGAAGAAGAAGCTTGGAGCACAACACACACTACTGAATATATTACCACTAGAATGTACAAAGATAAGTGATCCGTTAGGGCTATAGGTGTATATACAAGCCAGGGGGAAAAATCCTAAAGAGGTAAAAAAGTGTCCCGGCATGCTAATGGCATCAAACAGATCAAGAATCAGATGATGCAGGAGTTCAAAATTAGTGATCTTGGATCACTAAAATATTTTCTTGGACTTGAGTTAGTCTATACTAACTCTGGAATTTATATTACTCAGAGAAAGTATATACAGGACATGTTGAAGAAATTTCATTTGCAGGATGCCAAGGTAGCAAGTACTCCAATGATGGTAAACCAAAAATTAAGTGCTCATGAAGGTGATGTGCTTGAAAATATTCCAGGTTACCAAAGCATAGTGGGAATCTTGAACTATGCTACATTGAAAAGGATTGATATTGCTTATGGAGTAAGTGTTCTAAGTCAGTTTATGCACAGACCTAGGGCACCTCATTTGGGAGCTGCCAAGAGGATTTTGAAGTACCTTAAGGGCACTCAAAATCAAGGATTGTATTTTCCTTATACCTCAGACTTGGATATCAAGATATATTCATATGCGGATCGGGCAGGTTTCAAAGATGATAGAACGAGTACCTCAGGATACCTATCATTTGCAGGTGACAAACCTATATCATGGCCTTCAAAGAAGCAACCTATTGTTGCTTTATCTTCTATAGAGGCAGAGTATAGAGAACTGGTCAATGCTACTCAAGAGGCCATATGGATCATATTGTTGTATACAGATTTAGGTTTGCATACTACATCTCCAATGATTTACGGAGATAATCCACCACTTTCCAACCCACCTCATATAATCCCCCCCCTAGAGTAGGATCAGTCTTAGCAGATCCCACTCTCGAGGACCTAGACATGATGCTTAAGGCATATCAGGCCAGACTTCAAGAAGGGATAAACGTAACAGCTCATGAAAAGTGTTACCCTAGAGCTGAACTAGAGCTTGAACGAACTAAAATTTGTGCTAAGATGGTGGAATTGGCTCAAACCATGTTTGAAGCGAGTTAGCTCTTTAACTTCTCTTGTTCAGCTAAGACACAGTTGCACTTTGATGGACTGCTAGAAAGATTGGAGAGGCTGATTGCAAAATCTGAAAAGGACTCCACCTCCCAAGGTAAGGACAAGGCAAGTAAAAGGATAAGCCTTCCTACCCAAGAAGCTTATGTGCCTAACTCCACAGAACTAGACACATCTTCTTCGATGAATCGGTACTCACCATCATTTCTAAGGGAGATTCAAGAAGAGAAATGGGCTAAAGAAAGTGAAGATCCTCCTTCCATTGAACTTGTGGATTACTTGCATGATCAATTCCCACAAGACATTCCTTCCATTTATGGAGAGCAGGAGAGCATCCAATCTCATGAGAGATTAGAGTCCACTTGTATGAGAACACCCACGATCATGATAAGAAACAAAGACTCGATCATACTTAGGAACACAGAGGTAGTGAAAAACACTAAAGTGCAGTGCAATCTCACTTTAGAAGAGTTACTCAAGGTTAGGCAAGAACTGTGGAAACATGTAGCCAATCAAGTCCCAGAAGTAGCGAAACCTTGTTCCCAGGTAGGTTCTCATAGAACATAGCCAGAAATACCCTTGGATAAGATAAGAGACATGAGCAAAGGAGAAGAAGGAAACACCTATCTTCCAATTACCCATCAAGGTTACACCACCAAGGAAATTTTGCACTTAGGTGCAGGAGTTGCAATTGCTACCACTTCCCTATGGAAGTGATGGGGCAAGCTAGCACTTAGGCCCACGAGAATGAAATTGCAGATGGCCAATGGTCACATAGAAAGACCCTTAGGACTGCGAGAAGGAATAACTCTCATTATATGTGGTATCGAGTTCGAGCATACTTTTGCCATATGTGACTTTAGCAAGAATCAGGCCTATGAGATGATTTTGGGAAGACCATTTATGCGGCAGTTGCAAGTGGTACAAGATTGGGGAACCAATTCTTTGTATTTGCAACACTTAGGTATTACAACCAAAGTCAATCTCAAGGATTACTCTCATAGAGACGTACCCCCTATTCAATGAAATCCCATCCATAGAGCTAAGGATGATACAGAATCAGTGCATTCCATAGGATCAGGATCCTCATGGATGCATGAAGACACCCACTTATGGATGTGAAAAGTAGTCGTAAAAGAAGAGAAGAGAGAAAAAGACAGAGAGGTAGGTGCGAAGGAAACTCATAGATCAATTCAAGACCCAGCCTATGCACCTATAGTCTTTTTTGAAGAAGAATTTGAACCTCATTGTTGGGCGGAGATTTTAGCAACAATGGATGTATGACATTTCAGTCTTTACAATAGAGCCAATCATGTGTGATTCGGTTATTGAAGAATGTGAACCTAGCATTGATGCATTCGAGGATGCAAGTGACTCCGATCTAGAGTCAATCATTATGGACCCACCTTTTGCATCAGATGAGGAATATTTCTATGAAGTAGAAGCTCACCCTCAAAGACACGAAGAACTTACAAATGAGTTGAGATTAGCCACACACGTAAGCACTAAGAACGAAGGCAAGAAGAGGAAGAAGAGAGAAGTCACACTAGAGGAGGAAGAGTCCTTGTTTGACGTTCTAGAAAAATTTAAGAAGTATGAGATAGAAGATATGAGAGTCATGATCAGAATGCCTAAATGTGATGCACAAGCAAGAGAGGCCTACGATAACAAAGAAACCACCAAGAAGGTTGTTGTAACCATAGAAGAAGGAGAAGAAAAATGCACATACATTGGACATGACCTGACGGATGAAGAGGATCAAGAGTTGATAGCCTTGCTAAGAGAATATAGAGATGTATTCGCTTGGAGTTACAAGGAGTTGAAAGGTCTAGACCCTGACATATGCTTAATCGACTTAATACTGCCAAGAAACGCAAAGAAGAAGAAAAACGAATCCGAGAAGAAGCACAGGTAACGCATCCGAAGAATGAAATTGAGAAGACATGATAGAGATCAACCTAGGAGAGATGCCTATGCAACTCCAAGGTATTACATGGCTATGTGTGAAGTCTCATGTGTAAGTTCCCATAGAATAATTGACCGACATCCTTTTGTGACCTTAGACATAGGACAAGGAAATAGTGCAAGGACTGTACAGGCCTTGATTGACTTAGATGCAGCTACTAGTGTGGTTAGACTTTCTTACTGTCAAGAATTACAACTAGAGGTCAATCCTATCAAAGCTTATCTTACAGGATTGGGAGGTGTGGAAACCCCTTGCATGGGTGAGGTGGAACTTTCCCTCTACATTGAAGTTGTTCTTATGACAATTAAGGTGCTAGTGTGTCAAGACGAGGATCTCACTGAACCTCTTGTCTTGGTTCAAGACTAGATCTATGAACATGCAGTCAACCTAAACCTAAGAAGTGGACTTCTTCAGGTCTGGGTAAATCAGAATCGCATTACAATTGAGTTAGAAAACGAAGCACTCAAGGAACTAGGAAAGGCACCAACTCCTAGTCCTTCCAGGAGCACACATGAAGATGAAGATGCTATTCTTGTCCAAAACTATGTGATGCAGAGGGATGGTGCTCTCACCAAAGAAGCCAAGGACATGATGGAACTCCCTTCTTTTCCAAAAGTGATAGAGACACGGCAACCAAAGGAGTACCAAACGCAAACGAAGCAGACATCCTACACTCAAAACCAAAGGAGAGTACGAAGCAAGGTGTCTTAGCCAGCGAAACAAATATGGGTGCGGAAAGGTCAGCATCCTGTTACGATCAAGTTACAACCACTGACTAAACATCATGTTAGTGTAGAAAAGGTAGGCCCAACTCATGATGACAGAGTAGCAGTGCAGATACAGTTTATGTCTCATCTGGAAGAAGTATTCATGAAATCGAACTACTTCAAGAACCTATCTTATCATCAATGGATTGGTGCTTCCGATGATTTGTATGTACCATTTTGTGTATTATTGGAAGATTATAATGTTGAGATCAAACACTGCACCACAAAAGAACCAACCTCCACAACCCAATTTGCCCCAGATGACATTTTGGAGAGCGCTACATAGGGCAACATCTTTCAACCTACATGGAGAATACAGTTACTCGAAATCTACCCTGAAATGGTGTGCACATGGAACAACATGCTATTGTACATTAAGTATAACCCCTGCTATTGTGTTGTTTTTCGACGAAGATCATGGTTTGAGTTCACTCTAACATTGAAGAACATCAAAGGATGTGACAAATGGCTAAACTATGTATATTTGGTACCGTCGCGTGGCCGACCAATGGTAGCAATATGATTTCAACCATTCAACATTGGGGCATTAGGTTAAAGAATGTACCAGATGTCATGGCATAGATGTGCCTCAAAATATTCGAACTCATGCTCATCACATTCCGGACCTTCAAAAATGTTGAAGAACCTCACCTCTCGGCCCTAGGCTTCAATGAAGGCAACCTCGACCTAGTCTATGATATGAGCACCACCCCATCCATCAATGTTGTATATGCGTGGCATGCTTGTGTCAAATATCTCCCGGCATGTTTCAAACAAACGTTTGAAGAAATGTTTATCACAGGGTTCTGGGAGTATCACTAAGAAATATTCATACCTAGACCCTCTCATCTGCTACACTTATTTGTTGTGGAGCAAGCCCTACACTTAGACAAGCTGTGCATGCCACATCCGGAGGTACCCAGGCCAGTCGATTGGGATGCCTTACTCACAGATTTTGCCAGAGGGCTGAGGCTAGAAGAGCATCACTTGGCCACAGATGTCGTCGAATACTACGTCAAATGTTTAGCGTAGCAAGGGTCTATCAGAGATGACAAACGCGAGAGAGGGGGGAGTGTTGGTAGAAGTCAAGGCATATGAAGACAAGGGAGCTGACATAAGGAATCAGAACAAAGAGAAGGACCAAGCAGGCAAAGCAATCAAAGGAGATCCGGCAAGTAGGCCATTCAATTTTTCTGACCTAATCTCTTTTTAATAGTGATTTTTATCACTACATGAACATTGTAAATACCATTTTTGGTATTTCGACTCCATTTTGTTCAAATCGAGGAGTTCTCAAGCTTGAGGAGTATTAGAAGTATTTATGTACCAATTTTTATAATTTTTAGAGCTCGTTTGAGCCTCCAAAATAGCCTAGGAACCTAATTTTTAACTAGGTCGGACACTAGGTCTCGACAAGGCCACTAGCTAGTAAAAAACTATAAAAAGAGCTAGAGAAATCATTTTTGAGGAGAACAAATTGTAGTTTGAACAAAAGAAGAGCACTTGTAATTGTGTTTTGATCTTAATCGAAGCTTCCATTGCCTCACTCTTTGTTCTTACTTGTGTGCACGTGTATGTGCATGTGTGTGCATGCTTGTGTGCTTCTCCATCACCACTTATGCACATCACTTGATCAAGGTTTTCATACCATCCTCATGTCTTCCCGGATTGACATTAAAGGAGGTGCTACTCATCACTGAGCTGCAATGCCCTAGGTGAAATGGTGACCTGCTCTAATACCAATTGTTGGAGTTTGAGGTCTACGAAAGCATGCAAACAACACAAGGAAGAAGAAGAAGCTTTGAGCACAACACACAATATTGAATGTATTACCACTAGAATGTACAAAGATAAGCGACCCCTTAGGTCTATAAGCGTATATACAAGCCGGGGAAAAAACCTTCTAAAGAGAGAAAAAAGTGCCTCGACAGTCCTAGTGTGTTCACACACATCACTACCTAAATATATCAACATTATTTGTGCTAGGGATTAAAACAAATATGTTATCAATTTCAACATTAGCCAAGATCCGCTTGATTGTGAAATTTTATTATGAAAAATGTATAGTTCATGATCTATCAAATAGTTGCTTTTGAAATTTTATATTGTAAGCTATATAATCTCACAAATTATGCAAAATCTATGAATGATTTAGCATGTGTAGTTCAAGATTCTTAGGCTATCTCAGATGCAAAGGTTTGGCATGCACATTGTGGTCATTTGAATTTTACTAGTATGATATGCTTGCATAAATCTAAAATAGTGTCCTCTCTGCCCAAACTGGAGGCACCTTGTAAACATGTTTGTGAACGCTATATTTTGGGCAAAATGTAGCATTCCTCCTTCCCAAAGATGGTTCAATTCGAGCTCTAAAAAATTACAACTTGTTCATAATGATGTCTATGGTCTTATGCAAACTCCCTCTTTTGGGAACTACCTTTACTTCGTGAATTTTATCGATGATTTTTCCATGCATGCATGGATGTATCCATTGAAAGAAAAGTCCGAAGTGTTTATATGCTTCAAACACTTTCTGGTTTTGGCTGAAAATCTATTAGGATGTAAAATGGGCACCCTCTATTCTGATTGGGGGGATATATATCTTCTACTTTTAATGCATGTATGGCTAAAGTGGAATAAAACTTCATTGTACAATGTTGTATAAACGTCAACAAAATGGAAGTTGATGAAAGAAAGAACATGTCAATCATGGAGATGGTGAGGTGTATGGTCAAAAGTCAAGCTTTACCACATAGCTTTTGGCTTGAGGTTTTTATGTGTGCAGCATATGCACTTAATAGGTGTCCTAACAAAGCACTGTAATCTATCACTCCATATGAGGCTTGGCATGATTGCAAGCCATCTGTTGCTCATCTATGGGTTCTGGGTTGTTTGGCATATGCATTAATGCCTGAAAAACAATGCAAGAAATTGAATGAAAAAGTAGTGAAATGTATTTTGTTGGGTACAGTTCTGAAACCAAAGGCTATCATCTATATCATCCATAGACTAAATGCATTTCGGTTTACCGGATATTGTTTTTGTCAAAGATGCAATTCAGCCATTACTTTCATCTACCAAGGAGACTTATGTTAGCTCTAGATATGTGTATGACACTTTGCTGCCTCTTTTTGTAGGTGGACAATCAAGTATTGGTCCGAATGCTAAAATTTCTCAGCCTTGATAGGTTTCACAAGATGATGTAGATCATTCCATTTCTGATGTAGATTTACATGATGCACTTGTTAATAAGAGGGTTGATATAGAGGATGCAAAGGCTATGCCTAAATGGATGGTACAGACTTTGCAAGATAGAAAATTAAATTATCTCTGCCATATCATACTCGTTCAGGCTTTCATAGTGCTCCTTTTGCATGAGATTTCTATGTTATGGCTGCCTCTAGTCTGTGTGATGAGAATGAGCCTATTTCCTTTGATAAAGCAAAAATTCAAAAAATTGGATGGTTGTTATGCAATGAAAATATGATGCTACTATAAAGAATGGTACCTATTCTTTATGCGATTTACCTCCTGGCAAGAAGGCCATTGACACTAAGTGGGTATACAAGCTAAAGTGTAAGCCTGATGGAACAATTGATAGGTATAAGGCTAAGCTTTTTGCAAAAGGTTATGCTCAAGAAATAGGCATTGATTTTGATGAGACCTTTGCTCCCACATGCCAAATGACTAATGTTCATAGCATCTCTGCATTTGCATCTCATCATGATTGGAATGTACATCAGTTGGACGTCAAAACTGCATTTTTGAATGGTGACTTACATGAAGAAGTGTATGTTTTTTAGCCCCGTGGTTTTGTGCACAAAGTCATGAAAACAAAGTGTGCAGGTTGCAAAAGGCATTATATGGTTTGAAGCAAGTACCACGTGCTTGGTATGAAAAGATACATGTCTACTTGATTGCATATGGTTTTGAGAACAATCCAACTGAGAGCACCTTATATGTTAAGCATGCAAATGATGTTCTTATGATGATTGTTGTCTATGTTGATGGCATGCTTCTTACTCATCCTAATGAGAAGCATATTACTAATTTGAAGGCTGATTTGCATGCCTCATTTGAGATGTCAAATTTGGGGCATTTGCATCATAGTTTATGATTGAGTCTTCATGATGCTGGAGATGCATTTGATGTTGTTCTCTATCAACAGCTTGTTAGATGCTTGATTTACTTATGTATAGCTCGGCCTGATATTCAATTTAATGTCTCAAAGATGAGTAGGTTTATGCATTTCTCAGGTATCAAGCATTGGCAAGTGGTTAAGTGCATCTTTTGCTACTTGAGTGATACCCAGCTACTTTGATTGTTTTATCCCAAAGGGGGATCACTACCATCTGATTTACATGTTGCTATAATACTCATGTGTCCAGTAGTGGTTTCTACTTCATGCTTGGTAGCTCATGCATATCTTGGTTGAGCAAGAAGCAGTCTATTGTGGCCACTTCTAGTTGTGAGGTTGATTATAGGGCAACTTTGATAGTGTTGATTGAGTGTGTGTGGCTCATATGCCTTATGGCTGATTTGGGTGTTGGTCAGTCTTCTACCACCACCATCTTCACTGATAGTTAGAGTGCATTGACAGTTGCGAGGAACCCTGTGTTTCATGCTTGCAATAAGCACATTGAGGTGCACTATTATTAACAAGGAGAGGCTCTCTATTGGAGAGATCAACTTGGCATATGTGCCCACATAGGAGAACCTTGCATATCTTTTCACAAAGGCTCTGCCTACATATAAGTTTGAAGCTTTTTGCAAAGCTTTGGGCTTATTTCCTTTTGTGGATTGATTCCACATAGCTTGGCACTTCCTTATACATGAGTGGATGCTCCTTGTTCACTGCATCACTCCGAGGGGGGGATTTGTTGACATATCTCAATAGTGTTGTGTGTGAATGCACTAGGACCATGGGGGCACTCTTTGCCCTCTTTAGGAGGTTTTTTGCCCTCAACTTGTAAATACGCATATAACCCTAATGGGTGACTTAGCTTTTTACATTCAATATTGTGTGGTGCACCAAGCTGCTTCTTCTTCCTTGTGTTATCCATGTGCTTTTGCAGACCTCAAAGTCCAACACCTACTATACTCACTTGATACATTCTTTGTGTGCCTTGATTTCCTTTTACATAATGTCCATTAAGCCACTCTCTAATTCTAATCTCTCTCAATGATTTTTAATCTTGTATTCACATGGTTATGCTGGACCTAGAAGAATACCACAAGCCTTATAAGTGCAAGGAAACTCTTGTATACCTTCTTCCTTACTTCTTTTATTGAATTATGTGTCATTTTAAAAATAGGTTGAGGGATAACTAAGCATCTACTCAAAAACTAAAAGATATTAATGGTGAAATGATGTATCTTGTTTTCCATCAACCCAAGATTACCAATCAAAATTAGGAATAAAAGATAAAAAATGTACACCCTTTCCTAATGGAATTTCAATTTCAAATGGATCAAAAAGCTCACATTCATGTTCACTCTTTACATTGCTTGTGTTGATACCAGCTTGATGGAGCATCTACCAAGATTAATGTTTTCAAGAAAATTATGTAGAAGGAAATACACCCCAACCCATGATATTCTCATAATCAATGCCCTTCCACATAGCTATGGTAACTTCATAGGTGAACCTCCACGTCCCATAGTTCGTGGTTGGCCTTTGGTTTCTTGAGGTGGATGTCCAGAGTTCAATCCCGAAGCTGGACATGTAATGGCTTTGGAAAGTCTAAACATTTGAAACCAATCGTAACTTTGTCTAACCCCTGCTTCGTGGGATATGAGAGGTCCCACAAGTACTATGCCCATTCACTTGTATAGTTTTTCTTTCAAAGTTAAAGCTCGGGGGAATAGGTGCTTGCCAAACCTCCATTGAAAAAAAAAAAAAAAACCTTCGTAGGTGAACGTTGCATTAATAAATCCTTTCTATTCCTTCTTAATCCAATGGTCCTACGCCTCCTGAGCATCATAGTGACTGCCTCGATGTGAATCTTGTGTCACTGCCCCATTTCCCTACCATTGTTCTATCTTCATATTTGTGGATTAACTTAATCATACCTTCCCTTCTGTTCGAGGCCATGGCATCATGAATGGTATCTTTTTTTTAGCAAGGCAAGAAAGTTAAATACTAACAGAGGCAATATACAACTTTTATAGTGGGAAGGCCCCGCACCAAAGCCACGAAAACAAAACTATCCTAGAGAGAACATCATATGGAATATAGGGATAGAGTATAGGTAAATCAAACTATCTCTCCACTTATAGAGTTTAAGATTACACAACAGAGCATTAGTGCTTAAATTTTCAAGGGGAGTGTCTTTGATGGAATTGATACAAAATTTAGTCGCTTTTTTCATCTTAGAGATATAAGAGTAAACAAAGTCTTTCTACCCTTATATGAATATTTTCTTGTTGCTACTATAACCAATATTCCACAAGATGATATATCTTCAAATGTGCCAAAGAGGGACATCCATCCGAATACATAGCCCCAATAAGGTCTCGTGGCATCCAAGCTAAGGAATACCTATTGAGCTACAATATTTGTCCAAGATTCTCCAAAACCTTTTAGCATGCCAGCAATCATTGAAAAGGTGGGCAAGATCCTCCACACTACCACGAAGGAGCAACTGCCTGGATCAATATTGAACTTCCTTGCTTTGCTACTAATCCACACACCTCCATGCAAGATGAGCCGTTGAAGAGCAAAATGTTTACCAGAGAAAGGGAAAGCCCATAAGCAAAAAAAATTGTACTTCCATTGTTTAAGGCTCCAATTTATGTTCCATCTCTTGTTCGGCTTGTTAGATAATTAGTCAATACAAATATACTGAATTTTGAATTTTGTATAGATATCGAGGGCAAAATCAGCTAAGAACACTTTTTTCTGGTTGTTCCACTCCTTCAACTAGTAGGAGTCTTATTTTACTTTCCAAGAGTACGTGTTTGCATGAAAAAAAAAAGAGAATTAATATGCAAGATACTATGGTCTACTAGCAACTCACCATTAGGGTATAAACTAATCCAGTAGTCAAATCCCATATTTTTGCATTTGTTCTCCTTGATGTTGATTTCTTGGTGATCCTAGAAAGCTCTCCATCCTATCCACATGGAACCCTAAAGGAAGAAAGAAGAGTTAGAAGATATAATTCAATCCAATTGGTACCCCTTTTTGACTTTTCTCCAAGATTTCCACATGTTGGAAATAAGCCTGCTTCCTGTGGGAACAAAATCATAAGGAGACGTTATAATATACAATAATTAAGGTTATTCCAAGCTTTATAACGTGAGATATAAAACTTATTGCAATTTGCTTGGATCAAAGAGGCCTAGAAATTCAGGGAATAGGTAGCTCTCATAATCCGTTTGGATGGCCATTCTGGAAGGGCAAAGAATGCCCAAACCTCCTTCTTCATTTAGCAAATAGACCAAGCAAACCTTAGGGATCTTGTTATTCACAGCAGAACCCCCCCCCCCCCCCCCCCCCGCTCCCCCCCCCCTCCCCCCCCCCCTTCCCCCCCCCCCCCCCTCCCCATAAAAACCTTCTAGCAAGTGCCATCACCTAAGATAGCTTCTTTTTGCTAGGCTTCCGACGAGACAAGAAATATATCATAGATGGCAGATATAGTGATTTAGAACAAAAATTATGTGTGAAAGATTGTGTTGCAATCCCATCCATTTGAAAACCTTACTCCTAAATTTATTAAGAATCCAATCCCATCTTTGGTCAAACATAATCCCAAAGCCCATAGGAATGCCTAGCAGTCTGAATATGGTACCTTCTTGATTATTTTAGATTTATTATTGAGGATGCATAGGGGAATATGCTTGTTGGTGGAGTTGAAAGTGTTGATATATTTAGATAGTGATGTGTGTGAACACACTAGGACAGCCGAGGCACTTTTTTCCCTCTTTAGGAGGTTTTTCCCCCCGACTTGTATATACACCTATTGCACTAACAAGTTACTTATCTTTGTACATTCTAGTGGTAATACATTCAGCATTGTGTGTTGTGCTCCAAGCTTCTTCCTCTTCCTTGTGTTGTTCACGTGCTTTCGTAAACCTTGAAGTCCAACAATTGGTATCAGAGCAGGTCATCACTTCATCTAGGGCATCGTCAACACCTCTCCGGACATAGTCTCAGAATCATACCAAATTTCATGTGCATACTCAGGGTGATTAGGAGATTAAAACAGCTTCGTTCTATAGTGCCAAAATCGTAATCTGAGCTTCTTTTGGCCTCTGAACCCACTATCATAGTTCTTGTGCAAGCTATTGCATCTTTTTGTGCCAAAGATATATACCAATTTCAGTTCACCAGTATAAACATCTCAAAATGTGCTATAGGTTTAGCAGAACTAGTTAGGATAGTTGTGTTCAACTTTTTCAGATACAATCATTTTTCTGCATCAGGGTATTTTAGTCAATGGCCATGGTTGAAAGCAGTGATGTATTCCGTATGTTCGTTGTTGAGGATAAGTTGGATGGTACGAATTATCCATTATGGGCTTATATGATGTGTCATGTATTGGTCACAAAAGGACTATGGAATTTTATGTAGGGTGTTGAAAAACGTCCTATTACACCTACAAATACACGTACTGAAGCTGATGTAGATGGCGTCGAAGATGGTGATATTCTGTAGATTCCTGTTCGTGCTGCGGTTCTTATTGCACCTATTGTAGAGCAAATTTGTTGGGATAGCAGAGATGCTCAGGCACATGCATTGATAGCCTTGTTTGTCAAACATGCCATTATTCCTCACATTCGCTCTTGCAGAATAGCTAAGGATGCTTGGGATACATTTAGCTCATTGTACCAAGCTAGGAATGAGGCTCATGTTGCTTACCTCCGAAAACAATTGGAGAGTGAGCATATGAATGAAGGTGATTCTATGGACAATTTTCTAACAAAGATCAAGGATTTGAAGGAATAATTGATTTTTTATGATGAAGTCCTTCTTGACAGTTCATTTGTGCAAATTGTTCTCAATGGTCTTCCTGACTCATATCAGAGTTTTGCTTCTGCTCTTCGTTTGATGATGAAAGGCAATCCAAATGCCTTAACATTTGAAGAGTTAGTTTTTGTTCTATTGCAGGAAGATCAATCTAGGTAGAACAGGTCTATTATGCGTGTTGCAAATCAAGATTTCATGGCTAGTCAAAAGGGCAAAGGTAAATGGAGCTCTTCTACTAGTAAGCAAAAATCTACTAATTTTGCACAAACAAAGAAGGATGATAGAGACGAAAAGAAAACAAAAAAGCAGAAATTGTTTTGCAACTATTGTAAAGAAAATGATCATGTCATAAAGAATTGTCCAAAATTGGTTGCAAAAAAGGCAAAGAAAAAAGAGGCTAGAATGGTTGTTGCAATGGCCTCTACATCGAAAACAAAGTCTACTAATCTAGTGTAGAATGAAGAATGGGTGTTTACTATTGTATGCAATTTCGACCCATCTTCTCCTGAACAGTGTACGTCTACAATAGACTCAAATGTTTGGTACTCTGATAGTGGGGTACCTAAACATATTACCTCACAGTGCAATTGCTTCACTTTACTCGAGCCTACCCCTATAGGGAATACTGTCACATGTGCCAACAACTCCCCTTATTCTATCATGGGAGTTGGTAAGATCATTCTAACTAGTGCTGATGGTAGTTCTTTCACTTTGTCGGATGCTTTATTTCTACCAAGGATCAAGAAGAATGTGTTATTAGTTTTTGCATTAGACAAGATTGGCTTGGTTGTGAAATTTGTTGATGATAGATGTACAATTCATGATTTGTCAAATGGCGATGTTATTATTGCTTCTGGAATTTTATGTCATGGGTTGTATAAGCTCATAGACTACGAAAAATCTATGAATGATTCAGCATGTGCATCACATGATTCTCAGGCTTTGTTAGATGCAAAGCTTTAGCATGCATGCTTTGGTCATCTGAATTCTGCTAGTTTGCTATGCTTGTAGAAATCTGAAATGGTGTCCTCTTTGCCCAAACTTGAGGCACCTGGTAAACATGTTTATGAAGGTTGTATTTTGGGCAAAATCCAGTGTTCCTCCTTTCCAAAAGATGGTTGAGTTCGAGCTACTAAAAAATTGCAGCTCGTTCAAAGTGATGTGTATGGTCCTATGCAGACACCCTCTTTTGGAAACTATCTTTACTTCGTGACTTTCATTGATGATTTTTCAAGGCGTGCATGGCAAAGTCTGAAGTGTTTATGTCCTTCAAACAGTTTCTCATTTTGGTTGAACATGTGTCAACATCTAAAATGGGCATCCTCCATTCTAATCGAGGGGAGGAATATATGTCTTCTAATTTTAATGCATTTCCGGCTTAACGTGGGATAAAACATCAATCTGTAGTGCCATATACACCTCAACAGAATGGTGTTGCTGAACGGAAGAACAGGTCACATGCCGAACCTCCATTTTCAAAAAGGCTGTAGATATCTGCAGAGCGCCGAGTATTGAACCATAAATTAGAGTTATAGAGAGTATGCTCGCACAATGTCATGTGACAAGCTTGATTCCCCTTTGGTTCCACATGCGTGTGTGTGTGTGTGTGAGAGAGAGAGAGAGAGAGAGAGAGAGAGAGAGAGAGAGAGAGAGAGAGAGAGAGAGGAAAATGTATTAACGTCTGCGGCCCGCGAGACAAATCATACAGTCATAATGCTGAACTCTGTCGAGGAGAGACTTTGATCCCCCTTCGATTCGACGACGCCACTGTCGTTCTCAATGGTCCTTGGGATCCCCCCTCCAGGCTCCCCACCTTTATTTTTCACTCAACATCAATCTTTTTTCACTCGTATGGGGGGGTCCCGCGGGTGCTACCCCCATTCACTTGTACAATTGCAATTTCAAAGTTAAAGTCGGGGGAGTAAGCTTCGGCTGAACCTCCATTAAAAAAAAAAAGAAAAAAAAAAAAGCTATTGTCATTGTTCCTTAAACAGAGCTCATTTACTGACTCGTTACTCAGAAGCTTATCGTCTTCGTAACGTAACCGAACATATAATCGTACGTACACAGTTTTCAGAACAAAAAATTTGGGCCAAAGAACCAAAGCGTTTAATACATTGTATTCACAGTCAGCGCGAGAGAATACATTGCCCTGCGAAGAGCTTCTACAGATTTATCCCAGCTTCAGCTCTTTAGTGCAGTGCACCACCAGCTTACTTCCATTTGCTATGAGCTGCAGCGGACGATCATCAAGAAGTCACAAAACTAAAGCTTGGATATTCTTGTTATGATTTTCCACAAAATCTACAAGATAAGAGAAGATCAATGTTTTCATATACAGGCCTTTCACTTTCCTTGAACAATCGGTTTGACATCATAACAGTAGACC
Source organism: Ceratopteris richardii (assembly GCA_020310875.1). NCBI lineage: Eukaryota > Viridiplantae > Streptophyta > Polypodiopsida > Polypodiales > Pteridaceae > Ceratopteris > Ceratopteris richardii. The sequence continues at coordinate 196,506,503 of CM035406.1, forward strand.
GATGTAGTTCACCATTCATTATAATAATTCACCCATGTATCTGTTTATAAAGGTTCTCCCTTGAACAGATGAACGGACAGGAAGCTCTGTAAATTTCAGTTTCCTTCAGAGGATGCGAATTCGTACGGGCCTCAATCCATCTAAGCATTGCATTACCATCCGTACAACCAAGAGTGCAACGATTTAAGAATGGACTGAGGTATCACTACAATTTCTGCAGTTATTGGCCATATATCAGGAATTTTGTCAGGAGGAATGTATAGATCACTGATAGTAAAGCTCCCACAGGGATGGTAATAACCCAAGAGATTACTATGTTTCACGTCGAACACTGTTGAAGCCTCTTGCTAGACCAACCCCCATCACAGCGTATGGGTTGCAGATATGGGCAAGCGAAGCCTTGTCGCGATTACAACTACAGTTGCAGCTGCAGAACCTCTAGTTGGTGTCAGCTCTGTTATTTTCTTGCCGATGGTGACAAACTCTAAAGATCATCAGTAAGTCAACATCATCTAGAGAGCAAACACCCAAAATAATCACGATACTGGACATACATGAATTTACTGATCTGTATTTACCATCCTGATAAATTTGTACACTGTGAAAGACATGGCTGCTCCCAGGAAAGGAGAGATAAACCATGATGAAACAACTCTGGCTAACGACGTCCAAAAGACTGCACCAGGACCTCCATATATGAGTCCGAAACCAACCATAGCACCAACGATGCAGTGAGTGGTTGAAACTGGCCAACCATAGAAAGAGGCAACCTAAAACACGAGTGAAACAGCTCTCTCTCTCTCTCTCTCATTCATTTATGTGAAGCATGACAATTAGGCGAGCATGCTAGACTTCCCTTGAAGAGAACAGCTTCATATTAGTCATCATCCATTGGACTTGGTTCACACAACCATTCGGGGGCGAAAAAGAAGTTTCTAGGAGGTAGTAGATACAACAGCTTCATATTAGTCATCATCCATGGACTTGGTTCAAACAACCATTCGGGGGCCAAAACGAAGTTTCTAGGAGGTAGTAGATATTTAGAAAATAAATTAAAGTGTAACCATAAACAAGAATAATCAATGGATCAATATATCATGCCAATGCGGATAAGTCACGATAACTTATCACCCAAATAAGTCACATGTTGATATTCTATTCCAGCATGTTATTGATTGATCATGAACTTCCGTAACTCTTTTATAAACGTCTAATAAGAGAGAAAAAGAAGCGTGGCGGGATCCATGAATGTTTTAACCACGTTCCTACCTAGTATACTCACTTGAGCCCTTTTTTGTTTGCCTTCATTTCCTTCTACGTGTTGCTGCAATTAGCAAAGTGCTTTGCTAATAATTGAGGACTACACCCCCATCAATTACCTCACAACAGAGAACCTCATGAGGACTTATGCTTGTTAATTTGAGCATAGTTACTTTGGATAAATGTAAAAGTCAAAAGAAGATGGAATCTCGTGAAGCTAGCAGAGTTAACCCACGACTTATTTAGTGAAGGAATCAAATCAATCAAGTCCCTAAAGTCTAAGATAGTTTTTAGGTGAGGGAAAATTCAAATTCAAACTTAGAACATGTGTATAAATACACATACTTTCAATCGTGGGATAGTGGAGCCATTCTGAGTTGCATTGAGCTACAAACTTGAGCTTATATTGAGCTCACACTACCGGTGTGTAGTCCACTACATTTCGTTCGTATCATATGTTCATTAGCATATACTTTTTTTTTTGAGAGTACAATGAATTGGAAATACACACTCACACACCCAACCTCATCAGGTAGAGGCACCCATCATGACAATCTCATGGACATGTCCAGCCAAGACTTGAACTCGGGACTTCCTCCCACGGCTTCAAGGCATCAGCCACTAGGCTATGCGGGCTCGGACTAGCATATACATTTTGATACATCTCTTCAAGTACATTTCTCTCTACTATCTACTGTTGCATCTTCTTCATTACAGAGATCTTGTCGAATCGATTTCTCTACCTATTCTCACTCGTTTGCTATAAAATTTTGACTTGGGATAGTTAGAGTAAAGTCTCTATTGTTCACATACCAGTTTTCATCACGTTTCATTCACCATATCGTGAGATATGAAGTAACGAAGGTTACTATGTCTCCATACCTTTTAGATCCTGAAAAGTCGGGATGACCCCCTTGACTTGTTAGATTCATTTCTTAGTGTATGGTACAGCTAAATTCATGAAATAACTTTCTTTAGTTAGCTATGCACTTCAATTAGATGTATGCAAAAGATCTCTGGTCAATTCATACCAGATTATAAGCTCTGAGCATAAAACTGAGACTCTCTATTCTCAAAATAAAAGGTTCTTCACATTTCTTGCATTCACAAGTTATTTGTTTTGATGCAAACATTTGGGAATGATGTTTTGAAGGACTTGATGGTTCCAAATGCATCATTGTGAAGCTAAAACATTCTATTAAGCATCCTTGAAGTTAGATTGAGGTAACTACTCAGCTTGGTCACTTAGAAGTGGAGGCTTATCTTCAAGGTAGAAATCTCTATGGTTACATATCTGGAGATGACATGATGCCAATCCTTAGAAGCAAAGGCCAACCAACTCAAGAACAAGAGAGGTTAAACACATGGTGTTCAAAGGATGCTTTAGCAAGTTCATATATTCTAAACTCAATCTCTGATTTTTTACTTCCACACATCAGGAGTTGCAAAACTTCACAAGAGACTTGGAATGCTCTTGAAGCATTCTTCTCATCAAGTACCAAGGCAAGCAGAATCAACTATGGATGGAACTCACCACACTCAAGAAGATGTCCAAGCAAAGTGTGTCTGATTTTGTCACCGAAATGAAGGACATAGCAGACCAACTTGGAAGAATCGGAGAAATCATTGATGAAGGTTTTTACAGACTATTTTTTGTTCATGAAGCTTACAGTCGTCAGATTCCTTAATGACCAAGAAGGACTTAACATCCTTAGCAATCTTGATTTCCACCATGATTTGGGGGTCCCACTTGGGATTCATGCCATTTCTAGTCCTTTGCTCTAAGACCTTACCTCAAAATTTTCCAAGATTATCTACCCACGGATAAAATTACCCTACAAAGTTTGGGAACTCAACCCACACAAGAACCCTTGTTGGCTTAGGTTTTCTTGGGTTGAAGCAAAGGTGCCATTTCAAAAAAGAGATAGGGGTGTTCTTTATAAGCCAATGGCCTTCAATAATAATCTACCCAGGTGGCAAAAACCATTACATTTGAACTTCAGTCCACAGCCTACAGAGCACCAGCCAAAGAAAGGGCCACTTACTCACAGCTAGGGTTCCTCGAACGCCCAGTCATGAATGGTCTCCTTACTTATTAGATTCATTTCTCAGTGTATGGTACAATGAAATTCATGAAATAACTTGCTTTAGTTAGTTATGCACTTCAATTAGATGTGTGCAAAAGCTCTCTAGTCAATTCATACCAAGTTGTGAACTCTGAGCATAATATTGAGACCCTCTATTCCCAAAATAGAAGGTTCTTCACATTTCTTGCATTAACAAGTTATCTGTTTTGATGGAAACATTTGGGAATGATGCTCCAAAGAACTTGATTATAGCTTGCACTCATGTATAAGGAAGTGCCAAGCTATGTGGAAATCACTCCAAAAAAGGAAGTAAGCCCAAAGCTTTGTGAAAAGCTTCAAACTTCTCTTGAGGTAGAGCCTTTGTGAAAAGGTATGCAATGTTCTCTTGTGTGGTCACATATGCCAAGCTGATCTCTCTAGCAAGGAACTTCTCCCTGACATAGTGATAATGCACCTCAATGTGCTTAGTGCCAGCAGGGAACAGAGGGTCCCTCACAACTACCAATGTGCTCTGACTGTCAGTGAAGATGGTGGTGGAAGAAGACTTACCAACACCCAAATCAGCCATAAGGTATCTGAGCCACACACACTCAACAGTCATTGTGAAAGCTACCATATACTCAGCCTCATAACTAGAAGTGGACATAGTAGGCTGCTTCTTGCTCAGCCAGGATATGCATGAGCTACCAAGCATGAAGCAAAAACCACTAGTGGACACACGAGTGTCATAGCAACCAACCCAGTCAGAGTAAAAAAAAGCATGCAAATCTGGTGATAGTGATCCCCCCTTGGGATAAAACAACCCAAGTAGCCGGGTACCACTCAAGTAGCGAAAGATGCACTTAAACGCTTACCAATGCTTGACACCTGGGCAATGCATAAACCTGCTCATCTGTGAGACAACAAACTGAATATCTGGCCGAGTAATGCAAAAGTAAATCAAGCATCCAATAGCCTGCTGATACAGAACAACATCAAATGCATCTCCAGCATCATGAATACTCAATCGTAAACCTGTCTCCATAGGAGTGGCAATAGGTTTACAATCTTCAAGCGCAAAACACTGCAATAATGTGTCAATGTATTTCGTTTGACACAAGGCCATTCCACCATCAACATGCATAAACTGAATGCCCAAATAGTGATGCAAATTCCCAAGATCAGACATCTCAAATGAGGCATGCAAATCAGCCTTAAAATCAGCAATATGCCTCTCATGAGGACGAGTGAGTAGCATGTCATCAACATAAACCAGAATGATCAGAAGTACATCGTTAGCACGCTTAACATATAAGGTGCTTTTAGTTGGAGTGTTCTCAAAACCATGTGCAATGAGATAGGTATGTATATTTTCATACCAAGCACGTGGTGCTTCCTTTAAACCATATAATGCCTTCTTTAATCTGCACACCTGGTTCTCATGCCCTTTCTACACAAAGCCACGGGGCTGAAAAACATACAGTTCTTCATGCAAGTCACCATTCAAAAATGCTATTTTGATATCCAATTGATGTACATTCGAACCATGATGAGCTGCAAGTGCACAGATGCTACGAACAATAGTCATTCAGCAAGTAGGTGCAAAGGTCTCATCAAAATTAATGCCTCTTTCCTACGCATAACCCTTTGCAACAAGCCTAGCCTTATACCTGCCAACTGTTCCATCAGTTTAATGCTTCAGCTTGTACACCCACTGCCAATGGCCTTCTTGTCAGGAGGCAAGTCACATAAAGGACAAGTACCATTCTTCATTATAGCATCATATTCAGGTTGCATTGCAGCCATCCAATGTTCAAAATTTTTTGATTCATCAAACGAAATAGGTTCGGTCTCATCACAGAGACTAGAGGTAGCCATAGCATAGCAATCTGATGCAAAAGATGCACTATGAGTGCTTGACTGCGTATGATATGACAGAGGTCCATCTAATTTGCTGTCACACAAAGTCTGCACCAACCATTTTGGCATAGTTTTGCTTGCTCAATATCAACTCTCTCATCAACAAGTGCGTCATGTAAATCTGCATAAAAAATGGAATGATCTGCATCATCACATGAAACCTGCAAAGACTGAGAAGTTGCCTCATTAGGACTAGCACTAGACTATCCACCTATAAAAAGAGGCAGCAAAGTATCATACATGTCTTTGGAGCTAATAGATGTCTCCTTAGTACATGCAAGCAATGGCAGAATAGTATCTTCCACAAAAACAACGTCACGGCTAACCAGATTGCATTTAGTCTATAGATGATACAAATGATAGCCTTTACTTTCAGAACTGTACCCAACAAAAATACATTTTACTGGTTTATCATCCAATTTTTTGCAATGTTGTTCAGGCATGAATGCATATGTGAGACAACAAAAAACACGCAGGTAAGCAATAGATGGCTTGCGATCATGCCAAGCCTCATATGGAGTGATAGACTACAGCCCTTTAGTGGGACACCTATTAAGTAGATTTACTGCATACATAACAGCCTCAAGCCAGGAACTACGTGGTAAGGCCTGACTCTTGACCATACACCTCGCCATCTCCATGAGTGACCTGTTCTTCCGTTCAGCAACTCCATTTTGTTGAGGTGAATATGGCATTGTACACTAGTGTTTTATCCCACGTTCAACGAAAAATGCATTAAAATCAGAAGACATATATTCCCCCCCTCGATCAAAATGGAGGGTGCCCATTTTACATGCTAACATATTTTCAACCAAAAGTAGATACTATTTGAAGCACATAAACACTTCGGAATTTTCTTTGAGTGGATATACCCATGCATGCCTAGAAAAATCATCAATGAATATCATGAAGTAAAGATAATTTCCAAAAGAGGGTGTCTGCACAGGACCACATACATCACTATGAGCAAGCTATAATTTTTGAGTAGCCCAAACTGAACCATCTTTTGGAAATGAGGAACGCTGCATTTTGCCCAAAATACAGCCTTCATATACATGTTTGCTAGGTGCCTCAAGTTTGGGCAAAGAGGACACCATTTTATATTTCTGTAGGTGTAGCAAACTAGCTAAATTTAGATGACCAAAGCGTGCATGCCAAAGCTTTGCATCTGACATAGCCTGAGAATCATGTACTACACATGGCAAATCATTCATCGATTTTTCATAGTCTATAAGCTTATATAGCCCATGACATAAAATGCCAGAAGGAATAATAACATTGCCATTTGATAGTGAAAGGCTCTTAAGCCCACGGAACAAATGATTGTGGAAGCCTTTATTTTGCGCAAACCCCTCGCAATCGGTCCACTTGGATTACCCAGAGCCCACAATTATCGCACAATGGATTCTTCCTATGTCTATGCACTAGCTCATATGTTCCCGGCAAACGCACCAAAATGTTGGACACTCTTAAACACAAGGGAAAGTGTGGATGATATGCTTATACCTCACCCAAACTCCGTGGAATTGATCAACTTGTGTTGCTTGGGGCCACAATTGTACCTCTAATCCACTACGTTGTATACATTCGTACGTACACACTATCGCTCTCCCAGGCCCTCTTACTCTCATACACTCTCTTTCAATCTTTTCTCACTCTCTCATCTGCTTCCACATGTCTCCTCTCTTCCTTCCTCCCTCCCTTCCTATCTCACTCTTTCTCTTACACTCAACCATGCACACATCCCCACTTTTCTATTCTCTCACACACACTCTATTACATTATCCCACTGACACACCGATGTTCACTCACTTGCTACTTATCTTTTACACACTCTTCCCGCTGTTGCACACTCATGTACTCCTACATCCCTAGCAACCCGACACCTCTCATATATACCCACATGCACTTCTTATTTACCCTCTCTTTCTTCCTTGCCCTCCTTTTCTCTCTTGCTCATACTTCTCTTACACCCACACGAGTATTTCCATGATTCGAAACCAAGAAGGCAGAATCGAGATCACCTTAACTATAGAAATTATACATTATGTGCAGAGAAGACAAGCTCATACAGATTTAATAAATCTTCAAATGCAGAAATTGAATGAACATCCATGGTAACTTGAAGCTGATGACTCTGATCGCAAACCCTCGAAACGAGAAGGAAATTAAACATAATTTTTCAAATAATATCTACCTATACACCTCAAATAAGACCAGACCACTTGCTGGGAATCGACATGATGCAAATCACCTGTGCAACACTTCAATTATCTTCTCACATGCGCTTTTGTTGAAACAGAGGAAAAGTCATCACTTCTACTGAAATGGAGGAAGAAAGATTCTGTTGCCCTCATTCAATATGGAGCATAGCTTAGCAAAAAAGGACGCATTGTTATAGCTCCAGAAGCCATACAGCACTTGAAACCAATTTGAAGATTCGTCACCAGTTTGTGAAAGAAACACTCAAGGAGCATGGCTTGTGCATCTACGATGATGAAAAGGCATACGTAAAAATTGGAGTTGGGGCCTGTCGGTGTATTGGTAATGGAAAAATACCTTTCGTCGCTCTGAGGGCAGATATGAATACCTTGCTGCTACGCAATCTTTGGGAATGAGAGCAAAGCGAAAACTTGACAGTGTTAAGCACGCATGCCACCATAAGATTGATCCGTCATTGCTGCCATGTTGTGGTTGTATCCAAGCGGGACGCACGCACGCACACCACCGTAAAATTGATCCTTCATTACTGCCATGGTTTGGTTGAGTAGTGTGGCGATGCACAGATGTGGACGTAACAGTGTGCCTTCCCGAAAGCACCACAAGGTGGTCCTTCCTCAATCCACGCGTTCCTCCCTTATCTGTTCGTGGCCCCCAAAAACGAGGGAGAGAGAGAGACTACGACAAGGATGCGCAGCACCCTAGTGAAACTTCTTCTGAATTCTACGAGCTAACTTCTTTGTGCTGCAATGGAATCGTTGAAAGTAGCAGACGGAATTGGCAAACACAGCAATGCACATGGGAACCTGCACGGCCGACGCAGGAAATCTTTCTCGTAGAAACAAATAACTAATAAGGACGAACATCTCAGAAAACATTATTGTGTGTGATCGACATCATGTAGAAGCCTGCAGGAGGCTGCAGACGCTATTAGGAGAGGCAAGGGGCAATATCTAGAGAAGATATTGGGGAAGGTGAGTGAAGCAGACCCTTGGGAAAACGCTGCAGATAACATATAGAGGTTACCCCCCCCGTGTCACAGAGAGAGAGAGAGCCCATTCTTTTGCTACCGCCCAGGGATAAGGCATCCCCCTGCGAACACCAATCTAATGCCCAAAATGGACCCCCCCTTTTTTCGTTTTTTCTGTCAGAGCAGTCACCACCATTAACAACGGAACTGCCAAATAAGAAGCTCACTGCGCATATTACGGTAGTTGGCAGCACAATCAATTACATTGACACCTAGAGACAAACTGTGGGAAAGCACCTCTTGCGATGGGAGAGAGGTCTCTTATTAGGGACGATGAACTTGAGAACGAAAGTCATATAGCAAGACCCATACATTAAACGAGAAACTATGCAGATTCTCACGAGCAGGTGTAGTGCCCGTGAATTCGCCTCAATGGTGACCCTGGCCGCCTCCATACCCACCATGTCCTCCATGATATCCGTCGTGATATCCGCCATGATTTCCACGATAATATTTCATATGTTGGTGTTTTAATACTTCATCATCTGTTAGCAGCTCCCGGTTAGAGATCACGTGTGAAATTCCCTCTGCCTCACACAATATGCGATCGATATGAGCACTAAGAGGAAGAACCATGCAGGAAAAACTCTGAACGACGCCATACCTTTTGCGCAAATTTTTGCTGCATTTCCAAGAACTCATCCAAGATAGCTGCCCTTGGTGGCTTCTCAGAGAAATTCCCCCTTGAAACAAAGCCACCTCTAATTTCTTCTGCACGTCAGTATCTCTTATGCTCTTAGGAGGCTTGTCCATGCTCAATTCCTTTTCTCCACATCCCTGCAATCAATACCTCCACATGCTTCTCATCAATTATCAAATTCATTCTTCAATACCTGAAATCAAACAAGTTTCTTGCCAAATAAAACCACATTAGAGCATAAAAATCAACCATTTTCGGAGCTAACATACTTCCCTCTTCTTATTTGCGAAGTCGTCCTCGACGAGTCACTCTTGATGCAATAAAATCAAAACAGCCATGAACATGTCAATTTCCAATTGGTTCACATACCTTTCCATCGAACCGTCACTTCCACTGAACCTGCACTCATCAAAGCTATTAGTGCTAAAAAATCACTCATGAATACATACAAATCAGTCACTTCCAAATGATCCAAGAACATGCACATATATGCAATTCCATTTCAGCCATGCATCCATTTGCTCATACATTCCATTATGAAAAATGGTCTCAACCAAGATAACACATGCACACCTTTCCATGTTTTACACATGCAACTACCATTGCGAAAAACAGAAAGAAAATACCAAAATAAACAACAACAACTGAAATGAATCCAACAGGACATGCAAAAATACCCAAAATGCATACCCCATTATTGCACCTACTATTCGCTATGTACAATCATTCCATGACTAGACACTTCCGAAGAATCCCATCGTTGTCCTACAAAAATCATCGAAACTCGAGTACAAGTCAAGACATACAGCAGAACCCTGGAGTGTCACACATACTAGAAAAAACCCTTAGATAGAGCACACAAGTTGTAAAGCAAGACCGTTGCATTACCTCGCTAAAGCCTCATCCATAAGTACATATAGAGTCTCCGTGCTATCAAGAATGTTGATTCAAAGTGAGCTGATCCGTCGCAAGCCGACACATACCAATCACACAAGCAAATGCGTTCCCTTCCAGGCGATCATCGCCCTCTCCTCTCTCTCTCTCCCCCTCAGGAGTGGGGAATAACTTCATATGAAGATTTTATTTATATTCACACGTTGGTCTACATTGACACTGGATGCGATTCGTGGACCTAACCACCCGATCATGTTGATTCCACCCATCTACCAATGCAATGCAGCGCACAACACACAAACACATAATGATAACACATAACATATATCAGCTAGCCCATAACGAAGCTGGATACGGCTCGTGGTCGTGACTACCCAGCCACGATGGCTCCACCTACCTACCAACCCGTTATGGCGCATAGCTAAGACACAATCATATACATCCCAAGCCTATGGCGAAACTAGCTGCGGCTCGTGGTCCTAACCACCCGGCGAGGATAAATCCACCCACCTACTAGCCCACCATAGCGCATTGGTACGATCACAACAACACAATATTTTTTCTTTTCTTTACTTTTTCTTTCTTTTCATAGTTAATTAGTTCACCCAAGTCCTGAGAATTAGGGAGAGGAAGAAAGGGACTTCCCACTTTTCCCACACATGCATGCAAAACATATACACACTAGCCTTTGACAGATCAACCACCTTTTCACTCCATTCTCTCAATTACAAACACTACATTTGTATTCATCGAGTTGACTTTTCACTAGGTAACTACAGCCAGCTATGCCTTAGTCCCTCGTATACCTATCCCTAGGTGTCCTAGAATGTGAGTCTCTGGGATGTCTCATGTAGTCTCACCTCGTACTCGCATCCCGACAACTTCCCTAAGGCGAGTCAGGCTCAACTTCAGGAGCTCCGTCATCACTTCCTATCGTTAGCACATCTGCCCAAGCCCACGTGATATCGTTTTCCTCGTTAGGCATTTCCCTAGAAGGATCAAAATAGTAGTATCGATCTCCCGCCCATCCTACATGTCGAGTCAGGTATTCCTCAAAACACTCAATGTAAAATGCAACACCCAAATCCTGGTTTATAAAGCATACCAGCCAATGCGCTTCCTCAACATCGTATTCCGTCTCAAAGTCGTCGACATCTATGTCCATGCGGGCGAATGTTTGGTCCGAGAAATATATCCTTAGCTCGTACAAGTAGAGTTGCGTTATTTGATATGCCATTTTGTTACTTAGCTCCTAACAGTCTAACTGCACAACACAAGAAAAATAATTAGAAGTCCAAGATTCTTGAGCTAGCAAGGAAGAATATTTATGACACAGACATCATAGCTTACATATGCGCATATATATATATATAACTATACATGTATGTACAAGGAATCTACTTCGTCCTTCTGCTTGGATATCGTCTAGCTTCTCCCATTCTAATATCACTTGAAATATGGTTTAACTCGTAGCGCGTTAACCTTCACGGGAGCATATTCTTCTCCTAAATCTTGAATTTGCATGGAACCATTGGAATTGAGTTCCACCACCTTAAACGGTCCTGCCCATCTTGTCTGTAACTTCCTTGGGAATTTATAATATTTACTATCATAGACTAGTACCAAATCCCCTTCTTGAATCACATAGGTTTTGAGATTCTTGTCATGCCTCTCCTTTCGTCTCTTCTGAATAGCTTCCAAACTTTGCTGTGCAATGAGTCTCTTTTCTTCCAGCTTGACCAGTTGTATGTACCTCTCTTTTAATGACTCTTCCTCGCCCAACCTGGCTTCGATGGCCACTCTTAATGTTGGGACTTCTTTTTCGATGGGAAAGATGGCTTCCTTGCCGTATACTAGGGAGAACGGAGTGCTCTTTGTCGTCACTCGGTAGGATGTTCGATATGCCCACAAGGCTTCCAAAAGTCTCTCATCCTAGTCTCGCCTATGCACAGCTACTGTCTTTGTCAGAATCTGTTCAAGAATTTTGTTGGTGACCTCCACTTGTCCATTTGCTCTCGGGTAATATGGAGTGCTTTTTCTATGTTTGATCTTATATAATTCCATTAATTCTTCGATCAGTTCGTTGACAAAATGTGTCCCTCTATCACTCACTATCTCCAACGGGCATCCGAATCGAGTGATAATTTGTTCGTATAAAAATTTAGCTACATCAACAGCTCGGTCAGTCTTCAGAGCTTTGGCTTCCACCCACTTGGTAACATAGTCAGTACAGACCAAGATATACCTATTAGATCTTCGTCGTGAGGGAGGATCAATAGGCCCCACAAACGGCTTAAGAGCGAGCACCGGCGTGAGAGGAGCAGCATGTGCTAATGTGGGTTTGCCCATTCGTTGGCATCTGTCACATTTCTTACAGTATGTGTGCGAGTCTTTGAACAGCGTTGGCCACCAATACCCAGCTAATAAAATCTTTCTTGCCGTCAATTCACCAGCAAAATGTCCGCCGCAAGGTTCGTCATGCAAAGCCCTTAACACTAGATTTGCTTCTTCTTCCTCGAGACACCTCCGATAAATGCTCTCATGAACAAAATATCGATAGAGTTGCCCCCCAATGATGCTATGGTGCTTCGCCAATGCTAACAATTTTTGCTTCTCTCTCTTGCTTGCTCCTGGCGGATATTTAGTAGTGCACAAGAAATTCACCAAATCGGCATACCAAGGTACTTTAGCTTCAACCTGGAATAGATGCCCATCAGGAGCATCGTCGGGCACACCAGAGATTGGCTCCTCATTAACAATTCGAGATAAATGGTCAGCCAATATATGTGCTTTGCCTGGTCTGGTTACCACTGTGAACTGAAATTCTTGGAGAAGTAGCATCCACCTCATCAGTCGCCCTGACAGTTCGGGTTTATTAATGATGTACTTAAGGGCTTCATGATCCACATAAAAAGTGAAATGCTTTCCCATCAAGTAATGCCGATACTTGTTCACCGCAAAGATCATCGAGAGACATTCCTTCTCCGTAGTCGTGTAGTTCCTCTCAATGCTATTCAAATTGCGACTTGCGTAATAAATAGGATGGTCCAACTTCTTTTCATCGGCTTGGCATAGTACTGCTCCAACCGCAGTATGAGAAGCGTGGGTATGTACATGAAATTCCTTCGTCCAGTCGGGTGCTACCAAAATCGGTGCATTTATCAACCTCTCCTTGATTGAGTCGAATGCAACCTGACACTCTCCATTCCATTGGTATTGTTGGTCTTTCCTCAAGAGATTCGTCAGTGGTGCCGCTATGGATGCAAAATTTAATATAAAACGTCGATAATAATTTGCATGGCCCAAGAATCCTCTGAGTTGTCGCAAATTTTGCGGAGGTGGAAGTTGTCCGATCTTTTCCACTTTATCCTCGTCAACCGCAATCCCTTTTTCGGAAATAACATGTCCCAAAAGCAATCCTCTTCGTACTCCAAATGTACACTTTTCAGGATTTAATGCGATGCCTTTTTCGATGCTTCTTCTTAAAATCGCGTCGATCCTCTCCATCATGTTTTCATCGTCACCTCTGATTGCAAAGTCATCAAGAAATATCTCCATCCAATCCTGAAAGTAGTCTTGATATGCAGCTATCATTGCTCTCTGGAATGTGGCCGGTGCATTGCATAATCCAAATGGCATCACACGATATGCATACATACCCCATTCTGTCGTGAAAGTAGTTTTGGATTGATCCTCTTCATGAATTTGGATCTGGTTGTACCCACTGAAACCATCCAAAAATGAGTACAATTTATGGCCAGCCACTCTGTCCAAGATTTGATCAGTGAATGGCAAGGGAAAGTGATCCTTCTTCGTGCGCTCGTTCAACTTTCGATAATCTATGCAAATACGGATTTTCTTATTTTTCTTCGAAACAACTACAATTGGTGATACCCACTCGCTGGATGCGATGGGATATATAAATCTTGCCTCCAATAATTTGGTCAATTCCAGCTTGATCAATTCCGAGTAGACTGGATTTGTCCGCCTAAGTCGTTGACATATTGGTTGTGTGCCTTCTTCCAAGTCTATATAATGTTGGCAGATTCGGGGATCAATTCCTCTCAAATCACTGTATGACCATGCAAAGGCCTGGCTGAAATTTTTGAGTGTCATTTTAATACAATCTCGTACTCCATCTGGTAGCTCTGACCCCACACTCAGGAACTTTTCTGGAAAAACTTCCCATTTTTCCAACTGAGCTTCTCGCGAATAGTCCTTATTTCTCGATGACACTGTGATTGGAACATGCTCCCCGATCATGCGTGCATGGTTGGCAAGTAAATCATTGTCTTGTTCTCTTTCGATTGAACCTAATTTCTTTAATGCAACTTTTGCAATGGCTTCCGACACTTTAGTCTTACTCTTCGCTTCTTTTTCCGATTCTCGACTTCTCTTTAGAATCTCGGCTTCTAGCATTCTAACTCTTTCTCGCAACTGTTGCACTTCCATCGCCGGAGCTAATTCTAGTTTCAACTCTTCTCTTGAAGTTCCCTTCTCCAGGGATTGAGTAGCTTTGTTTTTACTTGCATCTATACTCAACATGTAGCACTCAAATTCTCTTGTATGCGTCAACCATCCTAGCAACTCCTGATCGGAATCGTCGGTATAGAGCAATGGATTTTGATACTCTCCCATCTTCTTGTCTTGATTCTTAAAGAGCTGTAAGTTGAACCCGTCTTGAAGCAGATTCTTGTAGGTATCGGTGTTCAAAGAAAACCTAGCTCGTGCAATCTCTTGCCTTGCTTTCTCCTTTTCTTTCTTTTCCACCTCATCGACTACTATTGTCTTCTTCTTGTTGCTCGAGGGTGGGGATACTTGCAACTGAATCCGATCAGACTTTGGCCCTATTGAAATAAAACCTGTGCGCCAGTCATGTACACATTCGGCTTGCACCAGCCATGGCCGTCCAAGTAGGATCGAGAAGGTAGCCTCTGAGGTCCTTAGTCTTACTATCAGATAATCAACTTTAAACTCTAAACCGCCCACAACTGTACTTACATTCTTCAAAAGGCCCGCAGGCTTCACTTGTGTTTGATCCGCCATTCTCAAGGACATCGGCGTTTCTTCCATGTGGTTGAGGCCCAAAGCTTTCATCATGAACTCAGTCATAAGGTTGACTGCGGCTCCACTATCTAACTGAGCACCATGGACTGCATATCCTTTAATCTCGACCGTCACAGCTGGAGCATTCGAATCGATTTGCGTCGTAATACTTTGAATGATTCCTTGGACATCTTTATCTTGCCTATTTTTATCTCGAGCTTTCCTCGGCTTCTTGATATATTCGTTGTAGAATTGTTTCCTATAAACAGGTGAACATTTCAGCAATGTGCCAATATCCAGCGTGACTTCCGTGTCAGCGAGCAACTTTACAATATCTACTTCTTCCGAACTTTGTCTTTCCTTTCTAATCTTAGGAGCTTTCAATCTTTCAGGGAATGGTGCAATGCCTGGCACAAACTCCTTAGTCACTGGTGGAAGAATCTCAATTTCTTCCCCATCCTCAAGCTCTTGCTGCTCAACAAGTCCTCCAACTTGGTTTTCTACCTCTTCGTGTTCAGCTATCCTCTCTTGACTCCCTTCTTCACCTTCGCCTCCTGGATTCTTCTTCGAATATTCTTGAGTCCTTGTGACTACTGCCACAGTTGGATCTTTGTGTGGTTTCTTGGCCTCGTAAGCATCCACAAAGTGCATTGATGAGCTAGAGCCTTCTTGAGGGTTCGGTGTCTTGAACACTACTCCGATCGTAGGAACGTGCTCTTGAGCTCTCAATGTGGAATGCATCTGAGTATCAACATAGTTCGAGGACCCTACTGGTCCTTTTTCCTTGCCGGCGGCAGCTCTTCGTTTTGGACAATCTTCATCAAGGTGGCCCTCCCCACTACAGTACCTACATAGTGGGGTATAATCAATTGGTTTCTTTTCGTTTGGACATCTAGATTGAGTATGGCCAAAGCCATGGCATCTCCAGCACTGGATTGGACCATCTCTTCTTTGATCACGCGCGGCTCCTCTTGGATAGTCTCCTCCTTGACCCTGAGCACCATATCCATAAGTCGGTCTGTTTTCCCAACGAGATGTAGGTGGTACACTTTGAGCGGGCAATCCCGTGTAAGATCTTTCTCTTGTATCTCCTGATTTCATGGTCGTCTCTTCATAGGCTCTCTTGTTGTAACATCGGTCCTCCGTGTGATTTGTTCTTCCGCAAAAAGTGCAACGCATCCTAGGTGGTGATCTATCTGTGAATACTCTCGAGACTGTAGGGCATTCTGAAGCCAAATGACCGTAACCATGACACTTTCCACACCATGTATTTGATCGAAACACTTGATTGGGGTTCGTAGTCACCTCTGGTTTTACTGTGTATGTTTCCTGGGTCATTGTGGCAGCTTTTATAGCTTGCGTGACCAACTCCAATATTCGTTCTTCAGTTAGCGCAAGTTTTACCTCGACTGGCGTGCTAGTGGCGGCTACAAAAGCTGGAGTCGTCAATGCGGGACTTCCTTGACCAAGATCTTTCATCGGTATGTTTCCTGGGCCTCCCATAGGCTCGTATAAGAGCTCCATCTTCCTTTGTTGGCATAATTGTACTTCCTCCCAAAGCCTCGCTTGTTCCTTAGCATCCATTAAAGTTGCAGGTCTTGTCAGGCTGATATGCTGCTGTGCCGTAGGATCTCTCAATCCCGAAATGAATCTTCGTTTCAATGTCTCATCGTTCGGGGCATTCACGCCCATCTTTCTTACCAACGTTTCCATTCTCTGAATGTAGTTAACGATGCTCTCATTGACTCCTTGTCGCAAGTAATCCATTTGTTGGGCCAATCTGTCTTGGAAGCCTTGTCGTCAAAACTTTGCCAAAAAGGCTTCCTTGAGCATTTGATAAGTTCCACGCTCTTGTGGTGTCAAATTCCCATACCAATTGGCTGCCTCATCACGGAGGATAGCCGGAAAAATTCGCAACCTTTGATCCTGGTCAACTACGTCATTGGCCTCACAAGTAACCTCAAACAACTGGATAAAACTATCCGGATCTTCGTCCCAAGTACCTGAGAACTTGGTGAAGTCCCCCAAGTGAACCGAAATCCGCTGAGCCATTTCGAACAGAGGTGTGATGTCGATATCACTTCGATCCCAAAAATTTAATACACGTGGCTTTAGGATCCCTCCTTCAAACTTTCGCACTTGATTTGCGACTCTCCTACGGGAGTACACGTTTTTGATTGATTTCTTCGAACCAATCGAGGTCCACTCACCTGGCGGTTCCCACCTTCTCCTTTCTCTTTCAAGGGCTCTTCTCTGAGCACGTTCCTCTCTTTGAGTTTGTGTTGCTCCTGATGATGAGCTCCCCTCGCTCATGTACTAGATCTTGGGTCCGCAAGCTCGGCCAACCTGTGGCGCTAGGCGAACCTATGGCACTCTCTTATAGAGACGTACCAAGCTATTCCCGGCAGACGCACCAAAATGAAAGGCTCTTAAGCCCACGGAGCAAATGATTGTGGAAGCCTTTATTTTGCGCAAACCCCTCGCAATCGGTCCACTTGGATTACCCAGAGCCCACAATTATCGCACAATGGATTCTTCCTATGTCTATGCACTAGCTCATATGTTCTCGGCAAACGCACCAAAATGTTGGACACTCTTAAACACAAGGGAAAGTGTGGATGATATGCTTATATCTCACCCAAACTCCGTGGAATTGATCAACTTGTGTTGCTTGGGGCCACAATTGTACCTCTAATCCACTACGTTGTATACATTCGTACGTACACACTATCGCTCTCCCAGGCCCTCTTACTCTCATACACTCTCTTTCAATCTTTTCTCACTCTCTCATCTGCTTCCACATGTCTCCTCTCTTCCTTCCTCCCTCCCTTCCTATCTCACTCTTTCTCTTACACTCAACCATGCACACATCCCCACTTTTCTATTCTCTCACACACACTCTATTACATTATCCCACTGACACACCGATGTTCACTCACTTGCTACTTATCTTTTACACACTCTTCCCGCTGTTGCACACTCATGTACTCCTACATCCCTAGCAACCCGACACCTCTCATATATACCCACATGCACTTCTTATTTACCCTCTCTTTCTTCCTTGCCCTCCTTTTCTCTCTTGCTCATACTTCTCTTACACCCACACGAGTATTTCCATGATTCGAAACCAAGAAGGCAGAATCGAGATCACCTTAACTATAGAAATTATACATTATGTGCAGAGAAGACAAGCTCATACAGATTTAATAAATCTTCAAATGCAGAAATTGAATGAACATCCATGGTAACTTGAAGCTGATGACTCTGATCGCAAACCCTCGAAACGAGAAGGAAATTAAACATAATTTTTCAAATAATATCTACCTATACACCTCAAATAAGACCAGACCACTTGCTGGGAATCGACATGATGCAAATCACCTGTGCAACACTTCAATTATCTTCTCACATGCGCTTTTGTTGAAACAGAGGAAAAGTCATCACTTCTACTGAAATGGAGGAAGAAAGATTCTGTTGCCCTCATTCAATATGGAGCATAGCTTAGCAAAAAAGGACGCATTGTTATAGCTCCAGAAGCCATACAGCACTTGAAACCAATTTGAAGATTCGTCACCAGTTTGTGAAAGAAACACTCAAGGAGCATGGCTTGTGCATCTACGATGATGAAAAGGCATACGTAAAAATTGGAGTTGGGGCCTGTCGGTGTATTGGTAATGGAAAAATACCTTTTGTCGCTCTGAGGGCAGATATGAATACCTTGCTGCTACGCAATCTTCGGGAATGAGAGCAAAGCGAAAACTTGACAGTGTTAAGCACACATGCCACCATAAGATTGATCCGTCATTGCTGCCATGTTGTGGTTGTATCCAAGCGGGATGCATGCACGCACACCACCGTAAAATTGATCCTTCATTACTGCCATGGTTTGGTTGCGCAGTGTGGCGATGCACAGATGTGGACGTAACAGTGTGCCTTCCCGAAAGCACCACAAGGTGGTCCTTCCTCAATCCACGCGTTCCTCCCTTATCTGTTCGTGGCCCCCAAAAACGAGGGAGAGAGAGAGACTACGACAAGGATGCGCAGCACCCTAGTGAAACTTCTTCTGAATTCTACGAGCTAACTTCTTTGTGCTGCAATGGAATCGTTGAAAGTAGCAGACGGAATTGGCAAACACAGCAATGCACATGGGAACCTGCACGGCCGACGCAGGAAATCTTTCTCGTAGAAACAAATAACTAATAAGGACGAACATCTCAGAAAACATTATTGTGTGTGATCGACATCATGTAGAAGCCTGCAGGAGGCTGCAGACGCTGTTAGGAGAGGCAAGGGCCAATATCTAGAGAAGATATTGGGGAAGGTGAGTGAAGCAGATCCTTGGGAAAATGCTGCAGATAACATATAGAGGTTACCCCCCCCGTGTCACAGAGAGAGAGAGAGCCCATTCTTTTGCTACTGCCCAGGGATAAGGCATCCCCCTGCGAACACCAATCCCATGCCCAAAATGGACCCCCCCTTTTTCCGTTTTTTCTGTCAGAGAAGTCACCACCATTAACAACGGAACTGCCAAATAAGAAGCTCACTGCGCATATTACGATAGTTGGCAGCACAATCAATTACATTGACACCTAGAGACAAACTGTGGGAAAGCACCTCTTGCGATGGGAGAGAGGTCTCTTATTAGGGACGATGAACTTGAGAACGAAAGTCATATAGCAAGACCCATACATTAAACGAGAAACTATGCAGATTCTCACGAGCAGGTGTAGTGCCCGTGAATTCGCCTCAATGGTGACCCTGGCCGCCTCCATACCCACCATGTCCTCCATGATATCCGTCGTGATATCCGCCATGATTTCCACGATAATATTTCATCTGTTGGTGTTTTAATACTTCATCAGCTGTTAGCAGCTCCCGGTTAGAGATCACGTGTGAAATTCCCTCTGCCTCACACAATATGCAATCGATATGAGCACTAAGAGGAAGAACCATGCAGGAAAAACTCTGAACGACGCCATAGCTTTTGCGCAAATTTTTGCTGCATTTCCAAGAAGTCCTCGGTCCATCCAAGATAGCTGCCCTTGGTGGCTTCTCAGAGAAATTCCCCCTTGAAACAAAGCCACCTCTAATTTCTTCTGCACGTCAGTATTTCTTATGCTCTTAGGAGGCTTGTCCATGCTCAATTCCTTTTCTCCACATCCTTGCAATCAATACCTCCACATGCTTCTCATCAATTATCAAATTCATTCTTCAATACCTGAAATCAAACAAGTTTCCTGCCAAATAAAACAACATTAGAGCATAAAAATCAACCATTTTTGGAGCTAACAGATAGATCATGAATTGTACATCTGTCATCAACAAATTTCACAAGCAAGCCAATCTTGGCTAATGCAGAAACTGATAACAGATTCTTCTTGATCCCTTGCACAAATAAAGTGAAAGAACTACCATCAGCAGTAGTCAGAATGATCTTACCAACTCCCATGATATGATAAGAGGAGTTGTTGGTGCATGCGACAGTATTCCCTATAGGGGCAGGCTCTAGTGAAGAGAAGAAACTGTGATGCAAGGTAATATGTTTGGTTTCCCCAATATCAAAGTACCAAACATTTGAGTCTACTGCAAACATGCACTGCTCATGCGAAGATGGATCAAAACTTCAAACAGTAGTAAACGCCCATTCTTCATCCTGCACAAGGTTAGTAGACTCTATTTTTGGAGTAGAGGCCTCTGCAACAACCATTCCAACCTCTTTTTTCTTTCCCTCTTTTGCAGCGAGTTTAGGACAGTTCTTTATGATATGATCATTTTCTTTACATTACTTGTAAAACAATTTCTGCTTTTCTTGCCCTTCTGCTTTACAGTACTTTCCCTTTTGCAAAACAATTTCTGCTTTATAGTACTTGCCCTTCTCACTAGAAAGGAAAGCTTGATCTGCAACATGCATAATGGACCTATTCTACCTCGATTGATCTTCCTGCAATAGAACAGAGATTAAATCCTCAAATGATGAGGCATTTGGATTGCCTTTCATCATCAATCGAAGAGTAGAAGCAAAACTTTGATATGAATCAGGAAGACCATTCAGAAGGGTCTGCACAAGTGAGCTATCTGGTATAACTTCATCAGTAGAAATCAATTGTTCCTTCAAGTCTTTGATCTTTGTTATAAAACTATCCATAGAATCACCTTCATTCATGTGCTCACTCTCCAACTGTTTTCAGAGGTAAGCAAGATGAGCCTCATTCCTAGCTTGGTACAATGTGGTAAGTGTATCCCAAGCTTCCTTACTTATTCTGCAATAGCGAATGTGAGGATTAATGGCACATTTGACAGACAAAGCTATCAATGCATGAGCTTCGGCATCTCTGCAATCCCAACAAATTTGCTTCACAATAGGTGTAGCAAAAACCACAACACGAACATGAATATACAGAATATCATCATCTTTGACACCTTCTACATCAGCTTTAGTACCTACAGTTGTAACAGTTGCAGGTGTGATAGGACGTTTTTCAACACCCTGCACAATGTTCCACAGTCCTTTTGCAACCAATACATGTCGCATCATGTAAGCCCATAATGGATAGTTGATACCATCCAACTTATCCTCAATAGCCAACATATAGAATACATCACTACTTTCAGCCATGGCTATGCAAAAAATTGAATGTATCTCAAAAAGTTGAACAGAACTCCAAGACGGATTCTACTAAACCTGTAGCAGACTTCGAGCTGCTTATATTGGCGAACCAAAACTGGTATGTACCTTTGGCATGAAAAGATGAAATAGCCCGCACAAATGCTATGATAGTGTGTTTGGAGGCTGAAACGAGCTTAGATCGTGATTTCGGAACCGGATAGCAAAGCTATTTTGATCTCGGAAACATGCTAAGCATGCTCACCAAAATTGGCGCGATTCTGAGACTACAACCGGAGAGGTGTTGACAATGACCTAGATGAAGCGATGACTTGCTCTGATATCAGTTGTTGGAGTTAGATGTCTGTGGAAGCATGCAAACTACACAAGGAAGAAGAAGAAGCTTGGAGCACACCACACAATATTGAATGTATTATTAGAGAATGTACAAAGATAAGTAACCCATTAGGGCTATAGGCAAATATACAAGCCAAGGGAAAAAACCTCCTAAAGAGGGAAAAAAGTGCCCTGACGTTCCTAGAGTTTTCACACACATCACTACCTAAATATATCAACAAATTCGTGGAATTTGAGCTCTCTTTTTCTCCTTTTACATGTGTAAAGCTCTAGGCTTTTATATTGGTAAATGATCCATAAAAAATCTAAGAAAAACAATAAATGAGCATAAGTAAAAGAACACGTCAATGGATATTTTGACATAATCCAAACGATAGCTTTTTGATGTAGATAAAATCCACCTCAAGCATAGTGTAAGCTTGATGTTCCAACAACTTGGACATTAAAACTACATTTTTGAATGTTGATTTACATGAAGAAGTGTATGTGTCTAAACCCATAGTTTTGTGTAGAAAGGGCATGCAAACATAGTGTGCAAATTGAAGAAGGGATTATATGATTTGAAGCAATTACCACATCGTTGTAATGTGAAGATACATGCCTACTTTCTAGCACATGGTTTTGAGAACAATTCAACTAAGAGCACCTTATATGTTAAGCATGAAAATGGTGTACTTATCATTACTTTTGTATATGTCTATGATATGTTGCTTAATATTCCTAATAAGAAGAATATTGTTTCATTTAAAGTTGATTTGCATACCTCTTTTGAGATGCCATATTTGGGGCACTTGCATAATTATTAAGGCATTCAATTTAAGCAAGTTGATGGGGGAATAGCTTTATCTCAAGAAAAATATATTGATACGTTAGTGTAGCATTTTGGCCTTGATGATTGCAAACCTATTGCTAATCCCATGCAATTAGGTTTATGATTTACTATTCATGATGCTCAAGATAAATTTGATGTTGTTATCTATTAGTAAGTTGTTAGATGCTTAATTTATATATGCATAACTTGTCTTGATGTTAAATTTGTTATCTCTCATATGAGTAGGTTTATGCATTGCCCGTGTCGAGCATTGGTAGGTGGTGAAGTGCGTCTTTTACTACTTGAGTGGGACTTGGTTACTTGGATTGTTTTATCCAAGAGGGGGAACATTACCACCAAATTTAAATGATTTTTGTGACTTGGACTAGGCTACTTGCTATGACATTCGTGTGACCACCAACATTTTTTGCTTCATGCTTGGTAGCACATGCATATCTTGGTTGAGTAAGATGCACCCTACTATGGCCACTTCTATTTGTGAGGAAAATTATAGGGTAAGTTTCATAATTACTATTGAGTGTGTGTGGCTTAGATGCCTTTTGGCTTATTTGGGTGTTGGTCAGTCTTCTACCACCACCATCTTTACTGAAAGTTAGAGTGCACTGGAAGTTGGAAGGGACCATGCTCGCACAAAGCACATTGAGATTCACTACCTTTATGTCAGGGAGAGATTTTATACTAGAGAGATCAATTTGGCCTATGTGCCCACGTATGATAATGTTGCAGATTTCTCACAAAGGTTCTGCTTGGAGATTTCAAGAGAAAGGAGATACGGAAAAGAGCTCTCACACACTCTCATACACAAAGAGGCGAGCACACATAGATCGAGACAAGGAAGAATTATCTTCTTCTACTTCTTCTACTACAAAAAGAGAATATATGAGAATGATCTAATATAACATTACAACTAGTACAATATAAAAAGAGAAATACATAAAGAAAGCCCTAATGTCTTTAAATAGGTGAGTTGGAAAGAAACAAATGTGCCATCACTCTTGGTAGCTAAATCTAGTAAAGTTCACTAAAAGTATCCTTGACATATATCGGTGTGACCACTATACATGTTAGAGAAATGAAAAGTAATACATGTCATCCTCGATCGTCACATGTTGAGCTTGATATCTCAACACCCCCCCTCAAGCTCAAGGTCATGTCTTGTAATCCAATCATCTTTTAGAACTTCTTTCTTCTCTACTCCAAATCTTTCACTGAAAATATCAACAAACTATTCATCTATCCTCAAGTAAACAAGATCAATATGAACTTCTAGTATTGTTTCCCTGATGGAGTGATGATGTACCTTGATATTCTTTGTTCTGGCATGAAAAATAGGATTTTATGCTAACTCTATGTTGCTAATATTATCGCAATAAATGATGATAGGCTTCTTCACTTCTACACCTAAATGTGCAAGTAGCATCTCTAGCCATGATGCCTCACATGCTTCCATTGTGGCACCTTTATACTTAGGCTTGTACATGCCCAAAGCAACATGGGTTGCTTCTTACTACTCCATGTAAAAAAAACACTCCCAAATGAAAAATAGAAAACCACCACTAGATCTTGTATCTAGAACACTACCAACATAATCTACATTGGCATATCCATGAACTTGCAGTTCTACACCAGATTTATAAAAACAATGCATCATGCAAAGTAGCGCTCACATATCATAGAGTGCATCTCAAAGCATCTATAGGTGGTTTCCTAGGAACCTTCATAAACTAAATCTCAAGTCCCACATAGTGGGTTAGATCAGGCCTTGTAATTGTGGGATGGATCAAGCTTCCCACGATTTTCTTGTACATAATAGACTATTGATGGTAGTTCTTTCAACTTTTCATATGATTTTTTTGTGCCAAGGATCAAGAAAAATCTATTATTAGTTTCAACATTAGCCAAGATTGGCTTGCTTATGAAATTTAATGATGAGAGATGTATAGTTCATGATCTATCAAATGGTGATGGTATTATTCCTTCTAGAATTTTATGTCATGGGTTGTATAAAATCATAGACTATGAAAAATGTATGAATGATTCACCATGTGTAGTACATGATTCTCAGGTTGTCTCACATGCAAAGCTTGGGCATGCACACTTTGGTCATCTAAATTTTGCTAGTTTGTTATGCCTACAAATGTCAGAAATCTGAAATGGTCTCCTCTCTGCCCAAACTTGAGGGACTTGGTAAACATGTTTGTGAAGGTTGTATTTTGTGCAAAATGCATCATTCCTCTTTCCCAAAAGATGGTTCAATTTGAGCTACTCGAAAATTGCAGCTTGTTCATAGTGATTTTTGTGCTCCTATGTAGACACCCTCTTTTGGAAACTACCTTTACTTCATGAATTTTATTGATGATTCTAGGTTGGTAGGGTGTATCCACTAAAAGAAAATTCTAAAGTGTTTATTTGCCTCAAATAGTTTTTGGTTTTGGTTGAAAATCTATCAACATGTAAAATGGGCACCCTCCATTTTGATCGAGGGGGGGAATGCATATCTTCTGATTTTAATGCACTTCTGGCTGAACATAGAATAAAGCATCAATGTACAATGTCTTTTAGACCTAAATATAATGGAGTTGCTAAAAGAAAGAACATGTCTCTCATGGAGATGGCAAGATGTATGGTCAAAAGTGAGGTGTTACCACATAGCTTCTGGCTTGAGGCTATGATGTGTGCCATATATGTACTTAACAAGTGTCCCACCAAAGCACTACAGTCTATCACTCCATATATGGCTTGGCATGGTCCCAAGCCATCTGTTGCTCATTTGCATATTTTTTTAGTTGTCTGGCATATGCATTAGTGCCTGAACAACAACGCAAGAAATTGGATGATACAGCAGTCAAATGTATTTTTGTTGGGTATAGTTACGAAAGCAAAGGCTATCATTTGTATCATCCACATATTAAATGCATTTTGGTTTGTAGTGATGTTGTTTTTGTGGAAGATGCAATTCAACCATTACTTTCATCTGCCAAGGAGGCTTATGTTAGCTCTACATATGTGTATGACACTTTGCTTCCTCTTTTTACACATGAACACTCAAGTGCTGGTCGAAATGAGGAAATTTTGCAACCTTTACAGTGTCACATGATCATGTAGATCATTCCATTTTTTATGTAGATTTACATTATGTTGAAAAGAAAGGAGCAAGCTTAGAGGATAATTTTGGTAATTTTGATATTCCAAAAGTGAGCAAATACTTGGATAATGATAAAGCTACGACTCCTTATTCATTAGGAGTGAAAGGAAACATCAAAGGACACTCAAAAGAGCTGGAACATCAAGAAGAATCCATTGAAGAGTCAAGAGACAAGGAAGGGGTAGGTGAAAGGTCACACACTCAATCATACATGCATGAAGATGCATTTTTGGAGTACAATAACTGAGGAGAAGGACCTAGCAAGTGCCCAAGGACCAAAGGAGCATCTCGAAGAAGTTTCAGCACCAGATCATCTCTGTACTTGAGGTTTTGTATCAGTTTCTCTCACTAGATCCTCTCTCTCTAGTGCTGTCTATGAGACATACCCAACTTGTAACAGATGCTTCTCTCTGTCTATAAATCCAAATGCTGTGATTCTTCTCTTGAATGAAAGCCTATCTCTTCTGCATTATGTGTTGAAATTCTCACAATGAAGTTGTTCTACTACACTGAGATATTTGCATGTTGCTGTGATTGAAAAATTTTGCACGTGGACAGACTGGTAGTCTATTTTGTAATAATGAGATGCTTGACCTTTACTCATCCAAATTGAGTGTTTGTTGGCTTATTGGAAAGATAAAAGAGTCTACTAAGTGTGGAAAAAATGGTGAAGTCATTCAATTTCATGTGGTGGGTCAAAGTGCTTGATCTAGGTCAAGTACTTTTCAGGAGTAGGTTGGGAGACCTACTTGGGCTCATTGTACTTTTGTTGTGCATATAGAGGATTTATTCCTCACACATGATGCACTATTGATGAGAGAACTCATATAGAGGAGGCAAAGACTATGCCTAAATGGCTAGTGCAAAATTTTCAAGATAGCAAGGTAGGTTTTTTATCCATGTGGTCCTACTGAAAATCCATGTAAGAACATCATTGGATTCTTTAGGTACTTCAATAGCACCTAACAACCATATATCTTTCTCGGATTGGACACTATATGTAAAGTGATGGGTAGATTCTTCACTTTCATCAATAATTGCATGGGCCATAGCTTTGTTCATGAGTGTCACACTAAGTCTCTCCATATGTCGTCCCTTTATGATTTGACATTCGTCTAGCTTCAATACAAACTTGAGTTTGGAACCACAATCTACATCAAATAACAAACATTATATCTATAAAAATACTATGAATGTCATTATCACAATGATGGATATACCTTGAATTGTGGATTTGTAAAATTTAACCTTTTGAAGCCTCTCCAAATTGACAAACATATTGTTGTACTTTGTGTAGATGAATCTCTTTCTAGATGAGTTTTTCAACTCTTTCTTTGATGTAGATGAATGATAAATGGATGATGGCATAACATCTTCTATATGCAGGTAATTGCCAAGAGTATTGGCTACATCCTCATTGGTCATCTTCTTCTTTAGAGATACCTTGTAAGGGCATGGAAAAATGCTTTGGAAAATACCTTTGTTTTGCAGAGCCTGCTTCAAAAGATTGTACAATGCAGTGTATGATCTAATACTAACACTTGCTTCATCACATACCATCTGTACCTGACCAGGACTAATAATATCTTCAAAGTTGCCTGCAAAATCTTTAATCACTTGGGTTTTGATGTGATTTCCTATTGGTGAATCCAAAACCATAAGCACATGTTTGTTGCTAAAACAAGAATTCAAAAACTTGAATTGATCCTCCATTGTTGAGGAAGCATTGGCATCTTCAACAAATGACCTGCACAATAAGAAACTCAATCTAAAAGTCTTTTAAAATAAATAAACAAGCGAAACACAAACCTAAGTGCATAAGCACGTCGCTTCCATGCTCCACCACCAATTGAAAGAGATTGAAAGGATGATAATGGTCGTTTCCTATATCTCATCCCAAGTGGAGTCTCTTTTAGTTGTGTAAGATTGGCTTTTAACTTTGTAATTGTGCTCTCCTTTTCTTCCACATCTTGTTGGAGTCTATTAGTGTGCTCATCCAAAGATTTGATGGCACTTTCTAAAGTGTGTATAGCACTTTCTAAACTATGTATCTTGAAATGGTTGTGATGAGATTGTTGCATCCAATAATTTGCTATAGATGTAGATGTTGGTTTCTAAGCTTTGAATACCATATGTTGGAAATGGTATGGGCCCCAATAATATTATATCACAAGTTTACAAGATCTTCCAATAGATGAACCTTAACATACACACCTTAAGACTCAAAATTAGATAAGTGAGAGATAGAGAGAGCATAGAGAAGATTTCAAGTGTAACGGTAAGCTATGAGGCTCATCTACACTAACTTATATATGAATGTCAAATTACAATGTGTGTATATGATACAAACTGACAATATCTATATCTATGCAGAAATATGAACTAGATACAAGAGATTGTGTGCCTAAGAGGTATGAAGAGTGTGTGTGTGTGAGAATATGGAAAATACGAACTGTTTGGAACTCTTTTACAACAAACCCAACTTTTGATTAACTGAATCAGAAATGAGTGACCTAGCAAGTAAGAATAGAAGTAGACTTGCTACTCACAGTAAATCAACAAATAATGTTGATGGTAAGCTAGCATAATCTCCTCCAAGTAATCACCGAGATATAGAACACAACTCCTCCAAGATTGTGAGAAATCCTCCTCCAAGATGACCTCCAATATCTCCTCCTAGCTTGAGAAGGTTGATCACCTCCTTCAAGTTCTTCTCCAAGATCTTGTTGAGTGATTGCTTGTGTGATGATTTGAACAATGAGCCAAAGCTCTTCTTATATAGGATTGTGTATCCCTTGAAAAGCAATACTAAAAAGAACTTCTATAAAGATAAAGTTGAACATGGTTGTGCGAAAATGTATTTTGCGAAAAACATGTTGCCATCATATGGATGAGTAAAAGCAAAAGATAAGCTTCACATCGTTGTCATGATTCAAACTCTACTGGGTGCTTTGGGAGGTGCCTGCCTTAACCAAGGTGCCCGCTTATTTTGTTTGAACAAGGCATATAAAATCCGCAACATATGTTGTATACTTCTAGTGATTTTGGACACTTTGGACTATTTTGATCATTGTTTCCAACAATCCCCCCTTCAATGTCATAATGGTACAAGGTTCAATAACTTGCAAAACTTTTGATATCTGCAAATATCTCTTAATTGATTTACACTGAATCTTGAGTTGAATGTGTATGAGCCTGTGTAGTTGAGAAATTGCAAACTGAATGTCTGGACATGTATTACATAGATATATCAAGCAACTGACTGCTTGACTATATAATGTAGCATCAAATGGTTTTGAATCTGCTTTCGACTGTAATAACATGTTGATATCCATAGGTTTTTGCATAGGCTTGGAATCTATCATCTCAAACCTTTCCAATAATTTCTCAATGTATTTGCTGTTGTGTCATGTAGATACACTCATCTCTGTATTTGAACTCAATCCTCAGACTTTTGATAATCATATCACTTTGTAGTGCATCATGAACACTAGCTGGTTCATTCTCAACTAAAGTAAGGGCTAAACATTATGACTCTAAAAATATTTTGCATAATTTACCTGGACTTCTTGTTGTCTCCTAGTTTGACTTCTAGTTCTTCCTGTGTATTTCTATATATCACTGTCCTTCCAGGTTTGATATAACCACTCTAGTGTATTCTTGAAAAGTGGTGGTATCTCTTTTGGTTCTTCAGTATCTCTTTCTTCTAGAACTCTAGAACCTTCTCTAACTTCATAACTCGGAGCTTCAAGAGGTATTGATGATGGACTAGGTATTGATGTAGGTAATGAAATTCTCTCTCCACTTGTGTCTCTTAGGATTTTGAGTAGGTTCATCACCCCCCTTGTATGGTTGAATGTAAGTATCCAAATTCCTTCTAAAAAATGCATAGTCGTCTACCTTTATGAAATGTGGAATCTCTTCCTTCTTATCATAAATATGACTTTCTACAACATATGCATTGCGTGAGAGTAGGATATCACCTGTATCTGGAACATAGAATCTGTATCCTTTTCTTTCAATTGCATAACCAATAAAGACCACTTTAATGGATTTTACATCAAGATTACCACAATCCTTCTTCGTAATGTGAACATAAGATGGGGAACCAAAAACTTTGAAGTAACTCACATTGGGCTTCTTCCCATAATAAGCTTCATAAGGGGTAATGACCTTCAAAACTTTTGTGGAAGGCCTATTCAGAATGTGATTAGCTGTATGTATTGTATCAAACTAAAACTTGGGAGAAAGCCTTTTGGATGACATCATACTACGCATCATTTCAACAAGTATCCTATTCTTTCTTTCGGCAACACCATTCTGTTCTAGCATGTAAGCAATAGTGAGTTGATGAGAGATACCTTTGTCTTCAAGAAAAGACTTAAAGTCTTTAGACATGTACTCTCCTCCTCTATCACTTCTCAAAATCTAGAATTTTGACTGACTTTCATTTTCAACCATAGCTAAGAATTTCTTGAAAGTAGAAAGAACCTCTGACATCACTTTAAGACCATAAATCCATGAATATCTTGAGAAATCATCTATGAACATAAGAAATTACCTGTAACCTTGAATAGAATATGTTCTCATTGGACCATTCACATCTGAATGTATGATCTGCAACTTCCTTGTGGCCATGATAAATCCATGTTTCTTGAAAGGTAGTTTGTGAAGCTTTCCTTCAAAACATCCTTCACATGACTCTGCATCATCTGGTAAAGCAAAAATAGGCAAACTCTCCACCATACCTTGATCTTTGATACACTTGAGAGTTGTGTAACTGATATGACCAAATCTAGCATGCCATAACTTCATGTTCTCCCTAGGTGTAGTAGACCTAACAACATTAGCATGATTTATTTTGGACAACACAAACATGCCGCTTCTGTTTTCACCTTGAAGTAGACAATTCTCCTCATCAAGTGAGAGAATCTGACATGAATCTTTTTCAGAAACATACTTTATAACCATCTGATAAGAAAGTAGAGATAGAGAGAAAATTCTTCTTGATATTTGGTACATAAAGAACATTGGAAATTGTGAAATTTCCACCTACTTTGGACTTAAGGTTCACTTCTCCAACACCAACAACATCCAAATCATGACCATATGCAATGGTCACTCTTCTACTTGAAGAGTTTGAAAGGGAAGAAAATACCTATCTACAACTTGTCATATGCTTAGTAGCCCTAGAACCGAAAATCCAAGGATTATTTGAGATTGCATTTAGTGCTGCCTAATCAAAAGCTATTTCTTCAATAGTAACACATGCATCTGAATCTACCTTTGAAGATTTAGGTTTTGGATCATCTTCAACACTATTATGTGATGCTTTCATCTTCTCATTAAAAATCCTTGCTTTGCATTCTACTATATAATGAGCTGGTTTCTTACAGTAATGGCAGACTCCTTTCTTTGAATCAGATGTAGTCGAAGAAAGGTCTTTGGGTGTAGAGGAAGCATTAGAACTAGAACTAAAAAACTTAGGATTAGAAGACTTACTTTCCTTCTTGGATTGTTGAGTCTTCTACTCCTTCTTTGTCTCCTTCTTCTTCTTTCCCTTTGACGATAATAACATGGCTTCATCATTATCTTCCATACCCTTTTGTTGATCTTCATCTTGAAGTAATAGAAATTGTAGCTCTTCAAATGAAACTTCCCTATCTCTTGTAGAGAGAGATAAAGATGTAACAAAAGCACCATATGTAGATGGAAGTGAGTTTAGACGTGTATTTACCATCTCTTCATCTGAAATGTTGACTCCAACATTCAGTAACTAATCTCTTAAATCTTTAAGCTTTAAAATATGTGTCTACATTGATTCACCAACTTTCATCCTTGTGTTGGCTAGATGTCTCCTTAGATGAGCTTTCCTAGCAGGGTTTCTACTCTGATAGAGATTCTCTAACTCCAACCAAGCCTGACGAGAGGTTCTGCAAGACCTGTTTTGGGGTATAATATGCCTCTTGACTCCCATAGCAATATATGAAAGTGCTAGTGCATCCCTTGAATCCCATTTGGATTGTTCTTGTGTAGGAAGTAATCTGGTAGTAATACAGACACCTGATGATGAAAGAGTTTCTTCTTCTTCGCTAACCTCCTATTGAGAAGAAATAGGAACAAGAGGTCTTATAGAAGATGAAGCAACATCTTCTCCGACTTGTCTTGGCCTTGGATAAGTGCCATTGATAATGGTCCATAAGTCCTTTCTTACTAACAGATTCATCATCATAAAACTCCACATTGGATAATTAGACATGCCCTCAAGCTTGTCTTCAATCTCAAGTCTATAGTCACTCATCTTGTTAAGGGTGCATGTCAACTAGGCTCTGATACCAAATGTTGGTATTCTAAGCTCTGAATACCATATGTTGGAAGTGGTATGGGCCCCAATAATAATAAATCATAGGTTTACAGGATCTTCCAACAGATGAACCTTAACATACACACCTTAAGACTAAAAAATAGATGAGTGAGAGATAGAGAGAGAATAGATGAGATTTCAAGTGTAACGGTAAGCTATGAGGCTCACCTACACTAAATTATATATGATGTCAAATTACAATGTGTGTATATAATACAAACTAACAATATCTCTATCTAGGCAGAAATAAGAACTAGATACAAGAGATTGTGTGCCTAAGAGATATGAAGAGTGTGTGTGTGAGAATATGGAGAATACAGACAATTCGGAACTGTTTTACAGCAAACCCAAAATTTTGATTAACTAAATCAGAAACGAGTGACCTGCAAGTAAGAACGGAAATAGACTTGATACTCACAATAAATCAACAATTGATGTTGATGGTAAGCTGGCATAATCTCCTCCAAGTAATCACCGAGATATAGACCACAACTCCTCCAAGAGTGCGAGAACTCCTCCTCCAAGATGACCTCCAATATCTCCTCCTAGCTTGAGAAGATTGATCACCTCCTTCAAGTTCTTCTTCAAGAGCTTGTTGAGTGATTGCTTGTGTGATAATTTGAACAATGAGCCAAAGCTCTTCTTATATAGATTGTGTGTCCGTTGAAAAGCAATACTAAAAAGCACTTCTATAAAGATAAAGTTGATTGCGGTTGCACGAAAATCTATTTCGCGAAAAACATGCCACCATCATATGGATGAGTAAAAGCAAAAGATAAGCTTCATGTCGCTGCCAGGATTCAAAATTTGCTGGGTGCTTTGGGAGGCGCCTGCCTTAACTAAGGCACCCCCTTATTTTGTTTGAACAAGGCATATTAAATCTCCAACATATGCTGTACAGTTCTAGTGATTTTGGACACTTTGGACTATTTTGATCATTGTTTCCAACGCTAGAATGGTTAGAAAATCACTTGCAATAGCCTAATAGTCCATCTTTGCCACTTTCAAGGAATTGTAGAAATGTGGAGATACTATGGAATCTAGGATGAACATTAGAGATTGGATCTAAGGGATACAAAGCACCATTGACCAAAAGAACAATATTCTTCTCTCCAGCTGCACGTCCTTCATTTTGAGAATCTATGTCATTGCTACCTCTAGTTGTTGGTGCAAATTCTATTGGAACACGAACATGTACACTCTTTGAGTGAGGAGCAGGTGTTGGTGCTGGTGTCCAGTTCATAATACATGTGAGCACTATGATGTTCCAAAACTCCAGCACCGAATAGGAAGAAGCACAGAGGGATGGCTGGAATGGCTTGTACAATAGGTGTGTGCAAGAAAAAAAGTGTGTTTTGGTAAGTGGATAGGTCAATTTCCATGTGTAAGAGGGAAAATAAGTTTTTTTTCAAAAATTCATGTTTTGGGGCAACCAAAGTTACGAGTTTGATGATGTGGCACTTAACTTTTGGAGGGATTTTGAAAAGTATGTTTTTTTAAAGTATTTTTTATAAAAACAAGACTTAAAAAAGTAACTTCTTACATATACATAAAAGTATGGGCCATTTTGAATAAAGAATAGCTAAAAAAGAGACTTTTTCAAAAAAGTCATTTTTTTATTTATAAAGATGCACGGATTTGATGAGGTGAAAAGTAGTTTTTCTCTCTCTCTTTGTGTAGAAGAGAGAGAAGATCCTAACTCATCCTAAAAAAAAGCCTACTTTAGCCTACCAAAAAGTGCTCTATTAAATGCACAAGATTAAGCTTAATCCCTAAAAATTAGGAATCCTTACAAGGCCCATGCAGGGTTCACTTTTTTTCCTAATGTAGACTTTTTGTCTGCATGAGACTCCTTATGTGTGTGTGTGTGTGATATGTAGCATGTGAAGGTCTTCATACCTCCAACTCATCACTCGGATTGACACTTTGTGGGAAAGGATCAATTGCTTAACATTAGTTGGTAAGTTTGTGCGAGCATGTCTACATCTAACAGTTTGAGAGTCCTCCACAATACTGAAGAAAGTGAGAATGAAGAGAGGAAAGTGTAAATTAAGGGGAAAATAATGAAGAGAGTCAAAGTTCAAAACGAAGATGATGATGAACTTGCAAGTTTAATGGAAAAAATAAGATTTTGAACTAAAAACCCTATGCCTAAGAATGCAAGAAATTATTTCCAACCATCTATTCAGGTAAATCTAATGGAAATTAGCTGAAAAGGATGGGTGGAAATTAAAAAAAAAAAGCTCGACAAACCCATATGTTGCAAGTTTTCATCCTCTAAGCACAGTGATCAACAAGATTTGTTCCCCAGCAACGGTGCCAAACTGGTTAATTTGATGACCAACTGGCATCAAGGAATGGATATTCAGCCACAAAATTTCTATCCGAGAGAAACGTAGGAGGTATGAAGACCTTCACCATGTCGTGAGTCATGCACACATAGGCAAGCAAGTCTCACTCATGGATTAGACACAAGAGGTCCAAACAAACTCCCACTTGATTAGAAGAGGGAATGAACAAGAACAAGGAGCTTGTTCAAAGTGATATTTGTGGTCCTATGCAAACACTTTCATTTGGTAACTACCTTTACCTCATAAATTTTACTGATGAGTCCTCTAGGCATGCATGGGTGTATCCATTGAAAGAAAAGTCCTAAATTCTATTGTGGCCACTTTTGTTTATGAGGCTAAGTATAGGGCAACTTTCATAGCGATTGTTGAGTGTGTGTGAATCTGACACCTTTTGGTTGATTTGGGTGTTGGTCACTCTTCTCCCATTGCCATCTTCACTGAGAGTCAAAGCACATTAGGAGTTGTGAGGAACACTTAGAGGATAATGTTGCAGACCTTTTCACAAAGTCTCTGCCTAGGGAGAAGTTTGAAGATTTTTGCAAAGCTTTGGGCTTCATCCTTTTGTGGATTAATCTCTTTGCACATATATTGGCACTTCCTTATACATGAGTGCAAGCTCCTTGTTCACCACATCACTATGAGGGGGGGTTTTTTATATCTTTCCATAGTGATGTGCATTAGCATACTTAGGATACGCGAGGAATTTTTTCCCTCTTTAGGAGTTGTTTTTCCCCCGGCTTGTATATATGCCTATAACCCTAATGGGTCACTTATCTTTGTACATTTCTTTCGTAATATATTCAGTATTGTGTTGTGCTCTAAGTTTCTTCTTCTCCAAGTTTCCATAGGCCTTGGAATCCAACGTATCATGCCTCTTTTTTTATCATGTCAGATTTGGCCATTTGGATCATTATTTGGGCATTCAAT
The DNA here is from genome assembly GCA_020310875.1 of Ceratopteris richardii. NCBI lineage: Eukaryota > Viridiplantae > Streptophyta > Polypodiopsida > Polypodiales > Pteridaceae > Ceratopteris > Ceratopteris richardii. The sequence goes on from CM035406.1 coordinate 196,542,159, forward strand.
TTATGCAAGTTGATTAGGGAATATCTTTGTGTCAAACAAAATATCTTGATACATTATTGGAGTGCTTTGGCCTTGGAGATTGTAAACCTATTACCACTCCCATGGAAAGAGGCTTACAATTGAGTCTCCATGATGCTAGAGATGCATTTGATGTTTTTATCTATCAATAGGGTGTTGAATGCTTGATTTACTCATGCATAACATGGCCTCATGTTAATTTGCTATTTCTCAATTGACCAAGTTTATGCATTGCCCAAATGTCAAGCATTAGGCAGGAAGTTAAGTGCATCTTTTGCTACTTGAGTGGTACTTGGCGAGTTGGATTGTTTTTTCCCAAGATGGGATCATTACAACCATATTTACATGGTTTTTTTTGTTGGAGATAGACGTCTGCGGAAGCACGCGAACAGCACAAGGAAGAAGAAGAAGCTTGGAGCACAAACACACAATACTGAATGTATTACTAGAGAATGTACGAAGATAAGTAGCCCATTAGGGCAATAGGCGTATATACAAGCCGGGGGAAAAAAACCTCCTAAAGAGGGAAAAAAGTGCCCCGGCGGTCCTAGAGTGTTCACACACATCACTACCTAAATATATAAACAAATCCCCCCTGGGAGTGATGCGGTGAACAAGGAGCTGGCACTCATGTATAAGGAAGTGCCAAGCTATGTGGAAATCACTCCACAAAAGGAAGTAAGCCCAAAGCTTTGCGAAAAGCTTCAAACTTCTCCCTAGGCAGAGCCTTCGTGAAAAGGTCTGCAATGTTCTCCTGCGTGGGCACATATGCCAAGCTGATCTCCCCAGCAGAGAACCTCTCCCTGACATAGTGATAATGCACCTCAATGTGCTTAGTGCGAGCATGGAACACAGGGTTCCTCGCAACTGCCAATGCGCTCTGACTGTCAGTGAAGATGGTGGTGGCAGAAGACTAGCCAACACCCAAATCAGCCATAAGGCGTCTGAGCCACACACACTCAACAGTCGCTGTGAAAGCTGCCCTATACTCAGCCTCACAACTGGAAGTGGCCACAGTAGGCTGCTTCTTGCTCAACCAAGATATACATGAGCTACCAAGCATGAAGCAAAAACCACTGGTGGGCACACGAGTGTCATAGCAACTAGCCCAATCTGAGTCAGAAAAAGCATGGAAATCTGGCGGTAGTGATCCCCCCTTGGGATAAAACAACCCAAGTAGCCGAGTACCACTCAAATAGCGAAAGATGCGCTTAACCGCTTTCCAATGCGTGACTCCTGGGCAATGCATAAACCTGCTCATCTGTGAGACAGCAAACTGAATATCTGGCCGAGTAATGCATAAGTAAATCAAGCATCCAACAGCCTGCTGATAGAGAACAGCATCAAATGCATCTCCAGCATCATGAAGACTCAATCGTAAACCTGTCTCCATAGGAGTGGCAATAGGCTTACAGTCTTCAAGGCCAAAACGCTGCAATAATGTGTCAATATATTTCGTTTGACACAAAGCCATTCCACCAACAACGTGCATAAACTGAATGCCCAAATAGTGATGCAAATGCCCCAAATCAGACATCTCAAATGAGGCATGCAAATCAGCCTTAAAATCAGCAATATGTGTCTCAATAGGACCAGTGAGCAGCATGTCATCAACATAGACAACAATGATCAGAAGCACATCATTAGCACGTTTAACATATAAGGTGCTTTCAGTTGGACTGTTCTCAAAACCATGTGCAATCAGATAGGCATGTATCTTCTCATACGAAGCACGTGGTGCTTGCTTTAAACCATATAATGCCTTCTTTAACCTACAAACCTGGTTTTCATGCCCTTTCTGCACAAAGCCATGGGGCTGAAAAACATACACTTCTTCATGCAAGTCACCATTCAGAAATGTTGTTTTAATGTCCAACTGATGTACATTCCAACCATGATGGGCTGCAAGTGCACAAATGCTCCGAACAGTAGTCATACGGCATGTAGGTGTAAAGGTCTCATCAAAATCAATGCCTCTTTCCTGCGCATAACCCTTTGCAACAAGCCTAGCCTTATACCTGTCAACGGTACCATCAGGTTTACGCTTCAGCTTGTATACCCACTTAGTGCCAATGGCCTTCTTGCCAGGAGGCAAGTCACATAAGGACCATGTACCATTCTTCATTATAGCATCATATTCAGATTGCATAGCAGCCATCCAATTTTCTGAATTCTGTGCTTCATCAAAAGAAACAGGCTCATTCTCATCACAGAGACTAGATGCAGCCATAGCATAGCAATCTGATGCAAAGGAGGCACTATGAGAGCCTGAACGAGTACGATATGACAAAGGTGCATCTAATTTGCTGTCACGCAAAGTCTGCACCAGCCATTTTGGCATAGTTTTTGCCTGCTCAATATCAGCTCTCTCATCAGCAAGTGCATCATATAAATCTGCATCAGAAATGGAATGATCTGCATCATCATATGAAACCTGCGAAGGCTGAGAAGTTGCCTCATTAGGACCAGCACTAGCCTGTCCACCTGTAAAAAGAGGCATCAAAGTATCATACATGTCTTTGGAGCTAACAGATGTCTCCTTAGTACATGAAAGCAATGGCTGAATAGCATCTTCCACAAAGACAACACCACAGCTAACCAGAATGCGTTTAGTCTGTGGATGATACAGACGATAGCCTTTACTTTCAGAAGTGTACCCAACAAAAATACATTTTACTGCCTTATCATCCAATTTTCTGCAATGTTGTTCAGGCACTAATGCATATGCCAAACAACCAAAAACACGCAGATGAGCAACAGATGGCTTGCAGTCATGCCAAGCCTCATATGGAGTGATAGACTGCAACACTTTAGTGGGACACCTGTTCAGTACATATGCTGCACACATGACAGCCTCAAGCCAAAAACTATGTGGTAAAGCCTGACTTTTGACCATGCACCTCGCCATCTCCATGAGTGACCTGTTCTTTCGTTCAGCAACTCCATTCTGTTGAGGTGTATACGGTACTGTACACTGGTGTTTTATCCCACGTTCAGCCAGAAATGCATTAAAATCTGAAGACATATATTCCCCCCCTCGATCAAAACGGAGGGTGCCCATTTTACATGCTAACAGATTTTCAGCCAAAACCAAAAACTGTTTGAAGCACATGAACACTTCGGACTTTGCTTTGAGTGGATATACCCATGCATGCCTGGAAAAATCATCAATGAAAGTCACGAAGTAAAGGTAATTTCCAAAAGAGGGTGTCTGCATAGGACCACAGACATCACTATGTACAAGCTGCAATTTCTGCGTAGCCCGAACTGAACCATCTTTTGGAAAGGAAGAACGCTGCATTTTGCCCAAAATACAGCCTTCACAAACATGTTTTCCAGGTGCCTCAAGTTTGGGCAAAGAGGACACCATTTCAGATTTCTGCAGGCGTAACAAACTAGCAAAATTCAGATGACCAAAGCGTGCATGCCAAAGCTTTGCATTTGACATAGCCTGAGAATCATGAACTGCACATGCCGAATCATTCACAGATCTTTCATAGTCTATGAGCTTATACAACCCACGACATAAGATGCCAGAAGCAATAATCACATCACCATTTGAGAGATCATGGACTGTACACCTGTCATCAACGAATTTCACAACCAAGCCAATCTTGGCTAATGCAGAAACTGATAACAGGTTCTTTTTGATCCTTGGCACAAATAAAGCATCTGACAAAGTGAAAGAACTACCATCAGCAGTAGTCAGAATGATCTTACCAACTCCCATAACAAGATAAGAGGAGTTATTGGCGCATGTGACAGTATTCCCTGTAGGGGCAGGCTCGAGTGAAGAGAAGAAACTGCGCTGCGAGGTAATATGTTTGGTCGCCCCACTGTCAAAGTACCAAACATCTAAGTCTACTGCAGACATGCACTGATCATGAGAAGATGGGTCAAAACTGCAGACAGTAGTAAACGCACATTCTTCTTCTTGCACAAGATTTGCAGACTCTATTTTTGGTGTAGAGGCCTCTGCAACAACCATTCCAGCCTCTTTCTTCTTTGCCTCTTTAGCAGCCAGTTTTGGACAGTTCTTTATAATATGATCATTTCCTTTACAGTACTTGCAGAACAATTTCTGCTTTTCTGATTTCTTTTCATCTTTATCCTGGTTCTTCGATTGTGCAGCATTTGCAGATTTTTGCTTACTAGTAGAAGAGCTCCATTTTCCTTTGCCCTTTTGACTAGCCAGGAAAGCTTGATCTGCAACACGCATAATGGACCTGTTCTGCCTGGACTGATCTTCCTGCAACAGAACAGAGACTAATTCCTCAAATGACAAGGCATTCGGATTGCCTTTCATCATCAACCGAAGAGTAGAGGCAAAACTCTGATATGAATCAGGAAGACCATTCAGAATGGTCTGCACAAGTGAGCTATCTGGTATAACCTCATCAGCAGAAATCAATTGTTCCTTTAGGTCTTTGATCTTTGTAAGAAAACTGTCCATAGAATCACCTTCATTCATGTGCTCACTCTCCAATTGTTTTCGGAGGTAAGCAACACGAGCCTCATTCCTAGCCTGGTACAAAGTGGTAAGTGTATCCCAAGCATCCTTTGCTGTTCTGCAAGAGCGAATGTGAGGAATAATGGCACGTTTGACAGACAAGGCTATCAATGCATGTGCCTGGGCATCTCTGCCATCCCAACGAATCTACTCTGCAGTAGGTGCAACAGAAACAGCAGCACGAACAGGAATCTGCGGAATATCATCTTCGACACCATCTTCATCAGCTCCAGTACCTCCAGCATCTGTATTTGTAGTACCTGTAGTCGCAGGTGTAATAGGACGTCTTTCAACACCCTGCACAATGTTCCACAGTCCTTTTGCAACCAGTACATGTCGCATCATATAAGCCCATAATGGGTAGTTGGTACCATCCAACTTATCCTCAACAGCCAACATACGGAATACATCACTGCTTTCACCATGGCCGGTGACTAAAATACCTTGATGCAGAAAATTGATTGTATCTCAAAAAGTTGAACGGAACTGCCCAGACGAGTTCTGCTAGACCTGTAGTAGACTTCGAGACGCTTAAACTGGCGAACAGAAACTGGTATATACCTTTGGCACAAAAGGATGAAATAGCCTCCACAAGCGCTGCGATAGTGCGTTAGGAGGCCGAAACGAGCTCAGATCGCGATTTTGGCACCACAGAACGAAGCTGTTTTGATCTCGGAAACACCCTGAGTATGCTCACCAAATTTCGTGCGAATCTGAGACTGCAAACGGAGGAGTGTCGATGGCACCCTAGAAGAAGCGACGACCTGCTCTGATACCAATTGTTGGAGATAGAAGTCTGTGGAAGCACGCGAACAGCACAAGGAAGAAGAAGAAGCTTGGAGCACAAACACACAATACTGAATGTATTTGTTGGAAGCAGCCAGAGGCACAGACGACACGGAAGCATGTAACGACAGAGCAGGGAGCCAGTCGAATCGTTTTTCAAAGAATCATGTTCTAAAAATACTTTTCAGAAACCTCCAACAGTGATTTTTATCACTATTGTAACATATGTAACATAGAAAACCCCATTTTGTAATCCATAGCTCCATTTTGTGCAAGCCGAGGAGTCCTCGAGCTTGAGGACCTTAGGTAGAACAAGCGTATCAATTTTCGTTATTTTTAGACATCGTTTACCCTTCCAAATAGCATCTAGGACCTAATTTTTAACTATGCCGGTCACTAGATGTGAAACCGGTCAAAACTAGTCTAGAAACTATAAAAAGAGCTAGAGAGCTCATTTTTTAGGTTAGCTTGTTGAGGTTAGAGTTCTTTTGAGCTTGTAATAGTGTTCTTGAGTAATAGAGCTAATTTCCCACCTTCCATTGTAAATTGCTTGTCTCTTCATAGTGTGTGTGTATGTGTGTGTGCATTTCTATGCTTCTCACCTTCACTCTCACTTCATCTCACATTCACGATCTTCATATCACTCCTATCTCTTCCGCGGATTGACATTAAGGAGGTGGAGCTTCTTAACGTGGTTCTCACCATTGTGCTAGAGCAACACCAAATTTGGCGCCGTTGCCGGGGATCGAGTCTAGGACGAATGTGTGATGGTAAGAGTATAGCAAGAAGTGGCGTTGGAAGGTAAAAATTTCAGTTTTTGTTGTTGTTTTTACTTAGTTTTTAGTGTTTTTCACCTCCCCCACACTCCATCTTCATCACCGCATCATCATCTTCATCTCCAAAAAAATCAGAAAATTCACCATATCCACCCATTCTCCTCATTTCCCCTCATTTGTGCATGCGAGAGAGTGAGAGAGAGCTTTTGTGCTTGTGTGTGCTTTTGCTTTCTTGAGTTTTCTTGCAGGTATAGAGCTCCAGTGCATCAGGAAAGCTTGGAAAAGGTAAAAACTTCAGTTTCTGTCAGAAATTTCTGACTATGTCAGACCATCGCGATGGTCTGCAAAGTTCGAAATTTGAAGAAGGCGACCACACCAGCGTGAAGAGCACACCTGCGCCTACAGGAATCCATAGCTGCATCTGCAAAATTCACATTTTGGTGGACCATCGCGACGGTCTCAGACCATCGTGATTGTGTCACACCATCGCGATAGGCTCACGCCATCGCGACGGCTCGGCCGGACCATCGCGACGGTCTCACACCATCGCGACGGTTCATTTGGACCATCGCGACGGTTCGCGGACCATCGCGATTGTTCGGTTGACCCCACACCATCGCGATTATCTCATGCCATCGCGCCGACGGTGCCACGTGGCAAGTTAGACCATCGCGACAGTTCATTTTTTGGACCATCGCGACACTTCAAAAATTCGGACCATCGCGATTGGCTCACGCCATCGCGCCCGGACCATCGCGATTGGCTCAAGCCATCGCATCTGTGACCATCGCGACGGTTCACTTTGGACCATCGCGATTGTTCACGTTGACCGTTGACTGACGCCATCGCGATTGTCCGCCTGATCGAGCCATCGCGACGGTTCACACTCACGCCATCGCGATTGTTCACTTTCACGCCATCGCGATTGTCCACTTTCACGCCATCGCGACGGTTCACCCTCACGCCATCGCGATTGTTCACCCTCACGCCATCGCGACGGTCCCAGACCATCGCGATTGTCTCAGACCATCGCGATTGTGCACCCCCATCGCAAATTTTAGGGTTTCATTTTTTGGCCAATTTTGGGGCTATTTTTGGGAAATTTTTGGGTGATTAGACTCTTAGGAGACCCCTTAGCTCATATTTGGAGAAAAACCTGTTTGTCAGTTTTTACCCCCCCAGGGCCTGAACGGTCATAACTTTTTCATCCGAAGTCCGTTTTTTGAGCTTAATAGCTCGTTAGAAAGCTCTTTACGAGTTGACCTAGATTGGGACTAGAAAGCCAGGGGGCAAACATTGAAAAGTTGGGCAAAAGGGAAGGGACTTAAAAGGTGTATATACTCAAGTGCTTGATCATCCAACTGTGAATTGGTCTAATATTGGATTTTTCCAGGTCTAGCAAGGACAATCAAGGGCAACCAAGGCAATGCAGTGAAGGGCATAAAGCTTGGGAAGCGCGGCTTCTTGGGCATCAGAGCAACCAAAAAAGCTGACTCGAGGTTGGAAGATTACTCAACCCCCTCAATCAATTCTTAGCTTAGGATAAACGGTAGTATTGTGGATTAAAGAGGATAAGAACGCCTCAAGTTCAAGAGAATTAAATTTATCAAGTTCAAGACTAAAGTAAAGGTGTGTGACACGAAAACCTAAAGGAAAGAACCTAAGTCTGACGGAACGAGAACTCAAAGTACCACGGAAAGTCGAATTCCTGACGCATACATTAAGACAAGAATCTAAAGAAATTTAAAAAGAATCAAGAAAGTAATAACAAAGAATCATTGACGATCTGAGCGTGTACTGAGTGTGCAAGGAACAAAATTAATGAACCTTAGATCGGGCAAATATATAGGTAAGTTAGACCGACGAAGCCTTAGATCATCAGAGGCAAGTGTAAGAACTACTGCACGATCGTGGGCTCAACAATTGAACACTAGTTATCCCTACGAGAGCTCAGATACTAGTGATTCAGAAATGGCATTTAGCACAGAAAGACCAGAAGGAGGGTCAAATGTAGCCTATTTAGAAAAACCAGAAGGACCCTATAGAACACAACTAGAGTTTCTCCGAACCAACCGATTAGGTGCTCGCATCTATGAGGATGGTTTGCGAAGGCAAGTGGTGCAAATGCACAACCCCGATCAACCCATTGGATTGGAACAGCCAGTGGTGAAATTCGAGAGAGGCGCATACATAGACAAGGAAGGAACGATGTACATCTTAAGTACGCAGCCAAACAATACCAACGAGTTTGGCGTGATTCAACCAGAGACGGAAGCAAAATCTCAAGGAAAAGAACCATTAGAAGAGCCTAGAACACCTAGAGGGAAATCTGTACTGACACGAGTACTAATCCCGGATTGGATCCCTCAGGACAACAGAAGCATAGAGTTGTTTGTAAATAAAGAAACTGATTAAGCCTTTTGGAGATACAAGACCGAAATACTTAGTGAGGTAGGTATCATCACTATATACGAGTTCAAGGACCCGGATACACCTGGAAAGGTTGTATACCTGGATGAGACTTCAGAAAGAGTCTTTGTGGTGCCTGACCGCGCTAAAAACACATACACATGAAGAGGTGAATTGGTATTCCCTCCATCTAGGACGAACATGAATACGAGTCAACAAGGGGCAGGAACATCCTCAGCCCATGGAAATCAAAGAGAGGGAAATAAAGAGAGACCGGAAGTAAGCTTTAATCACCCCATAGGGAGAGATAGAACAACCACGGACACTAATAGAGCAGATAGACAAAGAGATCATGGAGTACTAGGTGGTAGAGATGATTTTCCTCTACCTAGACCACGCGAACACACAAGAATATTGAGACCCACTCAATTAGTAAAATCAATGAAGAATTATTTTGATGGGACAGGAGATCCCTATGACCACGTCGCAGAATTCAAGCAAGTACTAAGAGCAGAACAAGTCGAAGACATGTTCACACAATATAATGCATTTGGACTAACGTTAAAGAATACAGCTTTAACTTGGTTCCAACCATTGCAACAAAGGCAATTTAGAGACATCCATCACTTTTTAGAGTCATTCATCACTGAATTCTCTAAAAGTGGGATTAGACATGACACGTCTTCGTTGATTCATAGCTTTAAACAAACCCCTCAAGAAACAGTAAGACTGGCAGGACGTAGGTTTAGACAATATGTTGAACGATGTCCAATGCAAGAGCTACCCTCACAAGCTAAGCAAGTGTCATTGTTTCTAGATGGCTTGCTGAGCTCTAAACTACGCTCCTACGTGTACCTAAAAGAACCCAGAACGCTAGAGCAATGTGTAAGAATTTGTATAGACATTGAGGATAACTTAGGAGATGAGTTGGAACTCTCAAAGGTCTATAAGGACTCAGACTGTTCATCTCTAGCATCCACAAAATTGTCTAGCTCAATAGAAGACCTAGCAGAAAAAGTGGCACAGAAGCTAGGAGTTTCTAGCAAACCTAGGGTACTAACAAACAAGCGTTGTTACACCTGTGGTGGTGATCATATGGCAAATGTGTGCCCCAATGCACCACAACCTCAAGCCAACCCTAGTGGCCAATATTGTACAATTGAGAGAAGATACACGAATCATACGGCTCAGGACTGCCCATACAACAAGCAGAACGTGAGACAGAACTACCCGCAAGCATACCCGCAGCCAGGTAGGTATCAAGGCCAATACAGTGCTCAGCCTTATTACTATAGGCCTCCTCAGAACTACCCATACCAGGCTCAACAGAGACCTCAACCTGTCTTAGCTCAGCAGCCACCCCCACCAGCGAATGTCATCTCAATCAAATACGCTGCTGCAGAAGAGAACCTAAGTAGGGCCTTAGTGCCTTCTTCACCTTTGATCACAGAAAGTGACCCGAACTCAAACAGTTTTGACTCTACGCATGTAGATAGTCCACCCGCATATTACACAGAGTCACCAGAACACATAGAAACCTATCATTATGATAGTCCACGAGTGGAACCTAGTTGGGAGCCAGACTATGCTAATGTGATGTACACAAACCCAAATCCACGGCCCCAATTGAGACAACAAAGACCACAGGGCCCTAGAGGACCATGCTTTAGGTGCCAAGGAGATCATTTCATAAAGGATTGTCCACATCCCCCGATAGCAGGACAATCACAGTACTATAACATCCAAGGCTTTTGTGCTGATTCTGGCAAAGAGCACATAATGAAAGATTGTCCTAAAAATCCAGTTAACGCTTCGAATGTGACACCGATCAATGTGATAGGTACTGTAAACAACGCAGATGGATCCAACCCTACATACGTGCCTATCCAAGCTATAACAAGAGCCCAGGCGCTCTTACAAAACCAACAGCTTAATCAGGAGAAAGTAGCCGGAACTAGTGAAGTTGCAGAATCTAGCAGTAAAAAGACAAAATCTTGGAAAGATTCTAGAGAAAGAATTAAGAGAAAGTGGAGTAAAAAGATAACGGAGTTGGAAGGAAGTTTAAAGGAATCTAGAGCCAAAATCCAAGAATTGACTTCACAGGAATTGAATCAAGAGAATCCAGCTCAGAAATCAGGATCAGTTTTAGCGGAACCCATACCAGAAAATCTAGACATGATGTTTCGTGCATATCAGGCTAGATTAAAAGAGGGACCTCAGGTAGCTGAAATGAGCAAAAACTACCCTTGAGCTGATCTAGAAATTGAGAGAACTAAACTTTGCATAAAGATGGTTGAACTAGCACAAGCTTTGTTCGAAGCCTCTAGATATCTTAATTGGAATAACATGGCAAAACCGGAATTGCATTTTCAAGGACTAATGGAGAGGCTAGAATATTTGATTGACAGCAAAGAGAAAAAGGATCAGCCTAGGAACCCTATTGTCCCAGAGACACAGGAAAGGAATGCACCATCCCTGTCTCAAGTACCCAATACAGAAAGTCAAGACAATTTGTCTTCCATACATAAATATTCACATGAATTTTTGAGAGAAATACAAGAAGAGAAGTGGAGAAAGGAACAAGGAACCCATCCTCCTATTCAAGGAATAGACGACTTGCAGGAACAATTTCCCCAAGACATTCCCTCTATATACGATGATGTAGAGGAAGAACAACTGAGTGAACACACAGGATTTGAATCTAATTCTCTACAAGAATTACCTCAGTTCACAGGACCTTGGGAAGCAAAGTCTATTAATATGAGAGCACCCACGATAATAGTGAGGAATGAAGAATCAGTAATCCCTAGAAACACGGAAGTGATCAAGAATACCAAAGTACAATGTAATCTCACTCTAGAGCAGTTGTTAAAGGTAAAACCAGAATTGTGGAAACATGTAGCAAATCAATTCCCCGAGCTTGCTACTACTCCCTCACAAATAGGATCACAAAATAAGGTACCAGAAATACCCGTAGAAAAGATTGGAGATGTAAGCGAAGGAGAGGAAGGTAACACTTATCTTCCGATAACCCATCAGGGCTACACCACGAAAGCCATCTTAGATTCAGGAGCCGGAGTAGCCATAGCTACCACCGCCTTATGGAAACGTTGGGGTAAGCCAGCATTGAGACCCACCAGGATGAAGCTACAAATGGCTGACGGACACATAGAAAAACCATTAGGCTTACTAGAAGGAATATCACTCACCACTTGTGGTGTAGAATTTGAGCATACCTTTGCCATTTGTGACTTTGCAAAAAACCATGCTTATGAGATGATATTGGGACGACCATTCATGCGTCAGTTGCAAATTGTACAAGATTGGGGAACTAATTCTTTGTACATGCAACATTTAGGAGTGACTACCAAAGTCAATCTTAAAGACTATTCACATAGAGATGTACCCCCAATACAATGGAATACCATCCATAAGACACCAGTAGAGACGGAATCCGTGCACTCATTAGAATCAGATCCTTCTTGGTTGCATGAGGATACTCATTTATGGATGTGTAAAGTAGCCAAACAAGAGGAAGAAAGGTTAGAAGCCAGGACCTTAGGTGCAGAACAACATCCACGAACCCTTCAAGACCCAGCTTATGCACCTGTAGTATTTCCAGACGAAGAGTTTGAACCCCATGGTTGGGCAGAAATCCTAGCAACCATGGATGTAGCCATCAATGAAGAACAATGGACACCCCACTGTGACGAGGATGGCTATGATATCTCAGTTTTCACGATAGAGCCAATCATGGGCGATCCAATTCTAGAAGAGTGTGAACCTAACACTGATGCATTTGAGGATGCAAGCGATTTTGATTTAGAATCAATTATCATGGACCCACCCTTTGCATCAGAGGAAGAATATTTTTTCGAGGTAGAGACTCACACTCAGAGACACGAGGAAATTACGAATGAGGTGAGGTTAGCCACTCAAGTGACTACTAAGAGTGAAGGCAAGAAAAGAAAGAAGAAAGAAACCACGATAGAAAAAGAAGAATCTTTATTTGAAGTACCCGAGAATTTCAAGAAATATGAAATCGAAGATAGAAGAATCATGGTACGAATGCCTAATAGAAAGGCGAATGATGGACAAGTATATGATAACCGAGAGAAAACCAAGAAAATAATCGTAGCCATAGAAGGAGAGGAAGAAAAATGCACATACATAGGGCATGATTTGACAACTGAAGAAGAAGAAGAGCTAGTTGCCCTATTGCGCGAATATAGAGATGTTTTTGCTTGGAGTTACAAAGATTTGAAAGGAGTAGATCCAGATATATGTTCTCATAGAATCCCTATGACTCCAGATGCAAAACCGACAAAACAGAAACCTTACACGTATAATGATAACTACGCTGCGAAGATTAAAGAGGAGATAGATCGCTTGATAGAAGCAGGATTCATTTACGAAATTGAGCATACCGAATGGGTATCCCCCATTGTGGTTGTGCCCAAGAAGAATGGAAAATTGCGTGTGTGTATTAACCTTAAAAAAGTTAATGCCGCAACGATTAGAGATAGTTATCCTCTTCCTATCCCAGAACATCTATTGGAAAGAGTTGCGGGCAAGGAAGTTTACAGCTTTCTTGATGGATTTTCAGGTTATAATCAAGTAGCCATTGCTCCAGAGGACCAACACAAGACGGCATTTGCCACTGAATGGGGCATATTTGCATTTCGTGTGATGCCATTTGGCTTAACAAATGCACCCGCCACTTTCCAGCGACTCATGTGTCATGTTTTCAAGGAATTCTTACGCAAGAGTTTGGAAGTTTATGTCGATGACTTATGTGCACATTCAAATTTAAGACAGACACATATCCCAGAGTTAAGACAAATATTTGACAAATGTCGAGAATATCAGGTTTGTTTGAACCCAGAAAAATGTGTTTTCATGGTCAGACAAGGTAAAATTCTAGGACACATTGTGTAAAAAAATGGAATCTCTACTGATGAAGAAAAGGTGAAGGTAATTGCAGAATTACCTAGACCAACTAATGTGAAAGAGGTACAAGCATTTATGGGCCATTGCGGATATTATAGGAGATTCATACACATGTATGCAATCATAGCCAAGCCTTTGTACTCTCTTTTAACCGATTTTGAATGGACAGATGAATGTGAAAATTCATTCAATGAACTCAAACGACGCTTGTGCTCAACACCTATATTGACTACCCCAGATTGGAGTAAGCCATTCCATGTACATGTGGATGCATCCAATTACGCCATAGGATGTGTGTTAGCACAACCCACGAATGAAGGTAACATAGATCTCCCCATAGCTTACGCGAGCAGACAATTGAACGCAGCAGAAAGAAATTACACCACGACGGAACGAGAAGGATTAGGGATGATCTACGTAGTAAAGAAGTTTAGGCACTGCTTGTTGGCCAATAAGTTCAAGTTCTTTACAGATCATCAAGCCCTATTGTACTTAGTCAACAAACCATGTAACACAGGACGACTAATACGTTGGTTTCTATTACTCATGGAATATGATTTTGAAGTCGTAGTCAGGAAAGGAAAGACACATCTTAGAGCTGACCACCTTTCAAGATTAACCTCAGGAGAAGCTCCTCAAGGAGTAGCGGATGATCTACCAGATGCATACTTGTTTAATCTTGAGATAGCACCAGAATGGGCTAAGCCTTTAGTCCCTATTCTCACATATGGACCCAAGAATCCTAGGATAAAGATCAAAGAAGGAGAGATTACCAAGTCTCAGAGATACCAAATCATGGCAGGAAGCATATATAAACAGGATAATCGAAAGATTCTTGCTTGTTGTGTGGATGTATCAGAACATGCGAATTGGTTGCAATTAGCACACATAGGTGCATTAAAGCAACATCATTCAAAACATCGAACATTACAGACTCTGCATAGACTAGGAGTATATTGGCCTTCGATGGAAGCAGATGTCTACAAGTTGTGTAAGGAATGCAGTGTTTGTTGTGAAAGACCACCAGTAGAGCATGCTACACTATATCATGTGTCTCTCACACCAGACTGGAGTGAACAATTAGTGACATACTTGAGGACGAACACATTCCCTCAAGGCATGACCTTAGCTCGACAACGTAGTCTAGAGCAGGAAGCTCAAGACTATTCACTTATTGGCGATAATCTATACAAAAGAGGACGAGATGGATATCTAAGACAATGTGTTCATGAGAGCAATTATCTGAGCATACTAGAGACAGCACACCAAGGTGTTGCAGGAGGTCATTTTGGACCAGATAGGATAATCAAAGCCATCCTCTTTGCAGGATTATGGTGGCCCACTCTTCACATGGATGCTCATACCTATGTAAAGAGATATGATGTGTGCCAAAGAACTCAGTTTCCTACTCGCAGAGATGAAATGCCATTGAAACCCATGATGGGCGGACGTGCATTTTCAAAGTGGGGTATAGACTTTGTAGGACCCATTAACCCCCCTGCAAAAGGTACACATGCTGAATACATTATTGTTGCCACAGATTATCTTACGAAATGGGTAGAGGCAAAAGCCACGAAAAAGAATGATGCACACACAACTGCAAAATTCTTATTTGAGAATGTCTTTACAAGATATGGATTGCCTATAGAGTTAGTGAGCGATCGAGGCACTCACTTTCTAAACCAAGTCATTGAATATTTGTTACAGGATTTTATGGTGATTCACAAGAAATCCGCACCATATCATCCTCAGGCCAATGGTCAGGATGAAAGCACTAATAAGATCTTTTGTAACGTACTAACGAAACTCATGAACAACAAACGTTCAGATTGGGACAAACAGTTACACCACGCTGTTTGGGCATATCGAGTGGCCTACAAGACCGTACTCAATGCAACTCCCTTTTAGATGGTTTTTGGTCAGAATGCTGTGCTTCCTTTGGACTTCTTGATACCGACCCTTAAGGTTGCACAAGAACATCAGTGGACCGGCCATGAATTATCAGCGAGAATAATGGACTTGGAACGATTAGGAGAAACCAGGCTAAAGGCAGCAGCGGGAATATATGCAGCGAAGAAGCGACAGAAAGCATATTTTGATGCACATGTGAAAGATAAAGGCCTAAAAGAAGGAGATTTAGTTCTAGTATATACGCTAAAACAGCACGCACGTAAGTTAGAAAAGCGAGGTTATGGACCTATGATCATTAACAGACTCTCAACAAGTGGAGCAGTACAATTAGCCACTTTAGAAGGAGATATAATGCCTAATTATATTAGTGGCTGTAGAGTCAAGCTATATCAGGAACCTCTTACTGAGGATATGCTTAGACGACTCACGTTAGCAAAGAAACGTAAGGAGGAAGAAAATAGAATACGAGCGGAAGCTCAGGTAGAAGCAATAGAACGCATTAAACGCATGAAGTTAAGAAGACAAGGACTAGGGAGAGAACATTATAACCATCTGGAAACTACACCCAGATATCCCATGGCCATGTGTCAAGTAAAGTCAACCACTCATCCTAGTATAGTGGACAGGAGACCATTCATTACAGTCAGGCTAGAGCACGGCAACCCTTGCCAAGAGCTCAGGGCTTTAATTGACTCCGGTGCTGCGACTAGTGCGATTAGATGGTCCCACTATAAGGATTCAGGCATAGAAATGCGGCCAATTGAGGCATACCTCGTAGGGCTAGGAGGCATGGAAACCCCTTGCATGGGTGAGGTGGACCTTCCTATCCTCATTGAGGATGTGACCATGACAGCGAAGCTACTAGTGTGCCATGATGACGACCTGATAGAACCCCTAATCCTTGGCCAAGATTGGCTATACGATCACTCAGTGGACCTAAATCTTAGACAAGGCTCCTTACAGATTGGAACCTTAGAACAGAAGCGAGTGATACCGCTTGACTTCCCTAATTGCATGCCGATTGAGGTTTGTAACCCTAGACCCTATGAAACGCATGCGACGGAAGACCGGAAGATCTTGGGTCAGACCAGTCACGTTACGTCTACACCAACCCACTCGGGCTTGGCTAGGGACAATTGTCAATCAGAAGGACGACAGGAGATCTTCCCTGGGGCTTCCTGCAAACTAGAAGAGGCAGCTACCCAACCGCTAGGGCAGATGAACACAATCAGCGGTCAGGTGGGTTGCATCAGCGGCCAAATGAGCACAACACCCTGCGGTGCTCATCCTTCCAAACTTGCTGCGGACTGGCCTAGATTAAAGATAAAGAACGAATCACTTCCTAATGGGCAGGTCATGCAAGTGTTGGATCTCCCTTCTTTTCCAAAGCAGAGCGTCCATTGGACCTCTCAAACCCAACCTCGAAAGAGTCAACCACAACAGAGGAACCCAGACCGACGACACCACCAGACAAGGCAAGGAAAGCAGCAGTATCAACATCACAGAACAAGTGGCACGAGACAAATATGGGTGCCAAAAGGACAGCAACCACAGGCTATTGGCAACACTGCAGACGAGAACAGGACAAAGTTTCAACAGAAGCAGAGTCAGCATCCAAAGTCCCCTCGATCTTCTTCTACAAGTACCAATACTCGGCAGATTTGGATCGCCAAGAAATACCTTATCCATAGACCCACACCCATGCAGATTTGGGTACCCAAACAATGTATTATAACCCAACCCTCTAGCCATGTAATATATACCCCTCCGAAATCTTTCCATCCCTCAATACCACCAAACCCGATACCACTTTTTGTCCCTCAGCAGAAACATACCACCCACTCCAAGACTCTTAGGAAATGGATACCGAAACGTATCCAAACGTCTTCTTGTACCCCAATATCTAACAATTTTCCCACCCCATTTAAACTCCACCCTTGTAATAATTCACCCTCAACCAAACCTTGTATAAATTCATACACCTAAACCCCACATCATGCATAATAACAGCTCATCAAAAAAAATGTAGGCATAATCTGAACCATGTAGGTGTCTAGAGACCTGCATTAGCTCTGCAAAAAGATCATTGCATCAATCACTTCACGACACTTGGCTACACGGGTTACACATCGGTCATGGAAAGGGATTGCGGTCTCACCTTAATGGGATCATAACTAATTTCCATACTAATGTGTTAATCTTTTGTAGCAGATCTTTTCCATTAGCTCATCAGTCATCATGCAAACCGAAGCAGGACCATCAGAAGCTGGCCCCAGTGCACTGATGGCCACTATTGGAGAATTACTAGCGGAATCTTATCCTACGATGCAACCACCAGAGTTTCAAGGTTTTCCAGGACCCATGCCAATCGATGATCCTCCTAGAGAATATACTGAGAAGATTCATCGTAATTCTCATTGGTTTCAAGGCCTAGCAGGACCATTAGCAGACGCTGATTTCATATTTGAGGCCAATTTGGCATTTGATCTTCGCACATGGACCAAGTACCAGTTCTTGTCAAGAGAATTTGAAGGACTACAGAATACACAAGATCTAACGCACATTTGGGCACGAGCGGGATTTACAGAGTATTTTAGCGACCCTCTGCCTAAACCCGATTTTTACAGATGTTTTTACTTGGTAACCACCTTAACAGCTTCAGAAAACAAGGATCTACCTGGCACATTCATGTTACCATCCTTGGTAAATGATCCTCCATTCAGAAGGTTTTATTTGTCTAAAGATTTAATTCGCGCAGCTCTGAAAATACATGGAACACACACTCCGACGGAGAGGGAACGGCTAGTCCCAGAGCAGATGAAACGTGGTGACGTAACTAAGTGGGAGGATATTTCAGCCATAACCCCTGAGCTTTCCAAGCCATTACGGATATGCATGCAGCACTTTGCTTTCCCAACTCAGGATCGTTTTACCATGCCCCACAAAAGAATCTGGTTTGGTTTATACTTAGCATGTACTGGACCTCAAACGGTTGATCTAGCTAGCTGGATAATTGATCAGCTCTATTTGGCACAACATAGGTGGGAGCGAAAGAAGGTAATCAATGGGTGCTTCGCCCTCACCAGGATCATATATATGTGCTTGGCGTATGACTTACCAATTGAGCGTGCCATGACCAGTGAGGAACTGAAAGCATTCAAAGGGACCACCAGGAAGGCTAGAAAGTCTAGCAAAGGCAGAGCCGGAAAGCGGATGAGAGGTACTATCCCGTGCCTACAAGTCCTAGAATCACCCTCGCCACAACCCTCTCCAGAGCAGTCACTAACAGCAGCCACTCCCACGGTACCACCAATTCATATACGGTTATCAAGACCAGTTACGCCGGAGGGCACCACCAGTACTGTTGCACCCCAAGCAGCCACAACCGTAGAACCTATCACCACAGCAGCTGAACTTCCCACCACTATTGGTGCGGAAGCTTTCTCTTTTCCAATACCGCATTTAGAACCAGGACAAGCAGAGCCACTGGACCAAACTTTTGATTTTGAGATGCCCGATGCATTCTCCAATGAGTTCCAGTTTTCAGAAGGACAATTGTTTTCTCAAGAATTTGAAAGGCCTAGCTACCCTACCACACCCAGGGATCAGCCACAAGGACAGATCGTGTCCAGCTCTGATGACGAAAGAACAGCAACCGATGACGACGAAGGAGACGACGAAGCTAGCTAGGGAACACATGAATCCCAAGAGCATGAACAGACAGATGGCCAAGGCCAACAAACAGACACACATGGTGATACAAGTACCCATGAAGATGAAACTTACGAAGCAGCCGCTTACACACTGGCTATCAAGAAGTTGTATAGAACTATGGAAAAAGTTTGGGCACGCAAAAAGCTGACAGAGGAAGAGAGTCAAACAATAATAGAACAAGAACTTGTCACAGGCGGATTCGAAGATGCATACATCAAAGGATTCCGCGAGTTAGTCAAATCAGTAGGCTCCAACGAAGCGCTCAGGTACTTGCAACGAAAACCACTACCACAGTTTGACCCCCGTAGAGTACGACTACTTTCAAAGCCCGGCGAATACATTCGTGTACCAACAGGAGCACAGTCTTTTGCACAAGCCAGGGAGGCACGCCTCGTCCCCGAAAGTTCGGTGGCAGTAGAAACCATCCTTGTAGATTCCCCACCCCGCGCTACAACTGTACATACCTCAGTAGTCACTGAAGTACCGACCACCCCAACCGCTCCTCCATCACCGCCCATTCCTCCAGCCTCCCCTCTTCACCCTCCTTCCCCCAGACCAACATCTTCATTCGCCGGTGGTGTTGCAGAAATAGTCTTTACGACCACTCACCCCACAATTCCCGCACCCATTAGCCCTAGTCTACCCCCTCCCACACCCACCTTTCTATCCAACCCATTCCTTCATCAATCTCTTCCACCTTTCCCCACAACTCCAAGACCCCTTTTCCCATTCCCACCACCACTAACCTTCTCCCCCGTCTCACCTCCCCGACCCACTGTAACCCCTCTTCCCCCTTTCTACCAAGCTGCTCCAACCAGCCCCCCTGTAAATTACCCCTCAACCTTTGTAAATCTCGTATTTACACCAGCACGAGCACCCACGATCACACCCATATTCACGGTCACCGCACTAGATACGTCCACTGACATGGACATCTCACCACCCACTGCACCATCACTCACTTCACTCACGGCACAAACATTTTTAGGCACATCACAATTTTCAACAATCACTACATCATCCACCTTCCCACCCCCATTCCCCATTCCCGTTGCATCTACACCAACTGCATCTTCATTTAGCACCCCATTAATACTATCACCCACTATAGATAATGCATTCCGACAGATGTTCATGTGTATGACGCAAGTAAGAGATGAGTTCACATCTCTTGGTGATACTTATCAGCAGCTGCAGAGGACAACCAATGACTTACAGTCGCAGCTTAATTTATTGTCTATTTGAGAATGCCTCTCTGAAAACCCGCTACCAGGAATTACGCGAGGCTTATCACAAATTGGAACTAGAAAGCGAAGAAAAGACCAAGGAAGCCACTGCTGACCTGGATAACTTATTAAAAGCCCAGACAGTCCGCAATGCAACGCTAACACGAAACATGGGCTTACTACGAAGACACCTAGCAGCCGCCAAGGAAGAAAACCAGCGCTTACAGGATCAGAACCGAGAAAACTTAGAAGCAGCGCTCGACCACCCAGACCAACCACTCAATCCTAGCAGGTTCAAAGCCATTCCTTCAGACTCGATGAGGATGCTGCTAGAAGATCATGTAAGATTGCTAGATGAATATGACCGCATGAGTGAGGAGTTACAGAAACTCAAAGAAGATCACAAATTACTCCAGTTACGAGAACCGGCACACCAAGACATACCAGCACCTGTGGACCCCTCTCCTGACCTCCTAGAGGAACTCAACTCATTACGGGCCCAGGTATCAAACCTTGAATCAAGAATTGCAATATATGAAGCACCACCAAGGCCAGATTCCCCACCAGAGCTTCCAGCTGAGGAAGAAACGGTCACCATTCCGGTGGAGGAAACGTTTGAAGAAGCGTACGAGCCACAACCCATCCCAGGCGGACGCGTCACGGCCGAAGGTCAGATGACGTACGAACTTCCGACCCCCGCGTGGATGAAGACTATTGAGGAACTTGGAACAACGCACTCAGCGAGAGTAGAGGCACAATTACATGCCATGGCAATGATAGAAGAAAAAATTTTACAGTCTCCATTCTTTGCTCATTTGGCCCCGTGACGATACATATCTGGGCATGAGCTACAGTATAAACTGTATTTCATGTTAATGGCCGAATACCAGTTAGCCATTGAGAAAGAGACAGGTAAGAAACCAACTCAATTCGAGGCGGATGATTTGCCACTAGATGCGCAGCAAGGAAGGATCTATCAACCAGAGTGGCGAAAAGATTTACTACAGCAGTATTCAGAAATGATGAGTACATGGGTAAAGGAACCTTTGCATTTGAAGTACAATCCGTGTTGGGGACCCGTGCCACGACGCCGCTCCTGGACTGCCTTTGCTATTAAGGTACAAAACAATAAGCAGTGCCAAGACTGGTTGAATTACCCCTATTTTAAGCCACCCATTGAGTTACCAACTGTTGGCTACATGATGGCTACAATTCGCCACTGGCTCCCTAGATTAAAGCATATGGACGATATAGCGGCGCATATGACTGTCAAAATCTTTGACATGATGCAAATGATTTTTAAAGTCTTCCGACGCGTCAAGGCACCACATGTAAACACCCCGAGCTTTGAGCATGGCAATTTCGATCTGGTATATGATATGAGTACAACGCCATCGCTACGGGTGTGTTATGCCTGGCATTGCAGAATAAAATACCTACCGGCGTGCTACAAGCAGACGTTCGAAGAGATGTTCACAACCGGCTTCTGGGAATACCATTCAGAGGTATTCATAAGCAGGCCTACACATTTATTACAAATATTTGCCTGTGAACGAATGGTCTATTCCACACACTATCAGCTCCCGCCACCGGAAGAACCGCAACCAATCGACTGGGAGAAACTCGAGGCAGATCTGGCCCGAGGCATTCGTATCTCCGAGCACACCCTTGCTCAAGACCTCCTACAGAACTATATCCGGTAGACCTCACAACAAGGTTCTGTCAGGGACGACAGAAGCGAGAGGGAGGGGGGTGTTGGAAGCAGCCAGAGGCACAGATGACACGGAAGCATGTAACGACAGAGCAGGGAGTCAGTCGAATCGTTTTTCAAAGAATCATGTTCTAAAAATACTTTTCAAAAACCTCCAACAGTGATTTTTATCACTATTGTAACATATGTAACATAGAAAACCCCATTTTGTAATCCATAGCTCCATTTTGTGCAAGCCGAGGAGTCCTCGAGCTTGAGGAGCTTAGGTAGAACAAGCGTATCAATTTTCGTTATTTTTAGACATCGTTTACCCTTTCAAATAGCATCTAGGACCTAATTTTTAACTATGCCGGTCACTAGATGTGAAACCGGTCAAAACTAGTCTAGAAACTATAAAAAGAGCTAGAGAGCTCATTTTTGAGGTTAGCTTGTTGAGGTTAGAGTTCTTTTGAGCTTGTAATAGTGTTCTTGAGTAATAGAGCTAATTTCCCACCTTCCATTGTATCTTGCTTGTCTCTTCGTAGTGTGTGTATATGTGTGTGTGCATTTCTATGCTTCTCACCTTCACTCTCACTTCATCTCACATTCACGATCTTCATATCACTCCTATCTCTTCCGCGGATTGACATTAAGGAGGTGGAGCTTCTTAACGTGGTTCTCACCATTGTGCTAGAGCAACAGTATTACTAGAGAATGTACAAAGATAAGTAGCCCATTAGGGCAATAGGCGTATATACAAGCCGGGGGAAAAAAACCTCCTAAAGAGGGAAAAAAGTGCCCCGGCGGTCCTAGAGTGTTCACACACATCACTACCTAAATATATCAACATTTTTTTAACTGAGACTAGGTTGGTTGCTATGAGACTCACATGCCGACCAATGTTTTTGCTTCATGCTTGATAGCTCATGCATATCTTGGTTGAGCAAAAAGCAACCTACTTAGCCCACTTCTATTTGTGAGGCTTCATATAGAGAAGCTTTCATAGTGACTTTTGAGTGTGTATGGCTCATATGCCTTCTGGCTGATTTTGGTGTTGGTCGATCTTTTTCCACCATCATCTTACTAACCAAGTGGATTGAAAATTTCGAGGAACGCTGTGTTCCATGCTTGCACAAAGTAGATTGTGGTACACTATCATTATGTCAAGGAGAGGTTCTCTATTGGAGAGATCAGTTTGGTTCATGTGCCCACACAAGATAATATTTGATCTTTTCACAAAAGATATTCTTAGGGAGAAGTTTGAAGCTTTTTGCAAAGATTTGGGCTTAGTTCCTTTTGTGGATTGATCTCTTTCCACATAGCTTGGTGGTTTCATTTACGTGAGTGACAAATCCTTTTTCATTGCATCACTCCTAGACATGATTTGTTGATATATTTTGGTAGTGATGTGTATGAACACACTTAGGACTTTCAAGGCACTTTTTTTTTCCTTCGTTAGAGGTTTTTTTTCCTTGTATATGCATATGACCCTATCGAGTTTTATCTTTGTGCATTCACTTGTTAATACATTCTATATTGTGTTGTGCTCCAAGCTTGTTCTTCCTTGTGTCGTTTGTGTGCTTCCGTAGACCTCAAACTCCAAAAAAATTTTGAGTCGATATTGTGGATATTTCTGTTGTTTGTGTAAGCAATGGTATCACCATAGTAGATCAAGTCCAAGGAAGTTTACAATTAAAGTATGTATGAGTACTTCTATCTGCATAAACGTCACAAAACAAACTCATGTATGAATTGATGCATAAAGCGAGCACCCACTGATTATTGCATGAACATTCAATAACTTCGTTAAAGTGAATAACATTAGACAAAATGAAATAACATCATATATAGTGAAATAATATCCCAGAGAAAGCTTAAGCTGTGCGAAAACTTTGAGAAATCCCAACGCCGATAGTAGTTGAGCATATTATGACTTGGAACGAGAACTTACAGAGAAATCAAAATATGAAATAGAAGAAAACACCATGAAATCAGATGAATGTGCAGTCATGGTCATAATATATATATATATATATATATATATATATATATATATATATATATATATATATATATATATATATATATACAATCAGACCGGATATAGAGAGAGAGAGAGAGAGGGAGTTGATAAAATCAGATCAAAGCAGACCGGATTTAATAAGATCAGATGCTAAAGAAGATCTGCCTATATAATCTATTATGTAGTTGCTCGGTAAAACTAGAGCAGGAGAAGGTCATGGAAGGAAAGTCATGTCTGAGGCTGCAATGATTCTATGTAACCGGTATCCTTAGTTTTACGCTTTAAGTAAGCGACTTGTAGGCTCTTCATCAAAGTCTGCAGGTCCTTTGAATAGCCATTTTCACTCACAGCCCTGTTAGCAAATATCTTCATATCATGTGAGCTCTCCTGAAACATCTTCGAACTCATCAACAACCTCACTTTGGTTTCAATCGTATCCCTTCCGACAATCTTATCACTGCTCATTGCACCACCGAGCCTCAATCCTAATCCCCATCCCTCTATGCATGCGCAATCCATGGGTTGATCAGCAAAATAGGGCCATCCAAGCATTGGCACGCCTGCGGATATTGCCTCTATGGTCGAATTCCAACCTCCATGTGTGAAGAATCCTCCAATTGCTGGATGGCGAAGGACTTGAAGCTGCGGACCCCATGCAACAATGAAAACTCGATCCTTAACCCGCTGCAGATAATCGTCCATGAACTTGGGCGGCCGACCATGGATGATATCAGACCTAACGACCCAGAGGAATGGGTAGCCACATGCTTCAAGCCCTAGCGCAACGTCTTCCATTTGGGTCTCCGAAAGCAAGGCTAGGCTACCGAACGAGACGTACAGAACTGATTTGGGTTCACGCTTATTCAGCCAGGAGATGCAGTCTCTGTCTTCTGCCCTAAATATACTGGGATCGTCGGCTTTGATGTTTCTCGCGGAAGCTTCGTGAGGAAGGGGCAGAAGAGGCCCAACAGCCAGGAGATTATGCAAGCCATGCTGCTTTCTGAGGATTTCTATGGTCTCCCGCTCAAGGTCAATGAATGTGTTTACTACAACCCACTCCGACAGATGGAGACGATCGAGCCCGCCCAATATGAAACGGTACATGAAGTTGGAGGGCTCGTAGCAGCGGATAAAGGTGTTCATGTCCGTTTCGGTGAGAAACGCCGCTCCTGGGACAGCGAGCTCTGCAGCCATTGAATCGAACGTGAGAGAGAGAGAGAGAGAGAGAGAGAGAGAGAGAGAGAGAGAGAGAGAGAGAGAGAGAGAACCTTGAGTGGGGCCTTTATATAGGTTGTTGGCGACGAGGAAGAGGGAGGCAAGGCTGGCCATGGATTGCGTCCAAAAACTGACATGGGGTATTCCCAGGCTGATGCTGGCAGATACTGTGAAAGGGAGAAATGTATCAGCGATTACGCATGAGGGAGGCGGTGTTAGAGTTGCCAGGAGCTCCTTGAAAGGCCCAGGCATGGTAGAGAGCAGGCTTTCACAGAGCTCGACAACCTGCGTCGTCCGGTCGGCGTCCTCCGGCAATCCATCCGGAATCGACATCAGACGGATTCCCCTCCGAAGCAGTGCCTCCTGTGCTGTGGGTGATACGTCACGATGGTTTGCGATGGAGGAGACGAACGTGACGAGGTGGCCGCCAGTCGCCAGAAACTCCGCCAAGCGCATCATAGGGTTCATATGACCCATGAAAGGTAACGGCAGGAGGATGAGGTGTGATTTCTGTTCCATCTCCTCTCTCTCTCTGCAAAATGGGTAGCGTGCCAACTGCGAAGAAGCCCTCCCAGTAGCGGATGTCTGAAGTAACCTGACAAAGCAGTACCATTGCATCGAGAGCATCTCGTGCTAGGCACGGCATTACATAGATGAGCTGAAAATCTCGGCAGCTCATGTCATGATGGTAGGAGTTGGGCTTGAGAGGTTGAGATTGGAAAAGCCTTCAACGTCTGATGTCTTAGTACTTCCTCTGACAAAGAAACTGAAAAGTGTGTGTATGTAATTTTTTTTAGAGTACAATGAATTGGAAAGATATACACCCAACTTCTAAAGTAGAGCACTCATGTTGAAGAACTCGTGAATATGTCAAGCCAGTGTTTGAACTCAGGACTTCCTCGTAAAGATTCAAAACATCGATCCACTAAGGTAGTTCATATGCAAATGAAGCTATAGAAAGAAGGGCTTTGAGAGAGATAAAAATAAAGCGGGGAGATATCCATTAACGCCTGTCACATGTTACTGAACCTACCACATGCATGTCGCCTCCGCTCATAAAAAGAGTCCGTGGAATATTTTTACTTTCACTCTTATCATGTCAGAACTACTGGGGCTGGTTGCATAAACCAATATCACCATGGTAGACGTCTCCTTTTCCATGATAAGAGGTTCTTTTTGGGGAGGCCAAGAAAATATAACTGTGTATTCCGAGTCTCATACAGATCAAAATTTTTGCTGTTATATGCTAAGAATGGAACGATAAGACTTTCAGAAACATAAATCTCTGTAGTGTTTCCACTTATATGTTGCAAGTTGAAGTTCTTTCAAAGTTGCAAGTGAACAAGATATGCAACAGAATGTTCAAGTCCACGTAGCCTAGTGGTTTGATGTCTTGAGCCTGTGGGAAGGTTTCCTGAGTTCAAGTCTTGATTGAAATATATCTATGAGTTTCTTAAAGATGGGTGCCTTCTACCTTATGAGGTCGGGTGTGTGAGTGTGTTTCCAATTCATTGTACTCTCCCCCAAAAAAAAAGATTTGCAAGAGAATAATGTAGAATCAACATCTCATGTGGAACTTTGTACAAACTACTCTTGGTACATTTACTCGATGTCTTTGGCAAAAAAACAAGAACACTTTCAAGGAATGTATGACATACCATTACTTTCTACTCCCTGCCTTTGTACGTCAAACGGGAAGAGAGTACGTGATTCTGTTGCTGAAGTAAAGTATGTCTACCGTGTCAAGGCTCAATATGATGCAACCATTGATTGATTTCAATCTCAATAGCTTCCGCGTGCGTTATATCTTTTGTACCTTATGTAACCTCTGCCTTATCCTTTTTTTTTTTTAATGGTACTGGTTCAGCAAGCGCTTATTCTCCTCAGCTTGAATTTTGAAAGAACAACTATACAAGTGAATGAGCGTAGTATCTACGAAACATTCCGTATTCCACAAAGCCATTAGATGTTCAGTCTCGAGATTAAACTCTGCACCTCCGTCTCAAGATATCAAAGACTCAATCACTAGACTTCTCTGCCTTATCTTCCTTTTCAATTGTATTCATGAATAATGACCCCGATGCAGCTTATTTTTGTGTGATTTTTGAGCTTCAATAGCGTATGTTTTTTCGAGCTGGTTGTGCAAGGATTTGTATTTTGCATTACCACTCTAACTTATCAACTTTCGTTTCCATGGGTAACGAACACATGGATGCCGAAGTTCCCAAGCTTGCGTTCTCTTCTGTTAGATCATTGAGAAAACCCAAGAAAACCAATTTTTAGACACTCCACTTACTGTATGTAATTTTTCTTAAATGAACAAGCCACTATTTACTAAGCAATGACAGCTCAAAGGCCTCAGTAAGTAGTAGTTCGAGCTTGTAAGTGAAACCCAATGATTATACACTCCACTTAGTGTATGTTTCATTGAATACAATATGGAAATTATTCTTGATCGACTTCACCATGGGGGCAAACATTTCACCAGAAGACCATTTAATTGCTCCATGATTGGTTATTTTATCTTTTATTTCCTCAGCAAGGTCTAAATTCCTCTTAGAAGGAAAAATGAAAAAGGGATATGAGAATTCAGTAATCCAAGTTAGAAATCTATAAAAGCCCATATACATATACATATACATACACATATATATATAATCATATGCATCTACATACTCATATACATATACATACCTATACGTAGACATGTATATAGCCTCAGTTGATGTGAAAATGAAAGACTCACTATAAGCCAATTTTGTTTTAAGTGAACAAACAGATCTTAGACTTACCAATGATGGGATGTGCAACAGGTATTTTTTCACAGAAGATTATCACATGTTCAACAACTACAACATGTTCAATAACTACAAACTGCATGCAGTGAGTAATAGTTCAATTATAATCTAGAAATCTTTTTCATTGTGATCACATGATGTGTATGGTCAAGAATGGCTCAACTAAAGAAGTACAGGTTGTGGATGCTTTAAAAATTACAAGAAGAGGACCCATTAAACTGGAAAGAACAAGACAATATCAGGATGGAGGCCTTGAGAAAATTGCAAATACATCAGCCATCTACTCAAGTCTCTCCATCATTTAATAAAGTGTGTATGTGACCAATCTTCAACCAATCAAATGCATCTAATAACCAACTTATAAGGAGAAAAAAATGAAGGTCAAAACTAAACTATTCTGGTCATTTATTCGAGATGCTATTACATGCTCCATTTCTCTCAAGCTTGATCAATCACATACGTTAGTGCCAAAATTACGTTAGAGATTATTGAACTAGGTTAGTCTGGATGATTTTTCATCAGAATCATCAAAACACATGTAGTTTACAATTGTGGAAGTGGCTCATATTCAATCACAATCGGTACCACCGCTAGATGTGGACTATAAGATCCACGTTATTAATCCTTCTTTGGGAGAGACTTATCTCACAAGTGTTTTATGAGTGAATATTCTCCCCCAAGTGATTTACAAGAAACTAGATCTTCTTTAGAAATTTGCACCATCCCAAGTCAAAATGGAGTTTTGGATATCCTACAAAATAGCAAACCATACATATTTAGGTATGGAGTTTTTTCTTAATTTGTTTATATCTTAATTAGAAAAGGTTTCATATTCATACCCAATTATATTGGGGATACCATCATTGTGAGCTATAAAGGTAAAGCGCCATTTGTGTGTATTGGACATGATTGTGATGGACCAAGGAAAAAAGAAGATTATGATGCAAAATGATTAGTCAGCAAGTGAAACTTTTTGGGCTACATTCTTTGTATATTTAGGGCATTAACACGAGTGAGGCCCTTGAAGATGATGAGGAAGAAGTGTTGTTAGAAAATAATTTCATGATAATCCTAATTTCTGAACTTGATGTGCTAAAAATTGTGGATCTAGTACGAGAAAATGGATAGCAAGAATTCAATATCGGAATATTACATGAAGTGGAACACAAAATGGGTTAGGGATGTAAAGGAATGGTTTAGAAAAATGGGTATGTGATTCAACATCACACTAACGTTTTTGATGAATTTTTAGCTCATAAACCTCAAATTGCACACGATTAATTGCAAGAGTTGAATTTAGGCATAGATGAGACACCAAAAAGTTAGTGCATTCATCTACAAAATTGATTGATTGTTTAAAGAATATCTATATCATGTTTTGATTCAATATATTGATGTTTTGGCATGTTCATATGATGATATCATGAAAGGGACTGACCATCCATGTGTACCTAAGATCAAAATGTCTTTGAGACTTGTGATGAAGGAGACTAAATCTCTATCATCAAGCAAGTGCATATAGTGGTGGCATTGATACACTCATTAAAGTATCAAGCTGTGAGTTTAACCCCATCAAGTGTATGAAGACATGTGCACAGTGATAGATAATGAAGGTAAGGGACAAGTAATGCATGCAAATTAGGCTAAATCTACCTCACATGACACCTCTTACACACTGGTATGTATCACGATACTTGGTGCATCAAGTATGTATCACGATACTTGGTGCACATGTGATAGTTAATGAAGATAAGGGACAAGTAATGCATGCAAACTAGGCTAAATCTACCTCACATGACACCTCTTATGCACTGGTATGTATCAGGATACTTGGAGAATCAAGAGATACTAATCGAGTGATTTTTGTCGGCTCCAATTATACCCAAATTTAGTCAAAACCAAGTTCCTTTCGAAGCTCTCAAAAAGACACATCCAATGGTTGTACTCTCAATTTTAATTGGATCTTTGTGTTTCACGCTACAATCTAAAAACAAATTGATAGGAAACACCAAGTCTCGCTTCTATGCTTCCACACCTCAAACACACATTCCACACCTCAAACATGCATACAAGCTCAAGGACAAGAATATACACGGACAAGAAGAATCAAATTAGAAATTATGCAAAATTAGTTCTTCACAATGGCAAAAAGTCTTTACAAAAGAGTCACAAGTGACTGATATACATGCGCCCTAAATTTGGTCCTTTCACATAAGAGACCGACACTTTCTCTTTAAATCACTAAGTTCCTACCATTGTACAAGGGTAATGTTACATTCTTTTGGGATCATGCATCTAGAGGACTAGGGCATTTACAATGCTTTTCCATGTTTTAGAAAGGATTTTGTGAAAAGAAAATGGGGCCATTTATTGAAATTTTTGGGGCTTGCTTTTCTTTACTTCTTTGTTTTGCTTCCTTGTCTTCAATCTTTTACAACACTCTCCCCCTCTTAGTCTCTATTGTCCCTTGGCAGACTTCTGTGGGTCTTCCTGACACGCAACAAGTGGTAGAACCTAGGATACATATGGCAATTTAAGCTTGTTCTCCTCAATCGCCTTATGCCAACTTGTTCCTCTCCGAGTTGATGTTCTAATTTCCCTATGTATATTTCTTTACTAGCAATCGAGAAGCATTCCAAACTTAAAGGCAATTTTTTACCTTTTCCGAGCCTCAAGCCAATGCTTCCATTTCGCGGTATTCCTTACATTCATACACTAGGGTTGCTGCATTAACTCTGGTTGCCACACATGCTACTAGTAGGTGGCATATCTCATATGTCCCGTAGTTGATGCTTTGATTTTCGTTGTGGTTCTTCTTTGATTGCATCCTCTGGAGCTTGAAGCATTCTTTCAACCCGTAGATCTTGTTTTAGCCTGATTCATGCCCCTACGAGGCTCTGGGTAGAGAGTAATAATTTAGTGAATTATCTTTTTCTTTGATTTTCTTCTTCTTCTTTTTCGACTAGATTCTCCCTTCACATGTCCCTCCTCCTGAACTTTGTCATCCTCATCATGCTTTTGATGGTGCGACATGTAGGTTTGGTAGACCTTCTTTTCTATTTAGTTGATTTGATTAGCCTCTCTAAGCATGAACTCCTTCCATTGTGCTAATTTAACTCCATCATGTGGAGCTTGATGGTCATTCATAAAAAAGTTTAGCTCATATGCTACAAGTTTGGCATGGAGAGTAGATGACATCTTCAAAATATCTTTGAATCTACTTCAAAGAAATTAGTAAAGACATTTCCTCGAATAGGTATGGGCTTGACAAAAATATCAATTGTGAGTAGTACGCCATGATATTAGGTGGCTCAATGTAGTAAGAAGTTCAAAAATCAAGGCATCATTGCCTTGGTTAATGTTGATAAAATTCAAAAATGTATGCTCTACATGTTTGAAGACTTTAAGTACTATAAGAATCATGATTATTATTTTATTTGTGAGCTTGATTGTGAGATCTTGGAC
This sequence comes from Ceratopteris richardii, assembly GCA_020310875.1. Lineage (NCBI taxonomy): Eukaryota > Viridiplantae > Streptophyta > Polypodiopsida > Polypodiales > Pteridaceae > Ceratopteris > Ceratopteris richardii. The sequence goes on from CM035406.1 coordinate 196,573,650, forward strand.
ATGAGCATGTGTGGATAGCCAAAACTCAATCGTTCTAATCATGTACTCTTTGGTGGGAAGATAGTTGTGTGGCAGGCTTGGTAGTAGTGATTAATTAAGCCATTGCTTATCTAGTGAGCCGTCCTACTCCTCTTCCCAAAACTATGGCCATGGTCTATGCCTTGGCACCGAGAAAAAAGAAAGATTAACTTGTAATAAGTATGGTGCCTCTTCCCAATGCACCCACAATGTAGGATTCTTTTCCAAACATTTTCTCCTCCATACAGAATTGGCCACTTCAAATTCCTCTTGAGATACCATATGTACAAGAAAGGCTTTTGGAATCCAAGAAATAATGGGGCATCAAAAAGTTTTTGAATGGTTGTACAACATTGAACATTCTAATCTACGATGCACTAAACATTCATGATTATCTAAGAGAAATGCCATCCACATTGAAAATGGAAAGTATGTTAAGTCCACCACTAACTCAAAGAAGAAGCGTGGTGTCATGATGGTTGAGGAAGCTACCACCAGTGCCCAACCAACTATGCGAGGCTCGAAAAGAATGAGAGATTTTGAAGATGTGGCCACAACTCCATCGGCTAAATGTTCTCATATGATTCCAAAGTCCACTCTGGTTCAACCACCTCTTATCACAACAACTGATTTGGAGGAAGCTCTTCAAGCAACTCACATGTATATGGAAGGCTAGATCGACCTTACTGTCCAAGGACATCATTATTGGCAATTGATCAAAACCAAAGGAAAGAGACATGCAGGTAAGAGATTAACCAAAATCAATCATTATAAGGAGTTGGGTCTAGAGAACTGAAGTCCGTGCTTGGGATCAAATGGAAAGGATGATCAATCAACATTGAATGTGGATCTAAACACTGAGCTTAATGCTGATGGATGTTGGGACAAACTGGATCAAATGGTGGATCCACAAGAAGTGTCTAGTGTGCTAAATGACATGAGAAAAAGTGCGATGGAAGAGGTTGTGGCAAGAACCCCACAAATGAAAATACTTATACAATCAAAATTAATGATGCTGCCAAGCTACAATTCTAAGAAGTTGCATTAGAAGCAAGCAAAACTTTTATACATCCGAAGGAAGAATCTCAACAAAAGATGAAAATAAGGACAAAAGAGCCTGTCATGCCGATTAGGGTTATGGTAGAGCCATCTCCATTACAAATTTGGTAGCAATTCAATGAGACCTTACACATCAACAAAGAAAAAGATGTTCTCATAAGGAAGACTCCAATCATACCACAAACATGGTTAAATGTGGATGTGACACAACTAAAAATGGTAGTCAAACATATGATTCAGAGTGACATGGACACCCAACAATAACTAGTGGAAGCAGACAAAGAATATAAGCAAGCACATGTAGAGAAAACCCAACTCAAAGCAATGAGTGAAAATTTATCAAATTAGGTAACGAAGGCCCAAGAAGAGATCCAGAAGATGAAAAAAGAGCTTGCAATAGCAACTGGAGAAATTAGCACATTGAAGATGAGGAATGCTATTTTAAAGATGCAAATTGATGAGTTGAAGAACAACCATGAGAGAATGCAGAAAGAGAATACCAAACTCACAAGGAAATATGATCTAGGTGAAGCCGAAAAGACATGCCTATCAAATAGAAGCAAGATTCTGGAAGCACAAATTAAAGTTCATACAAAAGATGCGGATGCATTAAGAAGCATAAACAAGGAGTTAATGACATCATTGCTCCTTAATCAACCATGAGATGTCCAAGAATGTGATAGTGGTGAGACACAAAGTTTAAAAGAGAAATTAGAGAACATGATCAATCAATTGAAGGCAGACCAAGCATTACATGCTCAAATGGAAGAAAAGCATGCAAGGGAATCAATAGAATTGAAAAGGAAATGGAATGAAGCAGTCCAAAAATACACAGAATAGTGCAAACAGGATGCCGAACAACTCAAAGCAGTGTGTGAAGATAAAATCAGAATGACCAAAGAGCTCAACAAAGTAAAGAGGCAAAGTAATAAAAAAGAGCAGATGGTCGCCAAATTACAAGCTCAATTAATAAAGCTTCAACACATGAGGACACCAGTACTGCAAGGCACAACTCTGACTATTGAAGAGATGGAGGTATGTCCTCTTTCTCCCCCCAATCTCCTATAAGAGATCAACAAGAGACTACAATTGATGACCACAAAATGTCATACAATATAGAGTTAGATAAGAGAGAACAGGTGCTACTCATGTCTTGCTTGGCACATAATTTTGAAGATGCAGTTGTACAAGTAACAAAGGAAGAAAAGATCAAGAGCAAAGATGTGGATAACATAATAAAGCCATTTAATGTACCTTATGGAATCATGAAAGAACAAACATGCAAGTATATCAAGAAAACAACCCATAAGGATCCGGACCAGGACTTGAACTTCAAAGCTACAACCTTTACTTATAGATTTGGTTTCCAATCTATTTCACACCATGTGATAATAATTGGAACACTATTTTTTGTGGTGTCATACACCTGTGCATGTTAGGGAAACATAAATGTTGATGTACTAGTCACACTTCTTCCTCTATATCTATCCTATTAATATCCAGAAAGGTTCTCTTTTTGGCTTCATGACTCTCATCCTTGAGATCACTAATACCATCTTTAATCCATCCAAATTTAATGAGTTCATGGGTGAAGCGGAAGGTTTTCCAATTTCCTTGTAAATATGTGACTCTACCCTTCGGTACTAAGGGTTTTTCGATTGGAGAATGCAAGATATTTATGATTTGAGTGCATCTTTCAAAGTCTAGCTTATAGATGGGAAAATTCAAACAAGCTTCGATGCCAACTTTGTTCCATGTGTCCATTACTCAAGACAATTCATCAAGGACTTTGAAGTCTTTACTCATCATTGGGAATTGATGGTTGTGATCCATGATTCTTATGGTGATTAAAAAGAGGTGTTCTCCAGCTAGCTAGTCATCCCAAAATTAATGACCTTTTGCTTTGATTGCACACTCCAAGGGGATTTCTTTTACTTCCATTTGTTGGGTCATTTCAGAATCCTCAAAAATGATCTGCACTTGAATTGCAATACGTGATTAATATGAGAAATTAGGAAAGCTTATTTTCTTCCATAGTGCTCAAGCATTCATTGTTCGCCTTTTAAACATGTCCCCTCTCATATAGGTGAGTGAATCATGATACCAGAAGATATTTTTTTTTATTTTTCTTTTTTCTCAAAAGAAATATGAAATGGTTAGTCATAGCCAGAGCAATTGTTACTGATAGTTAGCAAAAGTCCTACGTTACTTGAGTACAAGTGAAGTCCTATTTTTGTTGAAGGAAATATGCACCACTAAATAGTTAAAAGGAGTCGTGTGCCAAATATGAGGCCCTGTAGTGTGGCCCTATTGTGCTTACTCTAGGTGCATTCAGCTCATTATGAGCACAATTCTGAAATTGCTTCTCTTGAATTTGTGCTGCTTGCACAGTCTTTGGCCGCCATACTTGAATTGACTTTGTTGTTCGATGTCGAGTCTTCTTTAATGTTGTTTGAGTGGTTTTGATGTTACTTCTTTTGTGTTGATCCTCCATATGTATTTTCTTTTATTTTGGAGTTCTCATGGGTTATTTGGCCTTCATCCTTTGTTATTTTCTTGTAAAGCTTTAATGGTCTTTGCTTGGATGTTGATTATTTGGGTCAATACTTTGATTTCTTCCCTAGATTTCTTCAATATCATCTTTGAAATCCAAAGTTTCTTTTGTTCTCTTTGAGTTTCCATGAGTCTTTTGGGTAGCCATACTTGAAGTACCCTTGTGCTTATTTGTTGCAATCTTCCTTGTTTGGAATGTCTTCTTCTTCTCGAGTTTGTCAATTGTGCTTGTGCCTTCTTGTATTGGTGCTCTTGAAGTAAATCTTTGTGAATCCATATTTGTTTGAATCTCTTGCATGGCAGTTGTTGAGTTCCTCTTGACCTTGGGCATATAGCTAACTCTCCATTTTTTTCTCTAGAATGAATGACCTCACTATTACTCTTGGAGATGATTTCTAGAGAAGGAGGGTTCCCTTGATCACATGTGGTAGAACAAGAATCTTCTTGGACACACATTGTGGCTTGAAGCTTGAAATATTGAGATATGGCATTTGGTTGGGATTCTCACTCATGCATACTTTGATTTGGTCCATTAGGATTTTCCATGTCCATCGTCTTTAGTGGTTTTTCGTCTAGTAGAGCAAAGACTTCATTATGTCCTAACTTGGCCGATATATATCCCTTGGCTATATGTATTGTAAACTCAGACTCATATGTCGAATCTTGTCCTAGGACCAACTCTTCTAGAAGGTCAGATTCTTCACAGACCAAGAGTCTCTGTTGCATGGTGTTGTTTCCTAAGTGTAATGATAGGGTTACTTCTCATAGTGAGTCGATGAGATTACCTCCAATCCCTATCATGTGGGCTTTTGTTGGAGTGAGTGGCATCTTTAATTTTTTAATTAAAGAAGGACATACACTACTCAAAGTTGCTCATGTATCAATTAAAGAGCCAACCAAATGATGTTCCTTTCCCATCCCTAGGTTTAGACAAGGTTATTTTGGTATGTTTCCTAGGGTTTTGAGGCTTGTAGTATGATAATTTGCCATGGGAAAGGGTTCTTTGCCTCCTATGTATCTTTCCTCACATTCTTTAATGCATTCCTTATGTTTTCTTATTCTCTCTAAGGCTTCTAGTCTTGCTTCTTCTCTTATTGTCTGGTGCTCCTAAAAGTATAGTCAACATTTGCTCCATTAAGGGTTTCATATATTTTTTCACTTTGTACCTACTTCTATAATTTGGAAGTATATCTCCATCCAAATTAGCTAGATTTATGGCTCCACCTAAGGAGATACTGATTTATGGTCAAAGGACCATATCCTCTTTGTTGTAGCTTTTTTGCATGTTGTTTCAAACTATAGACCAATACAAGATCTCCCACTCTAAGACCCTTATCTTTGATATGAGCATCATAATAAGCTTTTTGCCTCCTCTTAGTAGTGTAAATGCCTACTATGTCTTATCATCTAGTTTCATGCAACTTCTCTATTTGATCCGATTTCTTGGACAAGTCATGTCCTATACATTCATATTTCTTTAAAGGGTGTTGTTTCTATAACTGTCTTATAAGCAACTTGGAATGCCCAAATAGCATGATGCAATTGTTTATCCCAGTCAGATCTTCCATTGTTGACTATCTTGGTAAGGATCATGCATAACACTTTATTTGAACTCTCCGCTTGTCCATTAGTTTGTGGATTATAGGGTGCTAAATTTTTATGAACCATTGGTCTCAAAGGCATGTATCTCATCCATTTGGTACTTGGTTTGTTGGCATACATCACAACTTCGTAAATATGTTTTGACATCCATGTGTAGTGTTGGCCAGCATTAGCTTGCAAAGAGAATCATTTTGGCAGTTTTGTTGATTCAAAAATGTCCTCCAGTTTCTCCAGCATGGGCCATTTCAAATATGGGAAAATATTCTCCTTTGTGCACACATAATCATAGTTGATTGTTATTTCCTCATTTGAATAACTGTTTACCGATGATTACATAGTCCTTGCTTTGTTCTTCTAGGGATCTTTTTCTTGATAAACTCACTCCTTTTGGATAAGTTTGTGATTTCAAGTAATCTATAAGTGGCTTAATCCACTCAGGTGCTATAGTCAAATAACTTAGGCATGAATGTTCCTCGGGCGTAGATTATTGACATAGCTAAAAAATTGTCACATATTCATGTACATCTTTTTGCAAGTTTGTTCGATACACTCCTTGTCTTTTTAACTCTTGTGTGGTTCCACTAACTCCTTTATGCATTCTCCATTTGTTCTCATGGGCTTGTTTGATCAAACCACTTCTCTCCTCATCCTTGACACATCTTAGAAGTATTCCATTAGAATCTTTATAGTTAAAACTTCCTACTACAATGTGGAGGTTTCTTGTTTTCTAGAGGTCTTCACCTCAAATCGAATTGATCCTATGGTTTGGTCCATGCATGAGTATAGGTATCAATTTCTTAGCCCACTTTGGACATACTTCTAGGTTGAACAAATTAGTGTTGGGTAACACATCTACTACTCTAGTTGGTGGTTTTCCTTATGTCATTTTTGACAAATGATCAACTCCTAAATGAGCATTGCCCTTATTGACCACTACCTAAAAATCAAATTCCGTTAGTAGTAGGAACCATCTCACCAACCCTCCAGAATTACATGGTGTATTGACCAAGTACAATAAAGCTTGGTGATCAATAAAGAATTCGAACTTGTTGGCTAGGAGGTAATGTCTAAATTTCTTTACCACGTAGACCATGATTAGACCCTCTTGTTCAATCATAGTGTAATTGTGTTCCACTTGGTTAAGCTGACTACTAGCAACTATTGGATTATCTAAGTTTTCTCTATCAACAGGTTCTGTTAAGATACATCCAATGGCAAAATTAGATGCATCCACTTGTATATGGAATGGTTTGTTCCAATTGGGAACTTTAAAGATTGGTGTTTAACTCAATCTCCATTTTAATGCATTCAATGCCTTTTCACACTCTTCTCTCTAAGTAAATTGAGTCAATAGTCCATATAATGCTTTTGCAATTATGGCCTATATGTGAATAAATCAGCATTAGTATTCACAATGACCCATAAAGTCTTGTACTTCCTCACATTCTTAGGTCTCGGCAAATCCAGGATAACCTTGATCTTATCTTCATCAGTAGAGATTCCATTCTTAGACACTATATGTCCCAATATCTTTCCTTGTCTTACCATGAAAATGCATTTCTCTATATTCTGACATATTCTATATTGCCTACATTTGTCGAATATTTTTCTTAATTCAGGTATGTGGGAAATGCATTGAGGAGAGTATGTACATAAATTGTCCACATATACTTCCATATTTTTCCTGAGGAATTCTTTGAACATATGACATATTAGTCATTGGAAAGTTGTTGGGGCACTATCTAAACCAAATGGCATAACACGAAATGTGTACACACCCCATTCCATAGCAAAAGTAGTCTTATGTTGGTCTTTAATAGCAATTGTTATTTGATTATATCCTAAAAACCCATCAAGGAAGCTATAGACTTCCTTGCCTGCTACCCTTTCCATTAGATGGTATGTAATGGGTAATGGATAACTATCTCGAATGGTGGCAACATTAAATTTTTTGAGGTTAATACAAACCCTAAGCTTTCCATTTTTCTTCGGTACAACCACTAAAGGAGACATCTATTCGGTGTGTTTGATCTTGTATATGAATCCTGTTGCCAACAATTTTTCTATCTCCTCTTTAATTTTGACAGAATATACATCATTGCAAGTATATGGTCTTTGTTTAGATGTTCCTGCAAGAGGAGTTATAGGAATTCTATGACCACATACTAAGGGATCTACACCTTTCAAGTCTTTGTAGGTCTAGGCAAATAGGTCCCTATATTCTCGAATGAATGCTATGAGTTCTTGCTCCCCTTCTAAGGACATGTCCTTACCTATGTAAGTGCATCTCTCTTCATCTCCCTCTTTGGTTACTATTACCTTGTTGGTTTGCTCTTTGTTATTGTAGGTTGTTCCATCATGTGCGTCTCTCTTACTAATTTCAATAGCTATTTTTCTTTCCTTTATTTCATATCTTTTAAAATGCTGGCACTTCAAAGTGTTCATTTGGTAAGTTTTCATCCTTCATTTCATTGGTTTCCTTTCTAGGGTTTCCTTGATATTCTTCTGTGGAGAATAGTTTTTTTTGTTCCATGGCATCTTCCTATTCTATTGCTTTTAGGTATTGTTCTGAGTCAAACTCAAGTTCCATTTCTATGCTTTTGTAGTCTTCGTTCCACTCCTTTTCAATTATTTTTCCTTCTTTGGCCTCTTGAAGTACAACCATGTACAAGCTTAAGTCACATCATCCTTCATCCCCAAACATTTGTAGTGAACAATTCTTCGTTTACACACACATCTAGTGTTGCTAGAATTTCCATCCATCCGTGTGGTTTGAATGCTTCATCGAGAAATATTTGTTGCATGTAGGTTGAGTCTTCTATAGATCTATGTTTCTCATTCTTTTTTGCCAATATTGTAATCTTTCCTCCTCTTGTTTAGCAACCTTGCAAATCCATAGTTGAGTGACTTCATTCATCCAGGATTGGTCACTAGAACCAGAACTATGGAGTGACACATCATCCTCCTCCTTATATATAGGGTTCCATTGAAGAGGTGGAATGTCTCTATATGCAAAGTTTTGGAGATTTATCTTAGTAGTTATGCCTTCATGTTGGAGATATAAATCAACTTGGCCCCAGTCTTGAAATACCTTTAGCTGTCACATGAATGGTCTACCTAGGATCATCTCAAAATTGGTCGCCTTGCCAAATTGGCATATAACTAAAATGTGTTCGAATTCTACTCCACAAGTTGTCATAATTATGTTTTCTAGGAGTCCTAAAGGTCGTCCTACATGAACCATGTGCTAATTGTAGCTTCATTCTAGTTAGTCATAGAGTTGGTCCTCCCCATTTCTCCCAAATTTCCTTGGTTGTTATCCCTACTCCAACTCTTGTGTCAAGAATTTTGTTGGTCTTATATCCTCAAAATGTGATTGGAAGACATGTATTTTCTTCACCTCCCTCACTAAAAGATCCAACCTTGTTGACTGGTATCTTGATAGTTGTTGCTTTATCTATCTTTTCTTCCTTGTCAAAGACGTTTGGTTCATTCAAATTTAGTTGATTAGATAATTTCTTCCATAGATGTGGCTTGACTTGCAGAAGTTCTTCTAGGGTTATTGAGCATTGAACTTTAGTTCTTTCCAACTTCTGCAATGTAGTTGATGTTTTCTGTTAGAATTTCCTTTCCTCATCTCTTAGTGTTGGGGCATGAAAAAAATTTGGATCTTCATTCATATTCACTCATATAATTGGGAAGTGTAGTTAGACTAATTGCTTCCTCCCTATACTGAGGCATATGATCAACTAGAATTGATCCTGCCTACTCCTTCGTTTGGTTTTCCTTTACCACATTCGTGTTTTGATTGGTTGGACAACTTGGCTTAGGTTCAACATCTTTTATGGTTTTTTCCTTCTCTTCAGCTAATTTTTTCAACCACTTGATGTAAATCTTTTCTCTTCTTGATTTTCGTCTTTGAGTTTTTTTTTCTTTCTAAGCTGTTAGAGGATTTTTCTAAATCTTCTACTACTAGGGATGAAGATTCTATCTCATTTTTCTTTTCTCGTCTATCACGTCTTTGATTTTCCATTATCCCTTATGATTTAGCTTTGCTGATGGCTTTTAATGGCACAATGTACTCTTTATCACTCCCTAAGGACCCTATTAAATCAATTACGTTAGATAGAGATGATGGAAATGCTTTGAATGGATTCTTGGGGCAACCTCTGAACAAGTGTTTTTTCCCACACTCACTAGAATACCCTTCCCAAACCCTAGGGGGTGTTGGGTGGTAAGTCATCATACATTCCCTAATAAAATGGTCTCCTCCACATCTATTACATGGTCCTGTAGGGACAGGTGGTCTTGCTATAGGTCTTTCGGGAGCTTGAGCTCTAATAACAGTATACATGAGGTTGGTGTATTCAAATCCATAAGTGTTCCCATAACTATCATGCTCATAGTATTGTTGTTCATAAGAAGATTCATATTCTATGAGATTTTGGTTATAGGAATAGTAATCTCCATAACCATGTTTATAACCTTGACTTAAATTTTCTACACTCATCAATGGTGACACAAGCACTATAACGTTTTCCAAATTTTCTTCAGACTGTGTATATTTGACAAGTACTACATTTTGCAAATGTGAGGGTTGTTATCCTAGTATGGGTTGAGGTTGGTTATATGCTTGATACTCATATGGTCTTGGAATCATGGGCAGTCCTTGATATGGATCATATCTCAAAGCTTGCCTGCCTTGTTCTCTCAGTGTGTATCTATATGACCTATACTATGGTCGTGGCATTGGCCTAGATTATTTGTTATATAGGAAGTTTTCAATGGTGTGATTGGTGTATCTTTGTTTAATATGATAGCATAGATTAGGCCCTTGTGCATGTTTCCTATTAGATTGATACAGTTGTGGGGGGACAGGTCCTCCTCTTGCACAAGCATGAGATGGATGCTCACCTCCATAGTGTACACACCTCCTTAGTATGGACATCCTCATGGGTGGGCTTTGATAATTCTTTTGTCCTTGGACACCTAACTTTTTGGCCACTAATTCTGCCAATTCTTCTACTTGGTTGGTTTGTGCAGTCGCATTACTAGATGCACCCTCATATCTAGTAGGGATTTGTGGAATTTTCAAGTTGTCTACAAGATTATCTTCCAAATCTATGCATTCCTTCAAACATTCACTTAGTGTCTACAATCCTTTCACATACACTAGGGTTCTCAAATTCCCATTGATTAGACCATCCATAAACAAAGATATCATTTTTTGCTAGGTAGGTCTCTTTGCCATAGGGCATCATTCAACATATTGATTGAACCTTCTAGCTACTAATCTCATAGATTCATTAGGAGCCTATTTGAAACGACCTTCAATTTGAGAGTTCACATCTTGTTACCCTTTTTATTTGGAGCAAACTCTCTAGGCACATGGATATGGATACTTGTTGATGCAAGGGCATGAGTACATCCCAATGTGATTTTTGTAATAGGTGTCAACACCATCTTTGTCAACAAGTATAAGATTATGAGAAACAGAGTAGAAATTAGGTTGAGAAGACTCTAGAGCATGATTTTGGCAAGGAAATTTTGTTTCCATGGATGTGGATGGTCCAAAATGTGTTTTTCAATTAAGTATGATTGGAAATGATGAAATTAAGAAAAATTCATTTTTTTGGGGAAGCATAGTTACAGATTTGATGATGTGGCACTCTACTTTTGGAGGGATTTTGAAAATATTACTTTTTCAAAAATAAAACTAAAAAATGAGCTCAAAAACTCACTTGTAACATATATATTTGTTGGAGTTAGACGTCTGCGGGAGCATGCAAACAGCATAAGGAAGAAGAAGAAGCTTGGAACACAACACACAATACTGAATGTATTACCACTAGAATGTACAAAAGATTAGTAGCCCATTAGGGCAATAGGCATATATACAAGTCGGGGGAAAAAAACCTCCTAAAGAGGGGAAAAAGTGCCCTGACGGTCTTAGAGTGTTCACACACATCACTACCTAAATATATCAACAAATTCCCCATGGGAGTGATGGGGTGAACAAGGAGCTGGCACTCATGTATAAGCAAGTGCCAAGCTATGTGGAACCAATCTACAAAAGGAAGTAAGCCTAAAGCTTTGTGGAAAGCTTCAAACTTCTCCCTAGGTAGAGCCTTTGTAAAAAGTTCTACAATGTTCTCCTGCGTGGGCACATATGCCAAGATTATCTCCCCAACAGACAACCTCTCCCTGACATAATGCTAATCCACCTCAATGTGCTTAGTGTGAGCATGGAACACAAGGTTTCTCGCAACTAGCAATGTGCTCTGACTGTTAGTGAAGATGGTGGTGGCAGAAGACTGACCAACACCCAAATCAGCCATAAGGCATCTGAGCCACATACACTCAACAGTCGCTGTGAAAGCTGCCCTATACTCAGCCTCATAATTGGAAGTGGCCACAGCAAGCTGCTTCTTGCTCAACCAAGATATACATGAGCTACCAAGCATGAAGCAAAAACCATTGGTGGACACACGAGTGTCATAGCAACCAGCTCAATCACTATTAGAAAAAGCATGCAAATCTGGTGGTAGTGATCCCCCCTTGGGATAAAACAATCCAAGTAGCCGGGTACCACTCAAGTAACGAAAGATGCGCTTAATCACCTACCAATGCTTGACATTGGGGCAATGCATAAACCTGCTCATCTCTGAGACAGCAAACTGAATATGAGGCTGAGGAATGCATAAGTAGATCGAGCATCCAAGAGCCTACTCATAGAGAACAACATCAAATGCATCTCCGACATCATGAAGACTCAATCGTAAACCTATCTCCATAGGAGTGGCAATAGGCTTATAGACTTCAAGGCAAAAATGCTACAATAATGAATATATTTCGTTTGACACAAAGCCATTCCACCATCAACTTGCATAAACTGAATGCCCAAATAGTGATGCAAATGCCCCAAATTAGACATCTCAAATGAGGCATGCAAATCATCCTTAAAATCAGCAATATGCATGTCATGAGGACTTGTGAGCAACATGTCATCAACATATATCAGAATGATTAGAAGCACATCATTAGCACACTTAACATATAAGGTGCTTTTAGTTGGATTGTTCTCAAAACCATGTGCAATCAGATTGGCATGTATCTTTTCATACCAAGCACGTGGTGCTTTGCTTTAAACCATATAATGCCTTCTTTAACCTGCACACGTGGCTTTCATGCCCTTTCTGCACAAAGCCACGGGGCTGAAAAACATACATTTCTTCATGCAAATCACTATTCAAAAATGCTTTTTTAATGTCCAACTAATGCACATTCCAACAATGATGAGTTGCAAGTGCACAAATGCTATGAACAGTAGTCATTCAGCAAGTAGGAGCAAAGGTTTCATGAAAATCAATGCCTCTTTCCTGCACATAACCCTTTGCAACAAGCCTAGCTTTATACCAGTCAACCGTCAGGTTTACGCTTCAGCTTGTATACCCACTTAGTGCCAATGGCCTTCTTGCCAGGAGGCAAGTCACATAAAGACCAGGTACCATTTTTCATGATAGCATCGTATTCAGATTGCATTGCATCCATCCAATGTTCAGAATTTTGAGCTTCATCAAACGAAATAGGTTCAGTCTCATCACAGAGACTAGAGGCAGCCATAGCATAGCAATCTGATGCAAAAGAGAAACTATGAGAGCCTGATCGAGTACGATATGATAGAGGTGCATCTAATTTGTTGTCATGCAAGGTCTACACTAGCCATTTTCGCATAGTTTTTGCCTACTCAATATCAACTCTCATCAACAAGTGTATCATGTAAATCTGCATTAGAAATGGAATGATTTGCATCATCACATGAAACCTGCAAAGGCTAAGAAGTTGCCTCTTTGGAGCTAACAAATGTCTCCTTAGTACATGAAAGCAATGGCTGAATAAAATCTTCCACAAAAATAACATCACAGCTAACCAAAATGCGTTTAGCATGTGGATGATAGAGATGATAGCCTTTATTTTCATAACTGTACCCAACAAAAATACATTTTACAGCTTTATCATCCAATTTTATGCGATGTTGTTCAGACATTAATGCATAAGCCAAATAACCAAAAACACGTAGATGAGCAACAGATGGCTTGTGATCATGCCAAGCCTCATATGGAGTGATAGACTGCAACGCTTTAGTGGGACACCTGTTAAGTACATATGTTGCACACATGAATGCCTCAAGCCAAAAACTATGTGGTAAAGCGTGACTTTTGACCATACATCTCGCCATCTCCATGAGTTACCTCTTCTTTCATTCAGCAACTCCATTCTGTTGAGGTATATATGGCACTATACACTAATGTTTTATCCCATGTTTAGCAAGAAATGCATTAAAGTCAGAAGACATATATTCTCCCCCTCGATCAGAATGGAGGCTGCCCATTTTACATGCTGATAGATTTTCAGCCAAAACCAAAAACTATTTGAAGCACATAAAAACTTCAGAATTTGCCTTCAATGGATATACCCATGCATGCCTACAAAAATCATCGATGAAATTCACGAAGTAAAGATAGTTCTAAAAAGAAGGTGTCTACATAGGACCACAAACATCACTATGTACAAGTTGCAATTTTTCAGTAGCTTGAACTGAACCATCTTTTGGAAATGAAGAATGCTGCATTTTGCCCAAAATACAGCCTTCACATACATGTTTACCGGGTGCCTCAAGTTTGGGCAAAGAGGAAACCATCTCAGATTTCTGTAGGCTGTTGTTATAAGGGTTGCCCACAATTTCCTCATGCAATGGCACCCTCTAGCCCTCATAAAAATACCTCTTTTTTGTATTTAGGAGATGTCCATATGAACACTCTCCTAAACCCCTTTTTTTTTATATTTCCCTTAGGCTATGGTTTTGAAGCCTCTCAAATAAAGTATCTTTTTGACACACATGTATAAAACCCACGTAGAAGTTTTCCCACGCCTATATTCTTGCCTTGAAGAGAGTGGGTTGTTAGAGAATATCTGCAAAGATTTAGAGAGATATGAGTATGTGCTCCTTTTTGACTAGTCAAAAAGAGCACATGGGAGAATGTGCTTAGCCTATAAATATAGGCTCATTTCTTGTAAGAAAGGAGCTTTTGGTCATGCTCTCATGTAACATCCTTTCAATGGAAGAACTCTCCTTTCTCTTAAGGCTTTGTACATATATGTATCTAGTCTTGGAGTGCGTGAGAGTGAGGTGTGTGTGCATGCTAGCAATTCCTATGTGTGTAAGTAGAGTGTTGCTATTATCTTGTATTTTACATATGTGACTAGGATCCTTGACTCCCATTGCTCCATATTTTCAAGCATGTGGCATAGCTGCGGGCTGATGGCCAATGGCTTGAACATGATGGAGGATGGGGTGGATGAAAGGAGTCTTTCTTGGGCCTTCCTTCTTGCTTCCATGCAAGGTGGTGTGGGTCTTGGCTCCCAAGGGCATACTACAACAACAAATTTGGCGCCGTTGCCGGGGAGAACGGCCTTTCATCACTTGGAGTGCTCAAGAGCATGTGGTAAGATATTGATTTGCAATTTTTCTACTTATTTACTTAGGATATGTGTGTTGGCATGGTACTTTCACCCTTCCATTGGGCCATTAGTTCCTCATTTTCTTGTTTTTAGTAGGATAGTTTAGTTCAGTTTTGTTTGTGGCGCAAGAACACCCCCCTAACCCCTTTGTCTCTCTCTCTCTCTCACATTTACACTTCCATACACACACTCACTCAGTGGCATCACTTTCCATCTCTATCACCTCTATTTTTGTGTATGCCTTGGAAAGGGGGATGGGTGATATCCTCTCTGCTCCCTTCTCTCTCTTCAATTTGGTAAAAAACGGCCAAAAAAAAAAGAAGTTTTTTGTAGAACATTTGTCCCTCTTCATATGGAAATACTCGAAACCTTTGGACGCCCCCAAGATTGTGATATACAGTACGAGACCGGAAAAGGTGGTGCATTCAAATTTCAGTCTTAAAGATTCTCTCCCTTTTTATTTTTTTGTGCTCAGGGTTGTTGGCTCGATGCGTGTCGGTGATGAAGTCCGTTTGGGGTAGGTGGGAGAGTTACTAAACCTTTATCGAATTCATATCTTTTGAGGCTTTCCCATTTCATGATGCTACTTCCCCATTGTTCGTCCCCACGATTCTTCTTGGCGAACACTGGGCTATGGTAGGGTTGAGCTCCGCAGAGCTCCCTCTAGTTATACATGTTGTAAGGCTCAGGATGTGATTATTGTGGGAAGTTTTCCTCCCACACTCCATTGCGATCAAATCGGGTCCATTGGCTCCTTGTCCTTGCTCTCTATCAGGTCAGTGGTGCGTGTTGTGTCCCTTTTCACTGCTCAGGAGGTTCAGGGAAGAATCCTTCTCCCTCCCTCTTTGGGGCTCCTTTCCCCCTTCTACCTATTCTCTTTCACTGTAACACCCTTCTGCTGCAAACTCTCATTGTCCGAACTGGTGTTCATTCGAAGACATCTACAAGGACTGCAAGCTTCTTGTCGATTGAGTCTTGAATCTACTAGTAATTGCATCATCACGAGTCCTACCTGGAAGTTCTTCTCGTCGACCCCTTTGTTCACCCTTAGTCTACACATCTCAAAGGCATTACACTACTCCGTGTTGCTCATATGTCAGTCTGAAGCTCGATGCCATGGTGCAATAGAAGGGTTGGCATGCGGAGTTTGCTCATCAGCGATTGTGGCCTCTATACTTGCCTTCGGCTATTCGGATTTCAGAACCTTCGAAGTTCGCCTACAGTGCAGGGAAGATTATTGGGACATTATCCTCTCTTTGTGCTTTCCCATCTTCTCTCCTGCAATGATCATGCTCACCAAAATAAATCCCCTCCATGTCCATTGATGTTATTACGCGTCTCTGCCCCCTTGCTTAGGGTTGAGGTCACTTCACTTGTCTTCCTACAGCTCGAAGTTTTGATGGTGCTGCTAGTGTGGTAGACCATGATTCCATTGCGCTATCACCATCACTGTGGAAGAGCCTTCCTGCCTTGGACCATGTATGCGTGCTCAATATTGGTGCTCCATTACATCGTCTCGAGTACTTGCGTGAAAGGTCTCTGGTAATGTTTCAATTTGACTATATGGTAATTCTGGATGCATTGATCCTTGGGCACAGAATCTGGACTTTTTCCATCACTCACACCTGAGGATGATGGGGTCTTTCTCTTTGTATGCGAGTGACCTAAATTTTTGGGGTAGCTACAAATATAGGCAGGGACACATGTACGATGCCTTCATTCTCAAAAGGCAGTATTCAAGCTTGAAGCTTTCATTATTTCCAAATCAAAGCCTGCCGCATGATGCCTTTTGGCTGGACAGTTTGTGGTATCATGTGTTTAATTGTTCTCCGTACTCTTGTGTGTGATTTATAGGTCTAGTGTTTCGGCTACTATGGTTTGGATGTATTTTGTTCTCAAAGGCAGAAATTTTGTAAGCAGGAGACCCGAGGCATTTTTATTTTTTAATGTAAAATTTTGCTTGTTGGCTAGTTATTGGTTATGTACGATGTTACCCAAGCATGTAAGACTTATTCCCATGATTGTAGTAAGTTGCATGTGTCGCCATTTTTTCTCTTCGATAGCAATGCTATGGTCGTTGAGGTTGTTTTGTCTTTTTGCCACAGATTTGGGAGCATATTTGTGTTGACTGTTACCATAAATTATTAATAGGAAAGGATTCATCCTTTGAAACTGTTGTCAT
Organism: Ceratopteris richardii; assembly: GCA_020310875.1. Lineage (NCBI taxonomy): Eukaryota > Viridiplantae > Streptophyta > Polypodiopsida > Polypodiales > Pteridaceae > Ceratopteris > Ceratopteris richardii. The sequence continues at coordinate 196,590,586 of CM035406.1, forward strand.
GGCACCAAGGTGCTAACTTGGTTTGGTTTTAGATCAGTTTGGTACCTTTGTGAGAATGTAATTAAGGTGCATGCATCTTATGTGTTGGAGGAGCTACCAATTTGTACATTTTTTAATGTCCAAAGAGTCCACATTCACCAAATACCTTGAGGCTGCATGAAAAAGTTGCTCTCAAAAGTCTGCAATGATCTCATGATTGGCATAGCATTCTTAAACATGTGCGTTTGCTATTCTCTACAATTGTTTCTTCAGCATGATTTGGCCATTATGCTTAAACAGCTACATGGGTTGGGTTCTCTGAATCTTTGGGGTGTTTTCACATAACCCGTGCAGATCATATGGTCCTATGCTTGTTGAGAGCTTTGTTTTGGTTTTCATAAATTTCAATAGTATAACTCTGCAGGTTATCATGCTAACCTTGGCCCACTCATCAAACTCAATGCGAAGCTTATTTACAAAGGGACAGGTGGCGATACCCCACGATTTCTAAACAGGGAGTGTAATAATGTGATAGTACACAATGGCTAATGACCATGGGCACTTTCATGCTGACCCCATCTCTTGATTGCTTGTGCATGTACCCACTATGTGGAGGAAATTAAGGGGCCTCAAATATCTGCTATGGTATGACTACTCAATAAATGCGTATGTAAGGCAGAATGTGTGATGAATGCAGAAATGTTTTTGTTTTTTTTTTTTATATATGACCTTACTACAATTATTGTAATTGTGGATTTTACTCTCACAACAGTTGCATACTCCCGAACTGATGAGCATTACTCATGCATGAATAAAATCTTGCTCAGATTTTATGATATTCAGGAAGAGTTGGGTTATTAACCAAGAGTGGAACGATCCTTCTTTGTCTGTGACTTAGAAACTTCAAAGCATAAAATTAAACTATTCTCTGTGGAGCTTCCAATATTTTGATAACAGGTTTTGTACTCGTTCTCATCTCCGAGTCAGTTATTTGGAAACCCCACATTTTTGGTGACCAACTGACAGGGTGAAACAGAAATTAAAGGTGGCTCGAGTTTGTTGCTCACTAGGCTTTCTTCGTATGTTCTGTCATTTTTGTGTTCACACATGCTTAACAGAAAAGACGATAGTGGATTTATATGGTTGACATATGTGATGGTTCGGGTTCATGTTTGAGTTCAGGGCTTGATATCTTTTTGAGCAGATATTGGACTTCTCTAGGTTTCACCTTGCAACAGGTTTCACTTTCATAATCAGGTGCTAGTTCTTTGAGCTACCAACAGGGACAATGTACTGCAAGGAAGGTGCCCACTTGTTGTCTTTTGCAGGTCATGGACTCTTGACTTTCATCTATGAGCAAAGTATGACCTTCACTATGGTATTGTGCAAAGGGGAAAACCTGTTGCATGTGTTAATGACAAACTTGGGTGCTTCTTTCTTTACTTGATATTTGGTTTCAAGTGCTACACATGATTCCTGCTAAATTCTTGAAGTTGCAGGTTTGGTGTCCCACCAAGGAGTGATACACATGTTGACTCCTTTAATCACCTCATATCTATGCATTCATCATATACATGATCTTCTTTCTTGATGGAAAGCTTGCAGTTTTGAAAGAAAAGAGGATGGTGCTTCTTGGGCTTATGAAATTTCTATTGCATGCTGGTCATAATCATTGGAAATGAATAAATTGCTCATATGTCTGTGTGGTACAAAAGTCACAATGGTATGAATGCTGCTTGATGTTCTGTGTCCATTGACCCACTAACAAAAATCGGGTTCAAGACTGCACAAACTCTTGCTACATGCTAATGCATCTCTTGTCTCTACTCTTTATAATGCATGTAGCTGATTCTAGTAAAATTCTTGGGTTTAATACATGATACTTCAAAATGTTCGTAATCATGTGAGCATGTATTCTTTAAGGGATATTTGCAGGAGAACATGCACATAGGGGGTTGAAATTTTTGATTTAGACATGAACTAAATTAAGTGTGAAGTCACTAAATGAATGATTGTTTTTTGCTAGGGAAGTAACTCTCTAGTTTCACATTGCTCATTTAAGGCTTAATTTTGACCAACACACTTGGACCTTCAGCAATGATCCTTCTTCCCTCCTTTTGAAACTATGCTTCCCAGAAATTTGGGATATGTTTAAATTTCATGAATGCTTGAAGTCATAATGTTGCATTGTTGTCTAATGATTTGGTGAACACATAATAATCGTGCTAAATCTTGCTAAAACGAGCATAGTATGAATGATGGCAGGAACATAAGTTAAACATGCAACTACATATTCTTCTCATGCTTTACAATGCAATATGTCACACTCACTTGGAGATAACAGATTTTGGCATCATTTTTTGGATTGCAGAGATAAGAAGATTTTCAGGAGCTCCTCTCATTAGAAGAGCAAGTCCTAAGTGAAAGATATTCCCTGAAGCAGAAACTAAACATGGAATTACATTTTGTTGTTGCTTCTTTTCAAATTCAGTCTACTTGTTGTGTATGTTTACATTTCAGGTATTGGAGCTTTGAGAGAAGGCACATTGGATGGAGGCTGGGCTGACTGCCCCCCAAGGGGATTGTGTAGCTCAGCATTACAGACCTGAAAGACTTGAAGACTTACGAATTTGGATGGAGGCTAGGCTGACTGCCCCCAAGGGGATTGTGTCGCTCAGCATTGCTGGATTGAAGATTTGAAGGCAGACGGCTTACTGATTCAAAAGATTTGCAGCCTTGCAAAATTCAGATTGGAACTGCTGTGTATTTGAAGAGTTGAAGACTCCCAACTTGGACCAGTTTGGCACTATATGCTTCTCTCTTAGCTTTGTCAAGGACGACAAAGTCTAGGAGGAGGAGGCTGTTGTTATAAGGGTTGCCCACAATTTCCTCATGCAATGGCACCCTCTAGCCCTCATAAAAATACCTCTTTTTATATTTAGGAGATGTCCATATGAACACTCTCCTAAACCCCTTTTTTTGATATTTCCCTTAGGCTATGGTTTTGAAGCCTCTCAAATAAAGTATCTTTTTGACACACATGTATAAAACCCACGTAGAAGTTTTCCCACGCCTATATTCTTGCCTTGAAGAGAGTGGGTTGTTAGAGAATATCTACAAAGATTTAGAGAGATATAAGCATGTGATCCTTTTTGACTAGTCAAAAAGAGCACATGGGAGAATGTGCTTAGCCTATAAATATAGGCTCATTTCTTGTAAGAAAGGAGCTTTTGGTCGTGCTCTCATGTAACATCCTTTCAATGGAAGAACTCTCCTTTCTCTTAAGGCTTTGTACATATATGTATCTAGTCTTGGAGTGTGTGAGAGTGAGGTGTGTGTGCATGCTAGCAATTCCTTTGTGTAAGTAGAGTGTTGCTATTATCTTGTATTTTACATATGTGACTAGGATCCTTGACTCCCATTGCTCCATATTTTCAAGCATGTGGCATAGCTGCGGGCTGATGGCCAATGGCTTGAACATGATGGAGGATGGGGTGGATGAAAGGAGAGTCTTTCTTGGGCCTTCCTTCTTGCTTCCATGCAAGGTGGTGTGGGTCTTGGCTCCCAAGGGCATACTACAACAACATAGGCGTAGCAGATCATGAACTATACATATATCATCAACAAATTTCACAACCAAACCAATCTTGGCTAATGCAGAAACTGATAACATATTTTTTTTTATTCCTAGCACAAATAAAGCATCTAACAAAGTGAAAGAACTACCATCAACAGTAGTCAAAATGATCTTACCAAATCCCATAACAAGATAAGAGGAGTTGTTGGCACATGTAACAATATGCCCTACAAGGCAGGCTCGAGTGAAGAGAAGAAACTGCGTTGTGAGGTAATATGTTTGGTCGCCCTACTATCAAAGTACCAAACATTTGAGTCTACTACAGACATGCATTGCTCATGAGAAGATGGGTCAAAACTGCAAACAGTAGTAAACACCCATTCTTCTTCCTGCACAAGATAAGCAGACTCTATTTTTGGTGTTGAGGCCTCTTCTTTGCCTCTTTAGTAGCCAGTTTTGGATAGCTCTTAACAACATAATCATTTGCTTTACAGTATTTGCAAAACAATTTTTGCTTTTCTGATTTCTTCTCATCTTTGTCTTCCTTCTTCAAATGTGTAGCATTTGCAAATTTCTGCTTACTAGTAGAAGAGCTACATTTACCTTTGCCCTTTTGACTAGCCGGAAAAGCTTGATCTGCAACATGCATAATAGACCTATTCTACCTAGACTAGTCTTCTTGCAACAAAACTGAGACTAACACCTCAAACAACAAGGCATTTGGATTGCCTTTCATCATCAAAAGAAGAGTAAAAGCAAAACTCTGAATGATGAGTCAAGAAGACCATTCAGAACAGTCTACACAAGTGAGCTATCTGGTATAACTTCATCACCAAAAATCAATTGTTCTTTCAAATCCTATTTGTGAGAAAATTGTCCATAGAATAATCACCTTCATTCATGTGCTCACTCTCCGATTTTTTTCGAAGGTATGCAACATGAGCCTCATTCCTCGCATGGTACAATGTGGTAAGTGTATCCAAGCATCCTTAGCTGTTCTGCAAGAGCGAATGTGAGGAATAATAGCACGTTTGACAGACAAAGCTATCAATGCATGTGCCTCAGCATCTTTGCCATCCCAACAGATTTTCTCCATAATAGGTGAAACAAAAACAGAACTACGAATAGGAATCTGTAGAATATCATCATCTTCAACACCATCTCCATCAACTCCTGCACCTGTATTTGCAGTACCTGTATTCGCAGGTATAACAAGACATCTTTCAACACCTTGCACAATATTGCATAGTCCTTTTGCGACCAATACATGATGCATCATATAAGCCCACAATGGGTAATTCGTACCATCCAACTTATCCTCAATAGCCAACATACGAAATACATCACTGCTTTCAGCCATGGCCACTAACTAAAATACCTTGATGCAAAAAACGATTGTATCTAAAAAAGTTGAACAGAAGTACCCAAACAAGTTTTGCTAGACCTGTAGCAGACTTCGAGATGCTTATACTCAAGAAGCAAAACTGGTATATATCTTTGGCACAAAAAGATGAAATAGCCTACACAAGCATTGTGGTAGTGCATTCGGAGGTCGAAACGAGCTCAAATCGCGATTTCAACACCACACAATGAAGCTGTTTTGATCTTTGAAACACTTTGAGTATGCTTACCAAATTTTGTGCGATTCTGAGATTGCAACCAGAGAGGTGTAGACAATGCCCTAGATGAAGCAGCAACCTGCTCTGATATCAATTGTTCGAGTTAGACGTCTGTGGAAGCACGTGAAAACACAAGAAAGAAGAAGAAGCTTGGAGCACAACACACAATACTGAATGTATTACCACTAGAATGTACAAAAGATTAGTAGCTTGTTAGGGCAATAGGCGTATATGCAAGCGGTGGGAAAAAAACCTCCTAAAGATGGAAAAAAGTGCCCCAACGATCCTAGAGTGTTCACAGACATCACTACCTAAATATATCAATAATATTAAAAAATGGGCCCTTTCAAGTAAATAAACACTAAAATGGAGACTTTAAAAAAATCATATTTTATTCTTATACATGCTTGAGTTTGACGATGTGCAAAGTAGATTCCCTTTGTCTCTCCCTAAAAGAAGAGAAAGAGGAGCCTAGTAAAGCCTAGTAAGCCTACTTAAAAGTGCATTTTGTCCCCTTAAACAACAACAAAATTAGGTTTAAATTAGTGATCAATAAAAGGCCCATGCAGGGTTCATTTTCTTTTCTAATCCATGGGTCTTAGTGGCATCTCATTTTTGTGAATTGAATATTGATTTTGCTGACATGTGTCACATCTCTTCACATAGGTATGTGCATCCATATGAAAAGTGGGCCACCATAATCTTGAAAATAATATGGATTTGATCATTTTATCAAGCCCAAAATGCCCTCCTACAACACCTTGGTGTGTAGTTTCAAAAATCTTCAAGTATTTGCTCTCATGGACACACACTCTCAAGTATCCATCACATCCATGGCTGTGTAGATTATCACCAATGAGCTTATAATATTGAGGCTCCTTCTCTAGAATCCTTTGTCTTGCTAATGTCATTTCTGGTGGGAATATTATCATTCTTAGGAAGTCAACTATAGGATTGCTCTAGCCAGGTACTAGAGACGTATGGTATAATGGGGCATGTTCAATGGGAAGTCTACTAATACAACTTTGACATTGCTTGATCAACCTATAGAGATATGCTTCCATTATTGGCCAGTACATGCCTAATCGATTCAGTGTCTATAGGGTTCTATGTTTTGAGTGATGTTGCCCTAATGCACCTATATGTGTGAGTTGCAACCATTTATCATGCTCATGTTCTTCCACACAACAAGCTAGAACTCCTTGATGGATTATTGATTCTAAGAAACCCCCATTTAAGCAATGAAAGGTGTTTATTCTAGAAAATTATAAAGAAAAAAACAAGTGGGTCCCTCACAAAGAAAATGTAAAGCTCATAAATCTTCTATATATCAAGGTTTACAGATGGAGAAATGGTAGAGATCTATATCATGCAGATAAAGAACTTACATGACCAAATGGTAGGAGACCGTATGCCTATCACTAGTGAAGAATTTTCATGAGGTTGTCTCTAGATATGTCCATGAAAATTCCAAGGACTAGTTACCAACCTCAACAATCAGTTAAGGGTTGAATCCTTGAATTTTGAAGAGACTTCTGCCTTATTTTTGGATGAGGGGCTACAAGTGAAATCTTGATAACGAAATAACAATAGCACCACATTCTTGGCCATCACAAAGACCAAACATACAAAGAAAAAGGACAAAAGGAGGGCAAGAAGAAGTTACGCGAAGACTACCATAATAAGGATGAAAAGATAAAAAAGACAATCAACTCAATGAAGGATGAGTTGGAACCATGGGTCATAGATAACAAAGCTACATGACACATGGTAGGGCAAAAGGACCTACATAGTTCATTGCAACCTTTGGCAAACTCCATCAGTGTGATCATGGGAAAACAATGAGAAGTTTCCTACAAGAGGAAGATGTTTGGAGTTCAAGGTCTATAGAAGCACATGAACAACACAAGGAAGAAGAAGAAACTTGGAGAACAACACACTACAGAATGTATTACCAAGTGAATATACAAAGATGAGTGGCACATTAGGGTTATAGGCATAAATATCTCACTGGTCCTCAGTGTGTTCATGTGTCTATAGAAGCACATGAACAACACAAGGAAGAAGAAGGAACTTGGAGAACAAGACAATACAAAATGTATTGCCAAGTGAATATACAAAGCCTCCTAAAGAGTGAAAAAAGTGTCTCAATGGTCCTAACTGTTTTCACACACATCAATACCAAAGTATATCAACTAACCCCCCTTGGGAGTGAGAGTTGGCCATGGAGCTTGCACTCATTTATAAAGAGGTGCCAAGCTTGGTGGAAAGAAATCAATCCACAAAAGGAAGTAAGATCAAAGCTTTGTAGAAAGCTTCAAAATTCTCCCTATTACGAGCCTTTCTAAAAAGGTTTGCCACATTATCTTGTGTGGGCACATAAATAAAATTGATCTCTCTGGTGGAGAACCTCTCCCTAACATAGTGATAGTGCACCCCAATGTGGCTTTGTGCAAGCATGGAACACACGATTCCTCACAACTTCCAATGCACTATGACTTTCAGTCAAGATGGTGGTGACAAAATATTGACCAATAATCAAATCATCTAAAAGGCATCTGTTGGCAATGAAATCAGTAGTAGCCATAGACATAAGCACAAAGGCAGCATATCCATAGGTAAATTTTTGACTTTTTTACCATTTCTTCTAAATGTCTCAGACCATCGTGATGGTCTAAGAAGTTCATGTCTCTAGGTATGTGTCATATGCACGGTGTAGAGCATCCTTGAGCTTAAAGGAATCTATAGCTGCATCAAAAACATTTGCATTTTGGTGAGCCATTGTGATGGTTCATCACCACCGTGATGGGGTGTCACCATCACAATCGGCTCACACCATCGCGATGAGACCACACCATCGTGACGGGATCATGCCATCATGATGATTCGTGACCATTACGATGGACCAAGTCCATCACAATGACTCGGATACACCATTAAACAATCAGCCCCAACCATGCCATCATGACTGGTTCGTACTATCGTGATGCTTTGAGACCATCATGTCTTTGGACCATCGTGATTGGTTTATGCCATCGTGACTAAACCACAACATCACGACAAGCCAAGGCAATCATGATGACTCACTGGACCTATTTGAACATCACGATTGGTTCATGCCATCGCAATGACCATAGACCATCCTGCCATTGCACATCATCATGGAGATCATGTCATTGTGATGATACTTCACATGATCACGATTGTGTCATGCCATCGCAACGAGAATAGGCCATCGCATTAATACATCACACCATCATGATTGCTTCACGCCATCGTGATTGGACAAGAACATCACAATGGTTCATCAACATCACGATTGACCATCACAACAATCCGATTGAAAGACAAAAAATTAGGGCTTGAATTGTTGCAATTTTGAGGCCAATTTTGGGTGAATGTCTTAATCAAATTGGTGCATCTTTGACGCCCCCTAGAGTATGTAAAGAGGTCTTGTTTACTTGCCTATTAAAGAGTGATCTAAACTAACATTTTTCAAATCAATTAAGGGCATCCAAAGTAGTTTGTGACATGGAACAAAGCAAGGCTTGGGAAGCATGTCTTCTTGGACATAAGAGCAATCAACGAGGCACTAGGCTTGAGGTTGGAAGAACTCTCAACCCCCTTAGTCAATTGCTAGTTCAAGCTAAGTGTGAGTAGCATCATTGATTAATTAAGGTCACATTAGGAAAGACACGTGTAAAAAACCCTTAATTACTCAAGTTCAAGTGCAAATTAAGACATTAGGATGAAAACCTTAAAGGAAAAGAACTTAACTTCAACGGTGCGACAATTTAAACATAAAACGAAAAAGATGATACCTTATGTACAAAATTGGACAAGACAAGAAATGAAATAAAGTAACAATAAACCAAGTAACAGAGAAGAAGGAATTTGTGTGATGATTAATCACATCGAGTGCCTGAGGGAAAACAAATTCATGAACCTTAGATCAGAGAAGCACATAGGAAAGGTTGATCAACATAGTGTTAGTTCATCTAAAGTGAGTGTCAGAACCACATCACGATCTTGGGCTTAACAACTGAGTGGTTACCCTTAGGAATTGAGCTCAGAGACGAGCGAGTCAGAGATGTCTTATAACATGGAGAGACCAAAGGGCGGATCAGGCTTAGGCTACCTAGAAAAATCAGAAGGACCTTACAAGACTGAGTTAGAATATGTTCGAACCAACCACTTACGTGCTTGCATCTATGAGGATGGGTTGAGGAGATTGATCGTTCAATTGAAAAACCCAGATGAACTTATGGGATTGGAACATCCCGTGGTTAAGTTTGAGAAAAACTCATATATTGGCAAGGAGGGAGCAATGTACATACTTTCTCATCAACCCCACCTTATCAATGAATTCAGAGTAGTAATTTGTGAAGTGGAGAGAGGAGACTTAGAATAGGAGCCATTAGATGGTGAACCTAGAACACTAAGAGGGAAATTAGTATTGACACGAATGCTCAACTCAGAATGGATCCCTCAAGATAACAAAAGTATTGAGTTATTTCTAAATAGGGATACGAATGAGGCACTTTAGAGATATAGATCTGAACAACCAAACAAAATAGGAACAATCATGATCCATGAATTCAAGGACCCTGAGATACCTCAAAAAGTGGTATATTTAGACAACACTTCAGAATGAGTGTTCGTAGTTCTCATATGGGAGACATGCCTATACATGGAGAGGTGAATTGGTTTTTCCCCCACTTTGAGCTAATGTTGCTTTTGGCCACCAAGGGGCAGGAACATCTTTGTCTCATGGTTCCCAAAGAGAAAAAGGCAAGGAGAGGCATGAAGTGATCTTTGCTCACACGATAGGAAGAGACAAATCAATAGTAGAAACAAATAAGATGGAGAAACCGAGAGAACAAAGACCACAAGGTGGAAGAGACGACTTTCATCTACCTAGACCCCGAGATCATCCAAGAACATTGAGACCCACACAGTTAGTGAAATCCATGAAAAATTATTTTGATGGGACAGGAGATCCCTATGACCATGTGGCTAAGTTCAAGCAAGTGCTATGAGCCAAACAAGTGGATGACATGTTCACTCAATACAATGCATTTGAACCCACATTGAAAAACACTACATTAACCTAATCTCAGCCTTTGTAGCAAAGGCAATTTAGGGACATTCATCACTTATTAGAATCATTCATTGTTGGTCAATAATACTTCAATCCAACTTTTGGACAAGTATTATCGGGTCCTCGGGTTCTTGGGAGTGGTAGGGGTCTGTTAGACAGAGGCCCTGTACTATTTTCCCAATTCTTTACACAATCGTAAGTATTTCCTCACTTCTTAACACAGTGAATGAGTTTGAATACTGATTACTCTTCGGCACAATGATTGTTAGAATGTTTGGACTGAATATGCTATGGTAATAACGCAGTGATCCGGTCGTAACTTACAACTACTAGAATACGTTCTTCTCACTAATTAAATACTTTTCAATAAGACGATTCCATGTGACAGGTAAACACACCGAACAAAATGCACAGACAACTCGGATCGAGATTACGTCAAACTTTTCGTATACTGGCGCAAGTCACAGATCGCAATTAATAACTTACTACGACTTCTGTCCACACACAGATCTTTACCGAATAATCAGTGATCGCAGATTATTGTATAGAACCTGGTCACTTAACCGAAAAGATACTAACTTTGTTCTTACACAGTCTCACACAGTACAACAAACACACAATCTCACAGCCGAGAGATACAGAATCGTATATAACTGATCATCAAATAGGTTCACAACACAAGACTACCGAATGGAAATCGATTCAACCAAAAGAATAGCAGAAAATATGAATAGAATGGAACAGAACTCAATGTACTCATCAAGGTCTCATACATAGTCTTAAAACACGATGCTCGCAATCTCCCAAATTGATTCACTATAACAGACAACAGAATAAATGCGATGCTTGCAGTTTCCAATTACTCCGGTTCGTGCTATGATCAACCCTACTCACTACAGTACTCAACAGAACAGAGACTCCTTCTGGAAAAACTGCCGCTCTTCTCCGCTTCCCTTTATGTGCTTTTAAATAGAAGTCTGCTACCGCGAATCCACTTTTTTCGGCACCCGTCCGGGTTCATCCGTCCTGGTTCAGCGCCGCTCAATTAATTTCCACTTTCTAGGGGAGACATTGACTATTCCATTGAGTAACACTGGCACGCACGGTGGACTCGAACCCGCAAGTGTAGTACTGTTGGTAATATCCTTTTTGCCTGGGCTATTTCACTGTTCTTTTTCTTTACATGCATTCAGAAAGGCTCTGGTTAAATGTTCATAATGCCAATATCCTGTTGATGATTCAGCAAATATCTTTCACTCTCGAATGTGTCACTGTATATGATCGGTCGTCTTTTTCTCCAGAACTTCCTCAAACTCGTATAGCTGGTCTAGTTGCCTCTTCATGAAGTCCCGCTTTCTTCTATGCTATTAGCTGCTTTCTATTTATACATACAATAGGAGGCCAGATAATGATATGATTGTTAGCTGCCACGCTTTCAAAATCCTGTTCATCACCATAGCCGATCATATCCTTCTGAAACTCCAGTATTGCAACGCCAAGGTGTCTTGATAGTTCTACTTCGTCTGGTCATCTTTCAGATTGCACTGTGAGAATCTATTTTTGATCTCGTTGTTACCTGGACCCACCCTCTTGATCATGTGCTTTAAGTGCTTCGTCTATGGAATCAAAGTACCCTTTGTGCTGTTGAATCCTCTTCTTCTTGAAAGTTTGTGCGTGTTTTTACCAACTTGGATATATTTGTGTCATACTTGTTGAAAATATCCATGTCTTCTGCAGAAGCCATGTACTCATACAGTATCCTATCACCACCTGGCTGAAATATCCTTTTACAGTGTCTGTCAGTCCATGCCAGGATTTGACTCCCCAATCCTTTCTGATCGTACTTGTTCTAGTGGCGGAACAAGTATAGCTAGCCATCTCCTGCGAAAAAGTGTCCAGCGATTTTGAATATGGCTATCCAACTGTTGTTTTAATAAATCTATGTTCACATTTGTCATCATTGTGGCATTTAGTTCTACACCCTCATCTTTTAGTATCTGCTTTTCGAACTCCTGCAATACTTGTATTCTTGACTGCAAAAGTTGATTTTCGGCTTGCAGGTGAGCATTCAGGGTAGAAAAACTGGACATTTCGGTTTGAATTTGTGTTTGGATAGCTTGCTGCCACTGATTAAGGTGTTGTACATACTTTTTTACGGTGATCAATTCGGCCGTAATAGCTGGTTGTTTTGTTGTAACACCTGTATTAACGCATCTTTGTCGTCCAATTCTTTTTGCATCTGTGTCATTACTGAGTTGGACTTAGTCATTGTTGCTAATAACAACTCGTTTCGGTGCTGAATTGCTTGTTCCTGTTGCCGTAAATATTGGGAAACCTCTTGGAGTTGGTTCTGCATTCTTGTAACAAAATCGGGTTGGGAGTCATCCGGTGCTTGCTTTGGACTGGCAGTTGGCATGTTGTCTGTCATTCGTCTTCTAATGGACAGCCGAAATGGCGTCCCAACTGTTTGATTCTGTGTGCTATTACCTTTGTGGAGTAAAGATGTAGCCGAGGTGGAGGGTTGGGCAGCTAGAATGGTTGGGAAGAGAAAGGAGATGATGTGTGGAAGACGAGAGCGCGGGGAGCTTCCTTTCTGGAGTTGTTTCACTATAGCAACGGATTCTTTATGGATTCGCTGGAAAAAATAAGAGGCAAAGTTTACAGGTTCATGGTTAGCTAATTCTAGAGCGGAGTAGAAGGGGCGAGAGATACCGTAAGTTCGTTTTTGCAGGTTGAGGATTGATACAAGAAATTGTAGGGCGGATCGTTCGGGTTCTGGGCGGCAGAGAATGGCATATTCGTTGGATGAGGAACGGGGAAAGAGTGTGTTAATGCGAGCGATAGGGATGCTAGGGCCATTTTCGCGTCCTTGGGGGGTGAGGCGGTAAACTACAGAGAAGGCTTGGAAGGTGATGACGGCCCTATATGGGAGAGAAGGGAAGACCCACTGTCGTTCGGTGACGGGGAATTGGGCGATGGCGTGGATGATTTGTGTGGAGAAGGGATGAGCCTCCACTGAGTGCCAAGGCAACTCAGCGAAGTTGAACAATCCTCTACAACGCAGGTATTCGCCGACGTCTGTCGTGATACCATCTCTGAAGGCAGTGTAGTTGGCTAGCGCTTCCATTACGCACAGATACAAGACGCAGAACACAAGTATTCAGAAAATATAGCCGTGATCGCAAAATACTATATTACCTATCTGGCGAGTTTAAGTGAGTTATATAAGAAATTTATACAGAGAATATTTTAAACGGTACTAATTACACAAAACGGGCAGTAATGTCTATATCTGGTGTGCATGCATGCAAAGAGAGAAAAAAGGAGCGGGCGGCTAGACATAAATAGATATTAAAGTACGGCGATTACACTTACTTTATTGATTACACCGACTTAAAACAAAAGGGAATTAAAAGACAAAAAGAAAATTAAGAAATTTGCGGTACGCTATGTACCCTTGTTATTGCCGAGGTGACGTTACTTGATACGGCCGTAGCTTGGAACCGTTTATCGCTTTTGGAAGTGGTTGTCCAGTCAATGTAGTCAATCGAAAAGTAGCCGGACCAACTTGTTCTGAAATCTTGAATGGACCGAACCAACGTAACTTGAATTTCCCTGCTGATCTATTGGACTTCGCATTGTAAAAAAGAACAAGCTGTCCTACCGAAAATACTGGAGTCTTTAAATTACGGTCATGTGTTCTGGCCTGTCTTAGTTGGATTTCTTTCATAGTTAAGAAACTGAGCCATCGGTGCTCATCTAATTCTCTAAGTGTTTCCAGCCGAAATACCAATGACTCTTCGGGTAGAAGCTTCTGAGACATTGCTACTCTTAAACTTGGTATTACAATTTCCATCGGAGCTATTGCTTCTAGTCCATAGGCTAACTTGAATGGTGTCAAGCCGGTGGTTACCTTATATGTAGTGCGATAGGCCCATAAGACTGCAGGTAGCAACTGATCCCATCTTTCCGGTGTTTCTCTAGTCAATTTCTGAAGCATATTCAGCAAAGATTTGTTAGTACTTTCTGCCAATCCATTTGCATGAGGATAATATGGTGAGCTGAATTTATGACTGATCTGGAATGACTGTGTTAATGCTTTCATCAATTTGTTCATAAAATGAGTGCCCTGATCTGAAACAAGCTCTAGTGGCAATCCAAATCTTGGAAAGACATCTGATAATAGACATTTCGCTACTTCAACTGCTGTAGCCGAACGTAAAGGCCACGCTTCTGCCCACTTGGTTGCGTAATCTGTGCAAGTTAATATATACCTGTTATTACTGAATACCGCGGGAGGTGTGATTGGACCAATGAAATCAAGACCCCATTTCTGAAATGGTTCTAAAGGAAGTACTGGATGAAGTGGAAAGTAATGGCGTTGTAGTGGTTGTCCAGTTCTTTGACAGTTATCACAAGTTTTGATAAATTCCAATACATCTCTGTACATAGTTGGCCACCAAAGTCCACCTTGCAGAATTTTCCGGTGAGTAAGATCTGCTGCAAAATGTCCTCCTGTTGGACTCGAGTGAGCTAAATTGATGACTGAATTTACTTCATGTGTAGGAACACACCGGAGTAAGGTTCCTGTATGATCTACATAATAAAGTTCTCCAGCAATTAACCGGAATCTTCGACTAAAACCTGCAATTTTCTGGCGTGTAGCTGTGGGGACCTCAGAAGGTAGACATCCATTTGAAAGAAGGTCAATAACTGATCATAATACGTAGTTGGTACTGGTTGGTTTGACAATTCTTCAGTAGTTGGTTCTGAAGTATAAATGGCTGGCGTTGTATCATTTATACCAACCGGAGATTCACCTGAATCTAAGCGTGACAAAAAGTCTGCTAAGGCATGTGAACTACCTGGCCGATGTACGACATCATAGTCAAATTCTTGCAATAGTAGAACCCATCGTGCTAGGCGGCCACCTATATGTTGCTGTCGAACCAAGTAAACAAGTGCAGCATGATCGACATGAAATGTAAATTTTCGGCCCAACAAATAATGTCTGAATTTTTTTACCGAATACACTAGTCCTAAGCATTCCCTCTCAGTTACCGAGTAGTTTTTCTCTGCAGGTGCTAATCTTCGGCTAGCATAGTATACTGGTCTAAACCATTTATCAGTTTGTTGCATCAGTACACTTCCTATTGCTATATCAGATGCATCAACAAATACGTGAAATGGGTGATCCCAATCTGGTGGTTGTAAAATGGGAACCTGTGTTAATAACTGTTTCAGTCGATCAAATGCTATCTGACATTCCTGAGTCCATTCGAATTGCCTTGAAGTCTTGGAAATTAATTTGTTCAGTGGTATTGCCACATGAGCAAGCCATCGTAAATGCCTTCCATGCCATCTCACTTGACCCATAAAACGCATTACTTCCTTAGGTGTATTCGGCACCGGAGCTTCTAATACTGCTGAAATTTTATCAGGATCAACTTGAATACCCTGTGCTGATATGATGTGACCAAGTAACTTACCACATGAAACCGCAAACACAGATTTGTTTGGGTTTAAACACAATCTATATTCTCTACATCTCTGAAAGCAACATCGTAAATGTACTAGATGTGCGATCATCTTACCGAAAATTGAAAAATCATCAAGGTATACTTGCATAAATGAGGTGAGATAAGGAGAAAATATCTCCTGCATACATCTTTGAAATGTGCTTGGCGCATTCCTCAATCCAAACCACATTACGGTACAAGCAAAGACACCCCAATTTGTAATAAATGCAATTTTTGGTATATCTTCTTCAGCCATTCTTACTTGATTATATCCACTGTATCCATCTAGAAATGAATACATCTCATGACCTGCTACTTTGTCAAGCATAGTATCCAAAAAAGGAATCGGAAAAGGATCCGGTACTGTTGCAGCATTTAATTTCCGATAGTCTACGCAAATTCTCAATTGCTTGTTTTTTTTCGGTACAATTACAATCGGTGAAATCCATTCCGCATGTTCTATTGGTACTATGAATCCCACTTTTAATAACCTATCAAGTTCAACCTTTACCTGTGATGCATAATGTGGGTTCATCCGGTAGCTGGTTTGCCTTATCGGTTTCGCTTCTGGTTTTAGCATAACTCTGTGTTGATAGATACGAGGATCCAAGCCCTTCATGTCTTTGTAATCCCATGCAAAGACGTCAGTAAATTCTTGGAGTAACTTGATTAAATCTGCTTGAAAGGCTTCAGGTAAGTTTTGCTTTATCTTTATAGGACGAGGGTGGTCTTCATCTCCAAGATTATAAGTAATTAACTGGTCTTCTGGAACATAAAATTGTTGATATTTCTCTGTATCAGCTGATGGTTCGAGAAGTTGCTGGAGTTCATTACCTTGAATTGAAATGGTATCTTCCTCCTTAATTTCTTCGGCAATGGGCATTACTGTACATACTGACGCATTCCAGGTATCTACCACAGACTGTAGATCAATAGTTCCTACTGTCATCAAATCAACATTATTCTTCAGAAATTCTTCTTCTTCGTCATCCGACAACCCATCTAACATATGGACTGGTTCGGCAAAATATGGTCGAGCATGTAACTCACAGGGTTGTATAGCATCTAACTTTACAACACATTTGCGGTTTTTATCTTTGAACGTAAGTTCCTGGGCTGACCAGTCTTGAATTACCTTGGCTTGTTTCAACCAAGGACGACCGAAAAGTAGATTATAGTCTAGGGTGGATTCCGGCAATTCAAGAACAACAAAAGTCATCTTGAATGTTGTGTCTTGGACAGTTATGGGTATATCTCGGACCAGTCCTACTGGATGAACTCTAGATTGATCAGCCATCCTAACAAAGAATTGAACTGGTTCTATCTTAGTCCATCCTAACTTCTTACAAAGTGACGCAGTGGCAATATTCACGCCAGACCCCCCATCAATTAAAACTTGTGGAATTTGATGTTTATGAAACCATACCGTAATCAGAGGAACTGAGTGATCTACCGTAGAGTCTGGCTCTGGTTGTACTGTTGCGGTAGCCGGAATACAAGCAGATTTTGTAGTAGACTGTTGTTGAAATTGTTGGCGTATTCCTGGTACTAATGCCAGTAATTGCCCGAAAGGCAGTGTGATGGATGCTTTTGACAATATATCCCAAGTTGGTTGCAATTGATTTGCATCTTCCTTAACTGTTGAAGACGAAGTTTGGTCTGAAGGTGGTAATTCTACTGCAGATGATGTACCTGCTTCTGTATTGTCAGCACGAACTTGTGTCTTATCCGGGGACTGGATCATTGGAGTAGGTTCTGGAAAAACAGGTGGTTCTACGGTAGTCCACTGGCTAGCCTTATGATACATTCTGTGTTGTTCACGTATCCCTGGCTCAAATAATTCTGCTGCTCGTTGCAATTGTTTACCGGAACGCGTTTGAACTGCTGCGGCCTGCGTCTCGACAGGTGTGATTGTTACCACATTGGCCATTGGGTTTTGACGTTCCCTTTTCCTTTGATCATATTCCGCTGCATCTCTACAGAATCTTCTAATATGGCCCAATTGTCCACAGAAATGACATCGAGGTGGTGGTAAATTTTGATTTTCCGATGGTGGTCCATTCTACCAGCGCGGTGTGTTATAGTTATTGTTCCTCTGTCCTCGAAAATGTCGATACCCTTGTTGTTGATTGTGTCTCAAATGTGGGGGTACATATTGATTGGATGACTGCCCTTGTTCCTGAGTAATTGCATTAACTGTTGCTGCTCCTTGTCTTCTAGCATTGTATGCACAATTCTCAGTGGTATGTCCCACAATGTTACAGATGGCGCAATAGGTCTGATTTAACGCACACTGGGCACTAGTATGTCCTGAATTCTTGCAGGTGGTGCAATATACTTGCCTAGTTATATCTTCAGCCACATGTTTGTTTGTTTTAATCCATTCCAAATCCTCTGAAAATCCACCGACTTTGTTTTCCAGCTGAAGGGTCATTGCTATCACTGCATCGAGGGTCATGGCTCCTACACATCTTATAATCATGATTTGCCTAAGTTGAGGAAGTATACCATTGATAAACCACTGTGTAATAACATCGTCTGGTAAATTAGCATGAGCCTGGGGTAACTGTCTTAAATGAGTTCTGAAAAGGGTAGCATATTCTTGTACAGTTTGATTTGGTTTCTGTCTATTGTTCTGTAAATACTCAAAGATCTCTGCAGGATTCTTTTTCAGCCTGAATCGATGCAGAAAAGCGTCTCGTACTGCTTCATAAGTACCGAAATGATTAATATCATATTCAGTAAGCCATCTTGCTGCTTCATTCACAAGTGTAGATTGAAAAACAATTGCTTTGTATGCCGGATCCGGTGGATGGTTGAGAACAGCGTAACTGATTTCGAAGGTGCGTACGTGAGCATCTGGATCATCTCCTGGAAACCCACTAAACTTTGTGTATGTTACTCCCGTTGGGGCCAATCTGGGTTGACCTAATTGTCGTTGCGGTTGTTCATTCATCGTAATTGTATTATACACTCCTTCTGTATTTCTGGTTTGAGTTTCTGAACTACCGGAATTTGGTTCGCCAAATGGCACACTTTCAGGTGCAATTAGCTTACTTACTATATTGCGAATTTCTGTTTCAAATAATCTTCCTTCCTCCTTGATATCCAATGTAGGAGGACTTGCTTCCAAACGTTGTAGTTGAGCTGAAGATTCAGCCGAAACTGCTGAATCGTCACCGAAAAACTGTGTTTTTCTTACCGAAATTCCGCCGGAAGGATTCAAAATTGTGACTGGATATAGCGTAGATTCGCCTGTATTAATTTCCTTCCCTAAAGTGTTTCTAATCGTATCTGAATCTATTCCGAAAACTTTTAAACTAGATTCCAACTGCGTCTTGGTAGGTTCCAAAATTGCTGTATTTTCGATAGTCTGCACCGTAGTAACACCAGGCAATTCTAGAGATGTACTACGTTCTACCGTAATTTCACCGGAATCAGTGTTATCGTTCGTCAGTTTTTCGACAACTGGGTCAGGTCTAATTGCACTAGTACCTCCCAAAGTTGTTCTTAATACCCCTAACTGATGATTCTTGGGATACTTTTCACCTGATCGAGTAATCGGCATGTAGCATTTCCGTACTGATCATATAGTATCACGAACAAATAGTATCGCAACAATCTGATTCTGTTGCTACTGTCCTTCCAACAAAATTTAGTTTGAACAAAATACCAGGCAATCTCAATGCCACTTCCCTAGCGAAATCGCCAATGTTGGTCAATAATACTTCAATCCAACTTTTGGACAAGTATTATCGGGTCCTCGGGTTCTTGGGAGTGGTAGGGGTCTGTTAGACAGAGGCCCTGTACTATTTTCCCAATTCTTTACACAATCGTAAGTATTTCCTCACTTCTTAACACAGTGAATGAGTTTGAATACTGATTACTCTTCGGCACAATGATTGTTAGAATGTTTGGACTGAATATGCTATGGTAATAACGCAGTGATCCGGTTGTAACTTACAACTACTAGAATACGTTCTTCTCACTAATTAAATACTTTTCAATAAGACGATTCCATGTGACAGGTAAACACACCGAACAAAATGCACAGACAACTCGGATCGAGATTACGTCAAACTTTTCGTATACTGGCGCAAGTCACAGATCGCAATTAATAACTTACTACGACTTCTGTCCACACACAGATCTTTACCGAATAATCAGTGATCGCAGATTATTGTATAGAACCTGGTCACTTAACCGAAAAGATACTAACTTTGTTCTTACACAGTCTCACACAGTACAACAAACACACAATCTCACAGCCGAGAGATACAGAATCGTATATAACTGAGCATCAAATAGGTTCACAACACAAGACTACCGAATGGAAATCGATTCAACCAAAAGAATAGCAGAAAATATGAATAGAATGGAACAGAACTCAATGTACTCATCAAGGTCTCATACATAGTCTTAAAACACGATGCTCGCAATCTCCCAAATTGATTCACTATAACAGACAACAGAATAAATGCGATGCTTGCAGTTTCCAATTACTCCGGTTCGCGCTATGATCAACCCTACTCACTACAGTACTCAACAGAATAGAGACTCCTTCTGGAAAAACTGCCGCTCTTCTCCGCTTCCCTTTATGTGCTTTTAAATAGAAGTCTGCTACCGCGAATCCACTTTTTTCAGCACCCGTCCGGGTTCATCCGTCCTGGTTCAGCGCCGCTCAATTAATTTCCACTTTCTAGGGGAGACATTGACTATTCCATTGAGTAACATTCATCATAGAATTCTCAAAAAGTAGGATCATGCACAACACTTCTTCTTTAATTCATAGCTTCAAATAGACCCCCTGGGAGACCGTCATACTAGTGGGACATAGATATAGACAATACACCGAGAGATGCCTTATGCCAGAGCTACCCACTCAAGCCAAACAAGTATCCTTGTTTTTGGATGGGCTATTGAGCTCTAAATAACGATCCTATGTATACCTGAAGGAACATGTAACACTAGAGTAATGTGTAAGAATCTGTATAGACATTGAGGACAATTTAGGAGAGGAGTTGGAACTCTCCAAGGTTTACAAGGACATAGATATTTCTGCTCATTTGCCCTCCAAACATTCTAGTTCCAGAGAAGAACTAGCTAAGAAGGTAGCCTAGAAGCTGGGAGTCTCGATCAAAAAGATACCCTAGATAACTTCAGTCAAGCGGTGTTACACCTATGGTGGTGACCATATGCAAAATGCCTACCCAAACATGATACAACCTCAAGGTAACCCTAGTAGTTAGTATTGCACGATAGAAAGATGGTACACTAACCACATGGCACAAGATTGTTCGTACAACAAGCAAGTGGTTAGACAAAATTATACGGAGGCCTATCAACAACCCAATAGATATCCAAGCCAATACAACACTCGGCATCATTATCATAGCTCTCAATAGAACTACCAGGTACCCTACCAGACACAACCTAGAACCCAACCAGTGGTAGGCTAACAACCACTACCCCTTGCACATGTAATCTCTATCAAATATGCTACTGCAAAAGAGAATCTCAATAGAGCATTAGTGCCCTCATCTCCACTAATCACAAAAAATGATCCTAATTCCAATAGCTTTGATTCTACTCATGTAGATAGCCTACCTGCATATTACACGAAGTCACTAGAACATATGGAAACATACCAATATGAGACCCCACCCATGGAACCTAGTTGGGAGCCAGACTATGCTAATGTCTTGTATACCAATCCCAACCCACGGCCCCAGTTGAGACAAACAAGACCACAGGGCCCTAAAGGACCATGCTTTAGGTGC
Source organism: Ceratopteris richardii (assembly GCA_020310875.1). NCBI lineage: Eukaryota > Viridiplantae > Streptophyta > Polypodiopsida > Polypodiales > Pteridaceae > Ceratopteris > Ceratopteris richardii. Next base: position 196,612,161 of record CM035406.1, read on the forward strand.
CAAGGAGATAATTACATAAGGGAGTGTCCACATCCTCCATTAGCAGGATAAACCCAGTATTATAACTTTCAAGGTTTTTGCATTGAGTGTGGTAAGGAGCATGCCATATGAGAGTTCCCTAAAAACCCTACCAGTGCCTCTAAAGTAATGCCAATTAATATGGTAGGCATTGTGCACACTTCAAATGGATCCACCTAGACCTATGTACCTATTCAAGCTATAAGGAGAGTCTAGGCATTACTACAAAATCAATAGCCAAACCCTGATAAACTAGCAGACAGTAGTGAAGACGGAGAAGCAAGTGGAAGAAAAACCACATCCTAGAAGAATTCACAAGAGACTCAAAAGAAAATGGACTAAGAAAATAAGTGAGCTAGAAGGAAGCTTAAAAGAGACTAGAGTCAAAATTTTAGATTTGGCATCGCAAGAGTCAAATCAGGAGAACCCAACCCCAAAACCATGATCAGTTCTAGCTGAACCAATGCGAGAGAATCTCCATATGATGTTTAAAGCATACCGAGAAAGACTAAGAGAAGAACCCCAAGAGGGAGAATTAAGTAAGAATTATCCCAGAGCAGACCCAGAAATTGAGAGAACCAAGCTCTATATGAAAATGGTAGAATTAGCTCAAACCATGTTCAAAGCATCCCACTATGTAAACTCGGGAAACCTAGTGTAACCAAAGCTACACTTTCAAGGATTATTGGAAAGGTTAGAACATTTGATTTCCATCAATAAGAAGATTAATCCTTAGATGTCTTATCTTGTCCTGAAGGCACAAGAAGATGCTACATCATCCTTATCACAAGTGCCTAATACTACGGATTGGAAGAATCCTTCTTCTATACATAAGTACTCAAAAGGATTTCTGAGGGAAATTCAAGAAGAGAAAAGGAAGTTGGAACAAGAATCTCACCCCCCGATACAAGAGATAAATGATCGACAATTTCCCAAAGATATAACCTCTATATATGATGAACTAGAGGAGGAACAGCCAAGTGATTATGCAAATTTTGAATCTAATCCTTTGCAAGAATTACCTCATTCCACTGGTGTTGGAAGATTTCTCCTCCAAATGCACAACAAGAAGCTTGGACCCTGCCCAAGACGTATCTGCCCTTAGACTAGTACTCACTAAAACTGGTATAAAGCACAATTCTCAAACCCAATCAACAAAACCTTTTAGCCACATAAACTAGACGATAAGTGCTTTAAAACTCTCTATTAGTCATTAGAATCAACTCAGTCACACAAGACAACCCAATTTTCCTAGCAAGTTTCAGGACAAAACAATAGATAAAGAAATAGCTATATCTCATAGGGAAAGAGGAGTTCTACAAAACCTTTTTTGGTATAGAATTCTTGGTTTATATGCTTTCCCGTAAGTACAAGAATTCTCATAATGGAGCTTACTACAAAGAGAAAAATGAATTCCTAACAGGCTGCTACAGAAATGCAGCACCCTTTGGAAAGGGTGTGAGAGATATACAAAAGAATATGAGCATTTATGAGAGAATATGGCTCAATGACACATATATAAGCAACAGCCCGACTTCCTATCATCCACACACAACGAGAATGAGCTTGGATGGTCTTTATATAGCCATGAGAGCCTTCTATGACTCTTCATATGTCCTTCTTGTCTCTTCACATGCCCTCGTTGTCTCTTCGGTTGCCTTGTGACTTTGTATCTTCATTTCAGTGCCTTGTGGTGTTCTAATGCCTCCTTTTGGATAACGTTGCACCTCCTAAATTGTTATTTAACTTTCCTAAGGTTCAAAAGCCTTCAAATGAAGTTATCTATTGAAAAACAAATGCTTGAGCTTGCCCTAGAAATGCATATCTTTTAACACTCCCCCTCAAGCTCAAGTTTGTTTTGCTTTTGAAGTTGGTTCCTTGAGTTGTATGGCTTGCTTCAACTTCACAAGCTTTCCAGCATCTAAGAACTTTGTTTGTAGATCAGCTACCTGGTCCTTTGTACTTACATGATGAATATCCACTTCCTTTTCAAGCACCTTCTCCCTTATGAAGTGATAGTGAACATCGATGTGTTTGCTCCTTGCATGAAACATAGGATTATTTGCAAGATAGATGCTTGATATATTATCTCCAAACAAAGGAACTAATCCAACCTACACATTCAAGTCTTTCATTAGCTTTTTCATGCACATCATCTCACAAGTAGCTTGAGCCAAGACTCTATATTCAAGTTAGATTGAAGGTAAAGCAATTGTGGGTTGCTTCTTTGAACTCCATGATACACAATTGTTTCCTAGCATGATCACATAACCTATGCTGCTCCTTCTATAATCTTTGGAACCGGCCCAATCAGCATCTGCATATCCCTTGAGCTCTAATGATCCTCCATAAGCATAAAAAATTCCTTGATTTATTGTACCTTTGATGTACATGAGTATCCTCCTTGGTGCATTCAAATGATCATTAGCATGAGCATGCATGTATTGAGAAAGTACTCCTACACTAAATGCCAAATCAGGTCTAGATATGGTTACATATATAAGTGATTTGATTAGGCTCCTATAGGTATGGATGTCCTCAAGTTCTTCTCCTTGGGTAGAGCTACGTTTGGTGTTTACATCCATTGGTTGATTTAGTGGTTTGCATCCACTCATTCCAAACATGTACAACACATCCAACAAATATTTTCTTTGCATCAAGTAAAGGCCATCCTTTTTATACATAGCACCAGAGGCAAATAAATGGGAACTATCAGTAGACAGATGGGCACCATAGTCTCCTCGGGTGCTCTCTCCACACTTTCTCCATACCTACCTAGATCTGTTGCGCAGAATGCCTCATCTCCTAATGGGCAGGTCATGCAAGTGTTGGACCTCCCTTCTTTTCCAAAGCAGAGTGCCAACCCAACCTCTCAACCACCACCTCAGAATAGTTGACCAAGACTTGGAAATCCCAACTGATGACCACACCAGACTACCCCATGGAAGCAGCATAGGTATACCAAAGCAACATGCATGAAGCAAATATGGGTCCCAAAAGGTCAACGATCACCAACCATCTCCAATGGTGTTAGACAAAAGGTTAAGACAAGGCTAACTCAAGCACAACATTCCAAAACACCTAGACTATCTCCATAGATGAGAATTCGATAAATATGGGTATAGAAGAAGTATCTGACAACCACGAACAACCCAACTCAGATTTGGGTGCCCAAGTCCTGACTTATAGCTCAAAGATCAAACTTTGTAATACCCATCCCTTTGGAATCACACCACTCACCACCCTTATCACCTCCACATTGGTGCAGCCATAACCTCTCAAGCCACTACTATGACCACCACCGCAGCTGCAATTACAAAGGCAAGAGAATCCACAACTATTGTTGACATCAAGGCCTTTGCTTTCCCTATATCTCTAACACACAACGTGGGACTTTTAAGACATCACCTTGAAACGGTCCAAGAAGAGAATCAATGCCTGTACAAACAGAATAGAGAAAATATTGAAGCCACCTTGGACAAACCGGATGAATCGATCAGTCCAGTCCACTTCAAGGTAGTCCCATTGAAAACCATGCATATGATGCTAGAAGACCATGCATGCTTATTAGAAGACTATGAAAGACTCACACAAGAATTGTATACATGCCTATAGTCCTAACCAGTTACTTATCTTTGTACATTCTAGTGGTAATACATTCAGTATTCTGTGTTGTGCTCCAAGCTTCTTCTTCTTCTTCCTTGTGTTGTTTGTGTGCTTCCATAGACCTCAAAATCCAACAATTGGTATCACAACAGGCTATCGCTTCAATCTAGGGCATCGTCAACACCACTCCAATCATAGTTTCAGAATCACACAAAAATTAGTGAGCATACTCAAGGTCATTAGGAGATCAAAACAGCTTTGCTATAAATCCCGATCTCAGCTCGTATCGACCTCCGAATGCACTATCATATTGCTTCTGCAAGCTATTTTGTCTTTTTGTGCCAAAATTATATACAGATTTTGGTTCACCAATATAAGTGTCTTGAAGTTTGCTACAGGTTTGGTGGAACTTGTCAAGGTAGTTCTGATCAACTTTTTTAGATACAATCATTTTTTTGCATCAGGATATTTTAGTCAGTGATCATGGCTGAAATCAGTGATGTATTCCATATGTTGGTTGTTGAGGATAAGTTGGACGGTACCAATTACCCATTGTCAGCTTACATGTTGCATCATGTATTGGTTGCAAATGGACTGTGGAATATTATGCAGGGTGTTGAAAAACATCATATTTCACCTGCAAACACGATTGTTGAAGGTGATGCAGATGGCATTGAAGATGGTGATATTCTTCATGTTCCTGTTCGTATTGTGGTTCCTACTGTACCTATTGTAGAGCAAATTCGTTGGGATGGCAAAGATGCTTAGGCATATGCATTGATAGCCTTGTCTATCAAACCTGCCATTATTCCTCACATTCACTCTTGCACAATAGCTAAGGATGCTTGGGATACACTTATCACTTTATATCAGGCAAGGAATGAGGCTCGTTTTTCTTACCTCCGACAACAGTTGGAGAGTGAGTACATGAATGAAGGAGATTCCATGGACAATTTTCTAACAAAGATCAAAGATTTGAAGGAACAATTGATTTCTGCTCATGAAGTCTTACCTGACAATTCACTTGTGCAAACTACTCTAGCGGTTAAGCGCATCTTTCACTACTTGAGTGGTACCTGACTACTTAGATTGTTTTATCCCAAGGGGGAATCACTACTACTAGATTTACATGCTTTTTCTAACTCTAATTGGGCTAGTTGTTATGACACTCATGTGTCCACCAGTTGCTTTTGCCTCATGCTTGGTATCTCATGCATATCTTGGTTGAGCAAGAAGCAGCCTACTATGGCCACCTCTAGTTGTGAGGCTGAGTATAGGGCAACTTTCACAATGACTATTGTGTGTGTGTGTGTGTGTGTGTAGCTAAGGTGCTTTATGGCTGATTTGGGTGTTGGTGAGTCTTCTGCCACCACCATCTTCATTGACAGTCAGAGCGCATTGGCAGTAGCGAGGAACCTTGTGTTCCATGCACGCACTAAGCACATTGAGGTGCACTATCATTATGTCAAGGAGAGGTTGTGTGCTAGAGAGATCAGTTTGGCATATGTGACCACACAGGAGAACATTGCAGACCTTTTCACAAAGGATTTGCCTAGGGAGAAGTTTGAAGCTTTTCGCAGAGCTTTGGCCTTACTTCCTTTTGTGGATTGATTCCACATAGCTTGGCACTTCCTTATACATGAGTGCCAGCTCCTTGTTCACCGCATCACTCCCAGGGGGATTTGTTGATATATTTAGGGTGATGTGTGTGAACACGCTAGGACTGTTCGGGCACTTTTTTCCCTCTATAGGAGGTTTTTTCCCTCGGCTTGTATATACACCTATAGCCCTAATGGGTTTATCTTTGTACATTCTAGTGGTAATACATTCAGTATTTTGTGTTGTGCTCGAAACTTCTTCTTCTTCTATGTGTTGTTCACGTGCTTCCGTAGACCTTGAACTACAACAGGAATGTCAGACACTTAAAAGGAACAATGCAACTTTACGACTCCGCACTTGCCCAACCACCTATCATCCAAGAAATCACACTGCCAAAAATCTTGGAGGAACTGACCACATTACAGGCGCATGCATTGGAACTCCAAGCTCAAATACTAGATCTCTCAGAGATCCATACCTGCTGCAAAAGAGAAAGTCACCATCCTTGTGGAAGCCACTTTTGAGGAGGAATATGAACCTCAGCATGCCCCTGGTGGACATGTGACTAAGGAAGGACAAGACACATTTGAACTCCCCACAATGACCTAAATGAAGCTAGTTGAAGAATTGGGTAAGACTCATTTTGTGCATGTAGAAGCTTAGCTCTAGGCGATGGTAGTTATCGAGGAGAAGATTCTTCAATCTCCTACTTTGCACAGTTGGTGTTGCATAGGTACATATCTATTAATGAACTCCAATATAAGCCATAATTAATCTACATGGCTGAGTATAACCTTGCAATTGAGAAACCCATGGGCAAGAAACCCACACATGCCACTCAGTTTGAACCTGTGGATCTACCACTCGACACACAAAGAGGCAATATTTTCCAACCTATCTGGCAAAAGTAATTACTGCAGGAATACCTTGAGATGATGTATAATTGGACAAAGGCCTCATCACACTTAAAGTACAACTCGTGTTATGGCCTTGCACCCCATCGTCGTTCATGGACTGCATTCCCTATAAAAAAATAGAATAGTAAGCAATGCCAAGATTGGCTAAACTATCCATATTTGGCACCACCCTAGGGTCCCCCCTCAATTCGGTATATGATGGCTACCATATGACATTGGCTCGCCCATCTTCATCGTGTAACCGATGTAGCTACCCAAACGACCATCAATTTTTTTTATCTGATGCGAACCACGATTAAAATCTTCAGACACGTCAGACTTCCACATGTGTCCACACCAGGTTCTAAGCATGGTAATAGTGATCGAGTTTACAATATGAGTACAATGCCATCGCTCAGGGTGCGCTATGTGTGTCATTATTGGATTAAGTATTTATCATCATGTTAGAAATTACCTTTGAAGAGATGTTTACTATGGGCTTCTGGGAGTACCATTCAAAACTTTTCATTAGTAGGCCCACACACTTGCATCTTTTTCATTAGTAGGCCCACACACTTACATCTTTTTCTTGTGAACAAATGATGTACTCCATGCATTACAGACTCCCGCCCCATGATGAGCCTTAGGTAGTTGACTAGGAAAAACTAGAAGTAGATTTAGCACACTATCTCCACATCACAAAACAAACACTTGCTCATGATCTCTTGTAGTATTACCTCACTTCAGCCTTGCAACCAAGATCTATCAGGGATGATAGACGCGAGAGGGAGGGGGCGTTGGCAGTGCAACTGATAGTAGCCACAGACACAGGCATAGAGGGAACATGTGAATGGAAACGCAAGAAGTACGAGGGACTAGACCCATTATTTTTTCAAAGAAAGATGTTTTCATTATCTCTTAGACAAACCATTAATAGTGATTTTTAATCACTCATGTAACATATGTAAGATATAAAACCCAATTTTGTATCAAGCAGCTCCATTTTGTGCAAAGGAATCCTCGAGGTTGAGGAGCTTAGGTACAATGCTCATACCAAATTTTGTAGCTTTTAGACTTCATTTGGACCTCCAAATGACCATTAGAACCTATTTTTCAACTAGGCCAGACACTACGTTCGAAACCAGTCAAAACTAGTCTAAAAATTATAAAAAGAGCTAGAGAGCTCATTTTTGAGGTTAGCTTGTTGAAGAGGAGCTAGTGTGATCAAGTTTTGTAAGAGCTATTTTGATTAATACAATTGTGATTCTCACCTTCCATTGTGTCTCTCTTGTCTCTATCATGTGTTTTTATGTGTGTGTGCACTTGTGTGCTTCTCACCTCCACCTTCATGCACATCACTCGTTCACGATCCTCACATCATCCTACCTCTTCTGCCAATTGACAATTAAGTAGGTGGAACTTCTTGATGTGGTGCCTACCCTTGTCTAGAACAATAGCATCATAGCCACACATAGTCAATAGTCATTGTGAAATTTGCCATATACTCAGCCTCATAGCTAGAAGTGACCACAATAGGATGATTCTTGCTCAACCAAGATATGCATGAGCCACCAAACTTGAAGCAAAAACCTTTGATGGACACATGAGTTTCATAGAAACCAGTTGAGTATGAGTTAAGAAAAGCATGTAAATCTGGAGGTAATGATCCCCCCTTGGGACAAACAATCCAAGTACGGGATACCACTCAAGTAGGAAAAGATGTGCTTAACAGGATGCAAATGCTTTGCACTTGAGCAATCTATAAACCTGATCATTTGAAAGACAACAAACTAAATATCAATCCAATTTATGCATAAATAAATCAAGCATCCAATAACCTACTGATAGAGAACAACATCAAATGCATCTCCAACATCATGAATACTCAACCATAAACCCGTTTTCATGGAAATGGCAATAGGCTTGCAATCTTCAAGGCCAAAACGTTGCAATAATGTGTCAAAATTTTTTTTGACATAAAGCTATTCCTCCATCAACTTTCATAAAGTAAATGCCCAAATAATGATACAAACTCCTCAAAATTGACATCTCAAAAGAGGCATGCAAATTAGCCTTAAATTCAATAATATGCTTGTCATTAGGACTAGTGAGCAACATGTCATCAACATATACAACAATGATTAGAAGTACATCATCACAAAGCTTAACATATAAGATGCTCTTAGTTGGATTGTTCTCAAAACCATGTGCTAGCAAGTAGACATGTAACTTCTCATATCAAGAATGTGTTGCGTGCTTCAAACCATAAAATGCCTTTTTTAACCTTCACACTTTGTTTTCATGCCCTTTTTGCACAAATTCATGGGGTTGAAATCCATACAATTCTTCATGTAAATCACCATTCAAAAATGTGATTCTAATATTCAAATAATGTACATTCCAACCATGATAAGTTACAAGTGCACAAATGCTACAAACGGTGGTCATTTGACATGTAGGAAAAAAGGTTTCATCAAAATCAATGCCTCTCTCTTGAGCATAACCTTTGGCAATAGGCCTAGAATTGTACCTATCAAATGTTCCATCAAGCTTACATTTTAGATTGTATACCCATTTAGTGCCAATGACATCTTTGTTGGTGTAGAATTCTTCATAATAGCATCATATTCGGATTGCATAGCAACCATACAATTTTCTAAATTATGTGCTTCATCGAAACAAACAGGCTCATTCCCATCACAAAAACTAGAAACAGCCATTGCATAACAATCTCATGCAAAGGAAGCAGGCTTGAATGGGTATGATATGAGAAAGATGCATCTAATTTGCTATCTCTTAATGTCTACACTAGCTATTGAGACATATTTTTTCTCTTTTATGTCAGCCCTATGATCAATAAGTGCATCATCTAGACCTACATTAGAAATGGGATGATTTACACCATCATTTGGAACCTCTAAAGGTTGAGAAATTGCCTCATTTGGACTAGTACCTGATTACCCACCTATAAAAAGAGGCAACAAAATGTCATACACATCCTTTGAGCTAAAGTTTTTTTTTTCATGTCTCCATCTCCACCTCATTGCCCTCATTTCACGTGTGAAAGAAAGTGAGAGAGCGATTGTGTGCATTCAACTTTTGTGTGTTTGTGATCATTTGTTGCAGGTTCCAACTGTATCACCATCTCTAGTAGCATCGGTAGGTACGATAGACCCCTATGTGCATCTCAAGATGAGACCTCTATCTATCATGATAGGATGAAACATTTGGTATTTTTTTATTGTATTCTAGGCAGAGTAGATCGCACCACTAGAGCATCCCAAAACACTATAAATTTTCAAAAAAAATCATTCTTTTGGTCTATCATGATAGACACCGTCTATCACAATAGATAGATCCTACAATAGATATCATCTATTGTGAGAGATAGATCCTATGATAGACACTGTCTATCATGAGAGACACATCTATCATGATAGATACCCGTCTATTGCAACAGACGACCCTTGTGATAGAGACCATCTATCATGATAGACATTTTTTTTTATTCCAATAGACCAACATCCGTGATAGATGATAGATGACATACACCATCTATTGTGATAAACACCTGTCTATCACAACAAACATGACCCATGATACCTATCTATCATGATAGACACCACCTATCTTGACACACAGAATTCCATGATAGATGACAGATAGTGCCTATCATGAGAGACAACCATCTATCATGATAGACAGGTCTATCATGACAGACACCTATCTATCATGACAAACAACCATCCACGATAGAGACCATCTATTGTGACAGACACTACCTATCATGATAGACAGACAAATTTGGAAATTTCTAGGGTTTATCAAATTTAGCTCAATTTTTTGGACCTTTATAGGATTTGGGAGCCCTTTGGAAGGTTAAATCAAGATGCCAATGTATTGCAAGCTTGGGAATGCATGTCTTGGGCATTCAAGTGCAAACAAAGGATAAGCAAATTGAGGTTGGAAGATCTCTCAACCCCCTTAATCAATTGTTTTAGCATAGGCTAAGTGCGATATTGCTTAAATAGGGTAATGATAGGCACATAGAAAGTTCAAGAACCCCTAATTTCTCAAGTTCAAGATTAATTAGAGCAAAGTTGTGGAAAAACCTGAATTGGAAAGAATATAATGCTTAATTACATGACGAACTCAAGTGCTCCGATCGATGTAATTCTTTTGACAAGATTTTATAACCAAACAGTACATACAAGGAACAAGTGACTAAATAAAAGAATAGAGAAAGTTGATTGTGCTTGGAAATAGGACAAGTAGTTAGATCATATGAACCTGAGATCAAAAAGTAACCTAAGAAGACATAGGCAAAGCATCATATCATTTGAGGCTAGTCTCAATCACATAGCTAGGTCATGGGCCCTACAACTTAGTGATTATTCTTTATGTATAGAGCTAAAAAACTAGTGATTTAAGAATGTTGTTTAGCATGGAAAGGCCTACAGGCAGTTCAAGACTTGCCTACTTATAGACCCCTCAAGATCCCTATAATATTGAGTTAGAATACATATGGACCAATCGATTAGGTGCTTGCATCTATGAGGATGAATTGAGCAGATCAATGGTTCAACTCAAAAACCATAATCAGCCCTTCAAAATTGAACACTGAGTGGTAAAACTCAAAGAGGGTTCTTATATTGATAAGCAAGGAACCATGTATGTGGTTACGAGCTTACCTGATAGGATGGATGAGTTTGGAATCATTATTTTGAGTGAAAATAGGAAACTTGGAACATGAAAATGTTGGAAAGGAGCCTAGGACACCACGAGGTAAGTCTATCTTATCTAGAATAATCACACTAGAGTGGATTCCTCAAGACAACAAAAACATATATCCTTTCTTGAATAGAGACAATGACAAAGCCTTTTGGAGATTAAAGACTGATCAACCTAGTGAGATCGAAGGAGTAACCTGTTAGCAGCAGACAAGGGAGTCAACGAAGATCTGGCAAATAGGCCAATAATTTTCCTCATGAAGAAGCAAGTACGAGCACTCACGCAGATCTAGCACTAAGGCAACCTTTAATTTGTCAAATCCTTTACACCCATTCAAAGTGATTTTCATCACTAAACACCATTGTAAATACCAATTCATCTTTTTGTAGCTCCATTTTGTGCAAGCCAAGGAGTCCTTGAGCTTGAGGAGCTTTAGAAGTATCTACCTGCCAATTTTCGTAATTTTTAGATCTCGTTTGAGCCCTCAAATAAGCCCTGGAACCTAATTTTTAACTAGGCCGGACACTAGGTCTGGACAGGGCCAAAATCTAGTCAAAAACTATAAAAAGAGCTAGAGAGCTCATTTTTGAGGTTAGATTGTAATTGAAACAAACTTGTAAGAGCTTTTTGAAGTAAACTAAGAACTCCATTGATTCTCACTCTTTGTCTTGCCGTGTGTGCGCGTGTGTGTGTATGTGTGTGCATGTTTGTGTGCTTCTCACTCACGCACTTGTGCCGCCACTTGCTCGAGGTCTTCATACCATCCTCACGTCTTCCCGGATTGACATTAAAGGAGGTGCTACTCATCACTAAGCTACACCAAATTTTGGCGCCGTTGCTGGGGATCGAATTTGGAGGACGAGCGTGTGATGGTAAGACGTAGAGTTGATGCGTTGGAGTTGTAGGTATTTTCTTCACTTTCACCTATTTTCTTGTTTTTCCTTCACCATCTTCATTTCCATCATCATCATCACCATCTCCCACCTCCATCTCCATCATCGCGAAAATTCCTGTTTTTGATCATATCACCTTCCCCACCTCATTTCCCTCATTTCACTTGTGAGAGAGAGCGAGAGAGCGATATTGCATGTGTGTTTTCTTGCATGTTTCTTGAGCTTTTTGCAGGAACTTGCTGAATCACCATCCTCAGCTTCCTGCGCAGGTACGAAACTCGACAAAACTGTCTCGCGGTCGCAGGCTTCTGTCGATCGCGACTGACAGAAATTTTTGGTTTTTCACAAAATAGAGTGCACCACTAGAACAAGCACAAGGAGCACATCCTAAAACACTAAAAACAATAGAAAAATTCTGAGGTTTTCTGTCAATCGCGACCGACAGACTCTGTCAATCGCGACCGACAGACCCTGTCAATCGCGACCGACAGACCCTGTCAATCGCGACCGACAGACCTCCACGATTGACTGACTGCCACATAGGACCCTGTCAATCGCGATTGATACCGTCGATCGCGATCGACAGCCACGACCGACACCTCTGTCAGTCGCGATTGAGGTCGATCGCGACCGACTGAAATTCAACGATTGATTGACTTTTTCGCTTAGCCACGTGTCCATCGCGACTGATAGGCCCCCGATTGACTGAAATCTCGGCGAAAAATCCGGAAAACGTGTCGATCGCGATTGATACCGTCGATCGCGATTGACAGCCACGATCGACTCTGTCGATCGCGACTGACAGGCCCGACGGACACCTCTGTCAATCGCGATTGACAGACCTGTCGATCGCGATTGATAGGCTTTTCGGCCAAAAATTAGGGTGTAATTTTGTTCAAATTTTGGGATAAATTTTGGGGCAAATAGTCAATCCCAATAGTATAATTGGAGGTTCCTACACTTGTGTTTTGGGAGAAAATCCTAGGATCCGTCAGCCAGACTGAATCATGTCATAACCCTTTAAACCCTGAACAGTCATAACTTCTTCATACGAAATCAATTTTTTGAGCTCTAGGGCTTGTTGGGAAGCTCGTGGCATATACTACACGCCCTAAACTGTTTTTTATAAAGATAATGCATTGATTTTCATATAGGGTATTTTGAAGTTGACCATACCCAGGGGGATCAAAGTCAGGGGTCCTTAGGATTGTTCTCTTAAAAATCACTATGCAAGTTTGTGTTTGTGCTACAGGAATGAAAATAATTGGTGCTGTCTTTGGAATTTAAATCTTCAAGCTAACTTTGGAACTCTTACAGATCTATTGAGAGCATCGAAAGGCGTTCTAAGCAAGTGTAAGTGCAAGCTTGGGAACACACTTCCTGAGCACTCAAGGGCAACCAAGCAGGAAACAAAAGGTTGGAAACTTTTAACCCCCTCTGTCAATTCATAGTTTAGGCTAAGAACGACGAGAGGTAGGAGTAAGTCAGGGCGACGATAGGCAGGTATCAAGTTGAAGACTACCTAAAAACTCAAGTGCAAGCTAAAAACCTGATCTCTGTACTGTCGATAACATAAAGGAAAAGGACCTAACGTGGAACGATCAACCTAAAAGCACGAAGAACATTCAAGTATTCCTGACGACGTAATATCAGACAAGACCTTAAACACGATAAATAACTAAAAAGAATCAAGTGACTGATACCAATTGATCGGCAACGAGGTTGTACTCTGGGCAAAGAATTGGGCTACTTAGATAGGCATATGAACCTTAGATCAGGACGACATCTAGTAAGGGAGAGACAAAGCCTTAGATCTTCAGAGGCTAGCGTTAACCACACTGCTAGGTCTTGGGCCCAGCAGTTGAGCCACCACTCGTACTACCCTAGCTCTGAGACCAGTGAGTCAGAGATGTCTCAAGGCATGGACAGACCTACGGGGAGTTCAGGTGTGCCATACTTGTACAGGGTAGAAGGCCCTTACAAAACACAGTTGGAATACCTTATGACCAACCGATTAGGTGCTAGCATCTATGAGGACGGCCTAGGAAGATCCGTGGTCCATATTAAAAACCCTGACCAATCCATAGGACTAGAGCACCCAGCTGTCAAGTTTGAAAACGGTGCATACCTGGACAAAGAAGGAACCATATATGTAGTCACCAGTCACCCAGATAGGACAGATGAATTTGGAAATGTAATCTCAGAAGCGGACTTAGGTGACTTGGAACAAGGAAACATGGGAGTAGAACCTAGAACACCCCGAGGCAAATCTGTTCTCACAAGAATTATCACACCTGATTGGGTTCCCCAAGACAACAAGTGCATAGATTTGCTTCTCAATCGAGAAACTGACGAAGCCTTTTGGAGGTATAAACCTGATCAACCAACTGATATAGGAACAATCATGATCTATGAGTTTAAGGACCCTGATAGCCCGGGCAGAGTGACCTACCTAGATCACGCTTCGGAGAGGATCTTTGGGGTGACAGAAAATGATAGGCATGCTTACACTTGGAAGGGTGAATTCGTTTTCCCCCAACCAAGATCGAATGTATCCTATGGTCACCCTGGAGCTGGAACATCCCAAGCTCATGGAATGCAAAGAGACAGAAGTAGAGATAGACCAGAAGTAAGCTTTGCTAACCCAAGGGGCAGAGAAAGAACGAGGACGGAAACGAATAGAGTAGAGCCTGAGATACTCAGAGCTCACAGGAATCAAAGAAATGTGGATGAGTTCCCTCTACCACGACCTAGAGAGCACACAAGGACTTTGAGACCGACTCAGCTAGTTAAGTCCATGAAGAACTACTTCGATGGCACGGGAGATCCATACGATCACGTGGCTGAGTTTAGGCAAGTCTTGAGAGCTGAACAAGTGGAGGATCTATTCACGCAGTACAATGCCTTTGGTCTGACCCTTAGGAATACTGCCCTGACATGGTTTCAGCCACTAAATGAGAGGCAGTTCAGGTGCATAGACCAACTCCTAGAGGCTTTCATTGTAGAGTTCTCTAAGAGTGGCATAAGACACAATACCTCCTCATTGATTCACAGCTTCAAACAGACTCCCCAAGAGACTGTAAGGTTGGCAGGAAGAAGATTTAGACAATATCTTGAAAGGTGCCCTGTTTCGGAGCTACCCACATCTGCCAAACAAGTAGCCTTATTCCTTGATGGATTGCTGAGTACGAAATTGAGATCCTATGTGTATCTGAAGGACCCTAGGACTATAGAAGAGTGTGTACGCATGTGCATTGACATTGAAGATAACCTAGGGGAAGAACTAGAGCTTTCCAAAATCTACAAAGATTCAGATAGTGCATCTAGTCACTCTTCCACGCAATCCACATCAATTGAGGAACTCGCAGAGAAAGTAGCTCAGAAATTAGGTGTAACTAGCAAACAAATCCCAAGCCTTTTGCCCCTGTGAAAAGGTGCTATACTTGTGGTGGTGACCATATGGCAAACGTGTGTCCCATTATGGCTCAACCCCAGGTTAATCCAAATAGCCAATATTGCACCATAGAACGAAGGTACACCAATCATACCGCACAAGATTGCCCCTACAATAAGCAAACAGTTAGGCAACCCTACCCTCAGCCATACCCTCAGCAAGGAAGATACCAGAACCCGTACCCTCCACAGCCATATGGCCGGCCACAGCAACCTTATCAGCAACCCTATCAAAACCAGCAAAGGCCTCAGCCAGTGTTAGCTCAACAACCACCTGCCCCAGCTAATGTGATTCCGGTAAAGTATGCTGTTGCAGAAGAAAACCTGAATAGAGCTATAGTCCCTATAACACCCTTGATTTCTGAAAGTGACCCGAGTGACCATAGCTTTGATTCTACACATGTTGATAGTCCCCAGGCGTACTACATGCAGTCTCCAGAGCATGGTGAGTCCTATTACAGCAAAGAGCCAAATGAACCTAGTTGGGAGTCAGATTATACCAACGTCATGTATACAAACCCCAACCCTAGACCCCAACCTAGGCAGGTACGACCACCATTTCCTAGAGGATCATGCTACCGATGTCAGGGAGATCACTTCATTCGTGATTGTCCCTTACCTCCACCTACACAAACTCAGTCCGTGACGATCCAAGGCTTTTGCCAAGATTGTGGAAAAGAGCATCTCTTACGAGATTGCCCAAAGAACCCCAATAATATGCCAAAAATCACTCCTATCAATGTGATTGGGTTGGTTGTAGATTCCTCAGGAAGTGTCACTTCCACTGCACCAGTACAGGTAGTCACTAGAGCTCAGGCATTGCAGCAAAACCAAGAGGCAAGCCAGGAAAAGGGCCCAGAGGCGAGTGAAACTGAGAGCATAACCAAGAAAAGGACTAGAGCTTGGAAAGATAGTAGGGAAAGAATGAAAAGACAATGGGCTAAAAAGATGAGTGAACTTGAGGAAAGCATAAGAGAAACCAAAGCCAGGATAACTGAACTCACATCTCAAACTCCCTCTCACACTACCCCACCAACACCATTCCCATCGCCACCCGACCAGCCACCTTCCAACCCGCCTCATACGACTCCACCACCCCCCAAAGTAGGATCAGTCCTAGCAGATCCCACTCCCGAGGACCTAAACATGATGCTTAAAGCATATCAGGCCAGAATCCAAGAAGGGCCAACCATAACCGATCATGAAAAATGCTACCCTAGAGCCGAGCTAGAGCTTGAACGAACTAAAATTTGTGCTAAAATGGTGGAATTGGCTCAAGCCATGTTCGAAGCTAGCCGCCTCTTTAACATATCTAGCTCAGCTAAGACGCAATTACACTTTGATGGACTGCTAGAAAGAATAGAGAGGCTAATTGCACAATCAGAAAAGGAACCTGCCCCTCAAGGAAAGGAAAGGGCAAGAGAACGGATAAGCCAGCCTCTTCAAGAAGCCCATGTGCCTCCCCAAGAAGCTTATCTTCCCCCCCAAAAGGCAGATGAGCCCCCCGCGAAATCTTACATACCTCCACAGGTTGCCTACATTCCTTCTCAGGGAGCGTATGAGCCTGTTCGGAAAAGTAATAGAATAAGCAATCCTCCCCAGGAAGCTTGTGTTCCAGCCATCTATGAGAACGAGGAGAGAACCAACGACAGAATAAGCCCTCCTTCCCAGGTTGCTTATGTGCCTAATTCTACGGAGCCAGACACTGCTTCTTCTATGAATCGGTTTGCACCAGACTTCCTACGAGAGATTCAAGAAGACAAATGGGATAACGAAAGTGAAGTCGCCCCTCCCTTTGAACTTGTGGATGATGCACACGACCAATTCCCACAAGACATCCCATCTATTTATGGGGAACATGAGAGCACCCACTCTCAGGACAGACTAGACTTTGAGTCTAACTCTCTACAAGAGCTACCCCACTTCATAGGCCCATGGGAAGCTAAGTCCACCTGTATGAGAACGCCTACAGTCATGGTAAGAAACGTAGATTCAGTCATACCTAGAAACACAGAGGAAGTGAAGAACACTAACGGGCAGTGCAATCTCAAGTTAGAAGAGCTACTCAAGGTTAGACTTGAATTATGGAAACATGTCGCCAAACAAATACCAGAAGTAGCCAAACCTCGTTCCCAGGTAGGATCCCATAGAACAGTGCCAGAAATACCCTTGGATAAGATAGGAGATATGTGTGAAGGTGAAGAAGGGAACACCTATCTTCCCATCACCTACCAGGAGTACACCACCAAGGCAATTTTGGACTCAGGTGCAGGAGTTGCAATTGCCACCACTTCCCTATGGAAGCGTTGGGGCAAGCCAGCACTCAGGCCAACGAGAATGAAATTGCAGATGGCCGATGGTCATATTGAAAGACCCTTAGGATTGCTAGAAGGAATAACTCTCACCACTTGTGGTGTCGAGTTTGAGCATACATTTGCCATATGTGACTTCAGCAAAAATCATGCCTATGAGATGATTTTGGGAAGACCATTTATGCGACAGTTGCAAGTGGTACAGGACTGGGGAACCAATTCTTTGTACCTGCAACACTTAGGTGTTACGACCAAAGTCAATCTCAAGGATTACTCTCATAGAGATGTCCCTCCTATCCAATGGAATCCCATCCATAGAGCCAAAGATGATACAGAATCGGTGCATTCCATAGGATCAGGAACCTCTTGGATGCATGAAGACACCCACTTATGGATGTGCAAGGTAGCAGTAGAGGAAGAGAAGAGAGAGAAAGCCAGAGAGGTAGGTGCGAAAGAAACCCATAGATCAATTCAAGACCCAGCCTATGCACCTGTAGTTTTTCCTGATGAGGAATTTGAACCCCATGGCTGGGCAGAAATTTTAGCAACAATGGACGTAGCCATCAATGAAGAACAATGGACAGCTCACTGTGATGAGGATGGCTATGACATGTCAGTCTTCTCCATAGAGCCAATCATGGGAGAGGCAGTTCTAGAAGAATGCGAACCTAGCCCTGATGCATTTGAGGATGCAAGTGACTCCGATCTAGAGTCAATCATTATGGACCCACCTTTTGCATCAGATGAAGAATACTTCCACGAAGTAGAATTTCAACCCCAGAGGCATGGAGAGATTACAAATGATGTAAGATTAGCAACACACGTGACCCCAAAGGAAGAAGGAAAGAAACAAAAGAAGAGAGAAGTCTCACCAGAAGAGGAAGAATCTTTATTTGAGGTCCCGAAAAATTTTAAGAAGTATGAGATAGACGACAGGAGAGTCATGATAAGAATGCCTAAACGAGAGGCACAATCAGGAGAGGCCTATGACAACAAAGAAACCACCAAGAAAATAGTAGTGGCCCTAGAAGAAGGAGAGGAGAGATGCACGTACATAGGCCATGACCTAACAGAGGAAGAAGAGCATGCGTTAATTGCCTTGCTAAGAGAATACAGAGATGTATTCGCTTGGAGTTACAAGGATTTGAAGGGCGTTGACCAGGACATATGCTCACACACCATCCCCATGACTTCAGATGCCAAACCCTCGAAGCAAAAGCCCTATACATATAACAATAATTACGCTGCTAAGATCAAAGAAGAGATAGATAGACTGGTTGAAGCTGGATTTATCTATGAAATTGAGCACACTGAATGGGTATCCCCCATCGTAGTGGTGCCCAAGAAGAATGGCAAGCTGCGTGTGTGCATTAACTTGAAAAAGGTCAATGCAGCCACGATTCGCGATAACTATCCGCTTCCCATCACAGAACATCTCTTAGAAAGAGTGGCAGGCAAGGAAGTGTACAGCTTCCTTGATGGATTTTCGGGCTACAATCAAGTAGCCATAGCTCCAGAAGATCAACATAAGACAGCCTTTGCCACAGAATGGGGCATTTTTGCCTTTAGAGTAATGCCATTTGGGCTTACCAACGCACCAGCTACCTTCCAGAGACTAATGTGCCATGTATTTAAAGAGTTCCTGAGGAAAAACATAGAAGTCTATGTCGATGATCTTTGTGCTCATTCCAACATTAGGCAAACCCATATCCCTGAACTCAGACAAATCTTTGACAAATGTAGAGAATATCAAGTCTGCCTGAACCCAGAAAAATGTGTTTTCATGGTCAGGCAAGGCAAGATTCTAGGACACATAGTGTCAAAGAATGGCATATCTACGGACGAAGAGAAAGTGAGAGCTATAGCAGAGCTACCTAGGCCAAAGAATGTCAAGGAAGTACAAGCTTTCATGGGGCATTGTGGTTATTACCGACGATTTATACACATGTATGCTGTCATTGCAAAGCCCATGTACGGACTTCTGACAAACTTTGAGTGGACGGATGAATGTGAGAATTCTTTCCAGGAGCTTAAACGACGATTATGTTCAGCACCAATCTTGACCACACCAGATTGGAATAAGCCATTCCATGTTCATGTGGATGCATCCAATTATGCCATTGGGTGTGTACTTGCTCAACCTACTGGTGAAGGTAATATGGATCTTCCAATTGCCTACGCTAGTAGACAATTGAATGCAGCTGAACGAAATTACACCACTACGGAGAGAGAAGGTTTAGGCATGGTATATGCAGTTAAGAAATTTAGACACTATTTGCTTGCAAATAAGTTTAAATTTTTTACTGATCATCAAGCATTGCTATATCTCGTAAACAAGCCATGCAATACAGGAAGATTAGTGAGATGGTTTCTCTTGCTAATGGAATATGATTTTGAGGTTGTGGTAAGGAAAGGTAGGACTCATTTAAGAGCAGATCATCTCTCTAGGCTCACGTCGGGAGAAGCCCCACAAGGAGTAGCAGATGACCTTCCTGATGCTTACTTGTTTAATTTGGAAGTTGTACCGCAGTGGGCTAAGCCATTGGTACTAGTATTGACCTACGGGCCTAATCATCCAGTGGTAAACACACGGAATAGGGAGGTTGTGAGAGCCCAAAAGTACCACATCATGGCAGGAAGCATGTACAAGCACACAGATCAAGGGATCTTGGCTTGTTGCGTAGAAGAGGATGAGTACGCTAAATGGTTGCAATTAGCACATGTAGGTGCACTAGAGCAACACCATTCAAAGAAACAAACTTTACAGACGCTAAGGAGACTCGGAGTGCACTGGCCGACTATGGAAGCGGATGTCCAAAAGTTGTGCAAGGAATGCCCAATCTGTTGCACTAAACCACCTGTGGAACACGCTACTCTTTATCAAGTATCCATTGCGCCAGATTGGAGCGAACCTCTAGTATCCTTCCTGAGGACAAACGCATTCCCTCCAGACATGACTCTGGCGAGGAAAAGGAGTTTAGAACAAGAAGCCCTGGATTACTCACTCATTGGTGATAATCTATACAAACGCGGGAAAGATGGTTACCTGAGACTGTGTGTCCATGAGAGTGAATATCTTAAGATCATGGAAACTGCTCACCAAGGTGTAGCAGGAGGACACTTTGGACCAGATCGGGTGATCAAGGCAATACTATTTGCGGGCTTCTGGTGGCCTACCCTTCACATGGATGCACATACCTATGTGAAACGGTGTGATGTCTGTCAGAGAACTCAGTATCCTATACGCAAAGATGAGATGCCACTGAAACCTATGATGGGTGGACGTGCGTTCTCTAAGTGGGGAATAGACTTCGTAGGTCCTATTAATCCCCCAGCTAAGGGTTCTCATGCGGAATACATCATTGTTGCAACGGACTATCTAACTAAATGGGTAGAGGTAAAAGCTACGACAAAGAATGACGCTCAGACAACTGCTAAATTCTTGTTTGAGAACGTATTCACAAGATATGGGCTACCTATAGAGCTTGTAAGTGATAGAGGCACTCATTTCTTGAACGAAGTGATTGAAAATCTACTCCAAGAATTCTTGGTAATACACAAGAAGTCGGCCCCTTATCACCCTCAAGCTAATGGACAAGCTAAGAGCACTAATAAGATCTTATGCAATGTACTGACGAAATTAGTGAACACTAAACGCTCTGATTGGGACAAACAGCTACACCATGCTGTTTGGGCATATCGAGTTGCCTACAAAACGGTACTCCAAGCCACCCCCTTTCAGATGGTATTTGGCCAAAACGCAGTGCTATCCCTGGACTTCTTAATACCTACGTTGAAAGTAGCACAAGAGCACGAATGGACAGGTCATGAGCTCTCCTCTAGGATCTTTGACCTTGAACGGTTAGGAGAAACAAGACTGAGAGCAGCTGCAGGAATCTATGCAGCTAAGAAGAGACAGAAGGCATACTTCGATGCCAAATGTGAAGGATAAAGGCTTGAAAGCAGGAGATCTAGTCTTAGTCTACACACTGAAACAACACGCAAGGAAACTAGAAAAGAGAGGCTACGGACCTATGATCATCAATAGGATTTCCACGAGTGGAGCAGTACAACTAGCCACGTTAGAGGGTGATGTTCTCCCAAACTATATTAGCGGTTGCAGAGTCAAGTTGTATCAGGAACCCCTCACGGAGGAAATGCTCAGCCGACTCAACATTGCTAAGAAACGCAAAGAGGAAGAAAAGCGAGTTCGAGAAGAAGCTCAAGCAGAAGCTTTAGAACGCATCAGAAGGATGAAGTTACGAAGGCAAGGTAGAGATCAACCTAGAACGAATGACTATGCAGATCAAGGTTATCCTATGGCCATGTGTGAAGTTGCAGGAACAAGCTCGCATAGGATAATTGATCGACGTCCTTTCATAACCCTAGATATAGGACAAGGAAAGAAAGCAAGGACTGTACGAGCCTTGATTGACTCAGGTGCAGCCACTAGTGTTGTTAAATTGTCTTACTGTCAAGAGTTGCAGTTAACTGTCAATCCTGTGGAAGCATATCTCATAGGATTGGGAGGCGTGGAAACCCCTTGCATGGGCGAGGTGGAACTTCCCCTCTACATTCATGATGAGGCAATGACAGTTAAAGTACTAGTGTGTCAAGACGAGGATCTCACTGAACCCCTTGTCTTGGGTCAAGACTGGATCTATGACCAAGCAGTCAACTTAAACCTAAGAAGTGGACTTCTTCAGGTATGGGTCAATCATAGTCGAATTACAGTAGAGTTAGATAATGGAGCACTCAAGGAACTAGGAAAGGCACAGACTCCTGGTCCCTCCAGGGGTACACATGAAGATGACCATGCTGTTCTTGTCCAAAACTATGTGTTGCAGAGGAATGATATTCTCAAAAAAGGAGTCAGGGATGCAACGGAACTCCCTTCTTTTCCAAAGGCCAGAAGGAGGCAGCAACCAAAGGTGGATCAAAGGCAGAAGAAGCAGAGTACTACCTATGCCGGAAATCAAAAGTACCTGCGCAGCAAAATGTCTCAGCAAGTAAACCAAGTGTGGGTGAGGAAAGGCGAACACCCGGTTGCACTCAAGCCAACCACGCGAGCACAACCTCTTATCAGTAACCAACAACACGTCACTAATAAGAAGTCTGTCAGAAATTCTGCTGCTAACGTGAAATCTATTTGGGTGCCCAAGAAGTCGATGAAGGCTAGCCCACAATCAAGAAAAATTGAGGTGCCTAAGGCTTGCTTGCGGGCGCAAGTAGCTACGCCAAGGCCACAACCTATACCGCGTGACCCATTCACTCACACAGCCGGCATCCAGTCATTTTCAACACTCAGGAACACACCAAGGCCCATGAGCACGAGCATAATCACTTGTAAATGGGTCCCTAAAAGGCCTCATTTTCAAACCAAAACACCGATAAAGCTCTCTAGAGTCTCTACGAACCCTAGAGCAAAACCCATCGACTGCATTTGGCAGCCCAAGACTTGTAACAAACCCCCAGACCCCATTTGTAAATCCATGATAACTTACTAACCACATCACTATCACATTACATCATTCCACTTAACTCTTAGGTCTACCGAACGACTAACCGCACGCACACTCGCACCGAGCACTTACTAACCCATTATTCGCTCCCGACCCTCATGTTAATGTTGTAATGGGAACAACAACGGTCCTCCCTTGTCCTGTACAATGTTAACACATGTTTGTATATTCTCACAGAGACAGGGAGCAAGAGGTAAAATGGCAGATACGGTAGCAACTGTTGGTGCATTTTGCCCAAGCCTACATGCTTGATATGCTTGATATTATCCTCATTTGTAAGTCACATGAGTAGTCATGTGAACATCTCTTGTAAAAGAGTACATTTTATCTCTTGTAAATGGAAAAAGAAAAAAGTAAAAGGATGGCTTACCTCATCCATGATGTAAAAGCAAATTCGTGGCTCCAACTACCAAAATCACGAATTTTTGAGCTGAGGGAATCTCTCCTAACTTTGGGGATCACTTTTAGGTGGAGCCATTCGAATTCGAATTCAAAACTCCCTCCAAGAATTGCTATAAAAGGAGCAAGAAGGAAGAGGCGATTAGCAAGCCTTGTACGTGACCACTTCATGTCATTTTGTAGAGATTGAAGAGCTTACTCCATAGCTCTATCATTCTACTCCCATTGTGCAAAGATTCATTGCCAATGTGGTTGTAATCATATGTGAATCTATACATTTATTATCATCTACCTCTCTGTTTTGTTCTCTGTTATACTCACTCAGAGCAGTAACTTCAGAAGGTCATATCTCGAGTTTTACTGAACCTTTTTCAGTGTTTTAAAGTGCGTTGAATAGCTCTCACTGTCTAGTTTCTACCTATAAATTTTCAAGGTCATTGGATTTATACTTTTGGAGATATCTGCATTTTACTGCTTACTGGTCTATCTCTGCAGAGCCCCGAGAATTGTGGGAATGTTCCAGAACTTGATAAAACTTGTTCTCAGTGCTCAGTCCATCATTTGAAGTGTTTTAACTTGGAATAGGAAGCTTGCTAAGTCTATTTGCTATGCCCAAAAGGAATTTTTCTAATTCCTTCCAGGTTGAGAGCACTGTTCATTTTTTCCAGCAGGTGTATGTCCAAAAATAGCAAGTTTTGGGAGCTAGTCATTTCGCAACTAGCCTGTCTTGACTTAAACTTTTGGGATACATGTTCCAAAGTACTTGGCTGATATTTTGGTGGATTTAGGAAGCTCAAAGGGTCTACTAATCAACTCTGAAGTCTCAGTTGGCTGGTGTGAAGCTGGTTGTAGCGGCACCTACTCATCTTTGGATTGCATCCACCATCTCTCTTCACAGTGGTATCAGAGCATAGTCAAGCAACATGGGAGATGGATTTCCATCAACAATTGACAAATTGGATCGAAACAACTACCCGGCATGGTCTCTAAGGATGGAGGCTTACCTTCAAGGAAGGAATCTATATGGATTCATATCCGGAGATGAAGCAATGCCAACCATGAGGAACAAAGGGCAACCATCACATGAAGAAGTGGAAGGACTTTCGAATTGGTGTTCGAAGGATGCACTTGCAAGGTCCTATATTCTAAACTCAATCTCTGATTTTCTTTTACCTCATGTCAAGGGATGCAAGACATCAAGAGAAACCTGGAATGCACTTGCTTCTTTCTTCTCTTCCAACACTCGAGCAAGGAAGAACCAATTGTGGATGGAGTTCACAACAATGAAGAAAAGCCCGAAGCAAAATGTGACTGATTATGTCACAAAGATGAAGGAGATTTCCGACCAACTTGGAAGCATTGGAGAGGTAATTGAAGAGGAGCAAATCATAAGACAAATCATGAATGGAATCAAAGCAGACGACAAGTGGGAGTCATTCACAACAGCCATGGATTTATACATGGATATGCATGTACCCGACCTCAACACACTCATGGGCCAACTCTTCACTCATGAAGCAAAGATTAGCAAAGGTGGTGAGTCCTCAAGAGGTAATCAAACTTCTGCCTTATATTCTGATAAAGCTAAGGTCAAGGACAAGTCAAAGAATAGGAAGAATGAAGATGAAGGAAGCTCTTTCCAAGCAAACTTTGCAGGTAGAGGAAGAGCTAGAGGAAGAGGCAGAGGTGGAAAGCAAGGCAGGGGGAGATTCCAATCATCTCAACCTTGCAACATATGTGGCTTATCTAACCATACTACTGAAGAATGTTTCAGGAATCCAAGGAACTCAAGAGGAAGAGGATTCAATAGAGGTGGCTATGGATCAAATAGAGGTAGGTACAATGGAGGCTACAACAACAATTACTACAACAACAATTACAACAACAACAACTATCAAAGTGGCCATAGAGGAAGAAGAGATTACAATAACTATGCAGAGGACCAAAGTCAAGAAGATTCATTATTGATTATGAATCTATCAACGAAGAAGGGTAAGGATGCTGATCACATATTTTACATTGATTCGGGATGCTCGAACCATGTAGCAGGAAATGTGGCTTTACTTTCTGATTTGGAAGATCCTCATAACAAGCATGAAGTGCAGACAGGAGATGACACAAAGCACTCAGTGGAGAAGATAGGTAATGTGAAGACATCAGATGGGAATATGAACCTCTTAAGCAAAGTCTTGTATGTCCCTACAATTACCAAAAATTTAATAAGTGTTGGACAGATTGTTGAAAAAGGATTGCAGGTTAGATTCAATCGATTTGGAGCATATGTTGAAGACCCAAGGCAAGGCTTTCGAAGGATTGCCAAAGGAGAAAAGACAGGAAGGCTTTTCACTTTTGAAGTGGAAGATACAAAGAACATAGCTTTGTTTAGCTATGGATCTCAAACTCTAATAGAGTTGGAGATATGGCACAAAAGGCTTGCTCACATTGGTGAGAGGACACTCAAACAGATTTGCAGGGACCAAAGTGTACTTGGTTTGCCTAATATCACAAGGCAACACATGATTTATAAGTGTGAAGCTTGTCAACTCGGCAAGGCTCATAGACAACCTTTCAATAAGAAAGGATATATGTATCAAAATCCTTTGGATCTAGTGCACACGGATGTGTGGGGTCCAAGTAAGGAGCCATCTATATCAGGCTCAAGATATTATGTGTCTTTCATAGATGATTGTAGCAGGTGGACCATTCTGTTTTTCATGAAGCACAAGGATGAAGTGTTTAATTGCTTTAAGAAGTATATTGCTCTTGTTGAAAATCAAACAGGTAGGACTTTGAAAAGACTCAGATCAGATGGTGGAGGAGAATACTTCTCTTCTGAATTTGATGCCTTCTTGCATGAAAGAGGCATTAAAAGGGAAGTCACTACAAGGTATACACCTGAACTCAATGGTGTAGCAGAGAGGAGGAATAGAGCTATCGTCGAAGCTGCAAGGTCCATGCTCAATGAAAAGGGATTGCCGAACTACCTATGGGCAGAGGCTGTGTCGACAGCCACATATCTCATAAATAGACTTCCATCTAAGTCACTAGATGGAACCACTCCATATGAAGTGTGGAATGGAAGAAGACCTAGTCTAGAGCATTGTAAAATCTTTGGATGCTTAGCCTATGCTCACATTCCTTCTCAAGTAAGAGGGAAATTGGATCCCAAGGCAGAGAAGTGTGTATTCATTGGTTATGATCAAAACCAAAAAGGATATAGATTGTACAATCCAACCAATAAAGGATTTTCTGTGAGTAGAGATGTAATTTTTGATGAAAACAAATCATGGTTTGATGATGACAGGAAAGTGAAGCTGCCATATGACTTGGATGAAGATTTTCCATCACTTCAACCAAAGGAGCCAAAGCAGATTGAAGAAAGTGATTCGGAGATTGACCTAGAAGACTTGGAAAGACTAAAGCTATGGAAGAACAAAGGTAAAGCAAAGATGCAGGATGCTACATATGGACCCGAGAGCTCACATCAACCACTTAGAAGGTCTTCGAGGGAGAAGAAGAAACCAGAGAGGTTTGGTTATGATACTTCTTTGGTCACCAAGCACTCAATCTACATTGCAAAGGATTCAACCAATGAAGAACCTACCACATTCGAAGAAGCACAAAGCAAGAAAGCTTGGAGAGATGCAATGGATGAAGAAATGGAAGCCTTGAAGGAGAATGACACTTGGGAGCTTGTACCTAACAAGCCATCTATGAAGATAATCGGATCTCGATGGATATACAAAATCAAGAGGAATCCAGATGGAAGTATAAATAGACACAAAGCAAGGTTAGTTGCTAAAGGGTTTGCTCAAACCCATGGTATTGATTATGAGGAGACTTTCTCTCCTGTTGCAAAAATGCCTACAATTAGGGTTCTCATTAGTCTTGCTGCATCTAGAAATTGGAATCTTTATCAACTTGATGTAAAGAATGCTTTCTTGAATGGATGGATTTCTGAGGAAGTGTATATGGCACAACCTCCTGGATATGAGGATGCACATCATCCTAACTATGTATGCAAACTAAAGAAAGCTTTGTATGGATTGAAGCAAGCTCCAAGAGCTTGGAATTTCAGATTGGTTACTTATTTGCAGGACCAAGGATTCAAAGCTAGCAAGGCGGATACCTCTTTGTTCATAAAGAGGAATGGATCTGAAGTGATCTATTTATGTGTGTATGTTGATGATATTATTATCACAGGCAATGATCTTGAAGGAATCAAACAGGTAAAGAGTCAAATGAAGGAGGAGTTCAAAATAAGTGACCTCGGACCACTCACTTATTTTCTTGGATTGGAGTTGATCTACACAGATTCAGGTATATACATCACACAAAGGAAGTATGTCCATGACATGCTCGTCAAGTTCAAGATGGAAAATACCAAGTGTGCAGGTACACCTATGGAGCAAAATCATAAGCTTAGTGCTTATGAAGGAGAGCCAATTGAAGACATCACAAGCTATCAAAGCTTGGTTGGAAGTTTGAACTATGCAACACTCACAAGGGTGGATATATGTTATAGTGTTAGCATATTGAGTCAGTTTATGCATAAGCCGAGAAGACCACATATGGAAGCGGCCAAGCGAGTCCTCAAGTACCTAAAGGGGACCATGAATGAAGGTTTGTTCTATTCATATACTTCAGATATTGAGCTAAAGGTCTACTCAGATGCAGATTGGGCCGGATCTAAAGATGATAGAAGAAGCACATCAGGGTATATATCATTTGCAGGTTCAAAAATCATTTCTTGGTCATCGAAGAAGCAACCAACCGTGGCATTATCTTCTACTGAAGCTGAATATAGAGGTTTGGCTAATGCAACTCAAGAAATCATGTGGTTAAAATCTTTGTACACAGATCTTGGACTTCATTCTTCAACACCTCACATTTTTGGTGACAACACAAGCTCACTACATCTAGCAGCTAATCCGGTATACCATGCTAGAACCAAGCATATTGAAGTCCACTACCATTATGTAAGGGAGAAGCTAATGAGCAAGGATATTCAACTATCCTACGTCTCTACAGATATGCAATGTGCAGACATGTTGACGAAAGCTCTTGATGGTACGAAATTAAGTAGATTCAAGTTGATGATTGGTTTGCAGGAAATCAAGGACAATTGAAGACTTATTTGGAGGCCAAGCATGTTAGGCTTGAGGGGGAGCTGTTGGTGCATTTTGCCCAAGCCTACATGCTTGATATGCTTGATATTATCCTCATTTGTAAGTCACATGAGTAGTCATGTGAACACCTCTTGTAAAAGAGTACATTTTATCTCTTGTAAATGGAAAAAGAAAAAAGTAAAAGGATGGCTTACCTCATCCATGATGTAAAAGCAAATTCGTGGCTCCAACTACCAAAATCACGAATTTTTGAGCTGAGGGAATCTCTCCTAACTTTGGGGATCACTTTTAGGTGGAGCCATTCGAATTCGAATTCAAAACTCCCTCCAAGAATTGCTATAAAAGGAGCAAGAAGGAAGAGGCGATTAGCAAGCCTTGTACGTGACCACTTCATGTCATTTTGTAGAGATTGAAGAGCTTACTCCATAGCTCTATCATTCTACTCCCATTGTGCAAAGATTCATTGCCAATGTGGTTGTAATCATATGTGAATCTATACATTTATTATCATCTACCTCTCTGTTTTGTTCTCTGCTATACTCACTCAGAGTAGTAACTTCAGAAGGTCATATCTCGAGTTTTACTGAACCTTTTTCAGTGTTTTAATATGCGTTGAATAGCTCTCACTGTCTAGTTTCTACCTATAAATTTTCAAGGTCATTGGATTTATACTTTTGGAGATATCTGCATTTTACTACTTACTGGTCTATCTCTGCAGAGCCCCGAGAATTGTGGGAATGTTCCAGAACTTGATAAAACTTGTTCTCAGTGCTCAGTCCATCATTTGAAGTGTTTTAACTTGGAATAGGAAGCTTGCTAAGTCTATTTGCTATGCCCAAAAGGAATTTTTCTAATTCCTTCCAGGTTGAGAGCACTGTTCATTTTTTCCAGCAGGTGTATGTCCAAAAATAGCAAGTTTTGGGAGCTAGTCATTTCGCAACTAGCCTGTCTTGACTTAAACTTTTGGGATACATGTTCCAAAGTACTTGGCTGATATTTTGGTGGATTTAGGAAGCTCAAAGGGTCTACTAATCAACTCTGAAGTCTCAGTTGGCTGGTGTGAAGCTGGTTGTAGCGGCACCTACTCATCTTTGGATTGCATCCACCATCTCTCTTCACAGCAACTAGCTCCCAGGCAGGCACCAGCCCCCAAGTGGTGGACATCGAAAGCCTTCCGGTCGAGGAGGAATTAAAGGAAAGACCAGTGGCATTAAGGGCGTTACATGCCATACCGATTCAGAATCCTCCACAGGGTCACACAATGCCGGTGGGCAAAACCTCACACTGGTTTAGTGATGTTGCTGGACCTCTGGGTGAAGGCACATACATGTGGGAGTCCGAGGTAGAATTCAATGGACGTTGGGGCAGATACCATTTCTTTACCAGGGAGTTTGAAAAGCTACAGAATAATGAAGGACTGAAGTCGATATGGAAGAAGGCTGGGCTTTATGATTACTTCAAGTTCCAACTACCAAAGCCAGATTTTCTAAGGTGCTCATACTTAATTAGTACCCTCACTCCAAGCAAGGACAAGAAAGGTTACAGCTCCTTTGTGCTCCCATCACTCACAAGGGGCAACGAGCTGAAGCGTTTCCGCTTGACTATCAACCTGGTAAGAGAAGCACTCGACATGATAGGTATGCACATTCCAACAGAGAAAGAGACTATGGTTCCAGACAATATGAAGAACAGGAATCTGACGAAGTTGAAGGACATGGTTGCGATGACACCCACGATCGCCATTCACTTACGCATGGTCATGCAACATTTCGCATTCCCCGCGCAGGAAAGGTTCACAATGCCTCCCAAAAAGATCTGGTTTAGCCTCTACCTAGCGGATGCTTTTGAATTGACAATCAATATGCCCCACCGGATTATCGACCAGATTCATATGGCTCATCAGAGATGGTATAAGAAGCAAAAGTCTGTACTGTATGGTTGCTGTGCGCTCACAAGAATTGTATACAGGTGTCTCGCATATGATGTACTAGTGCAGAGGGCTCTCATTTGGACCAGAGCACAGGAGTTTCAATGCAAATTGTCAGTTGTAGGACCTCCCTCAAAGAAGATGAGAGGCACTGTCCAGATGCCTTGTGCGCAAGCTCGCGGTGCAACCCTAACGCCTGAAACAACCCCAAGACTTCCCCGTCGAGTACAACCATTTACTATCAGGTTACCCAGGCACAGCACAGATGGCCCTAATCTTGTGTTTCCACCAGTACCGACTGATCTAGAATTCCCGCATGGATTCACTTTGGAGGATCTAACGGACGAAGAAGTTGCTAGAATCATCGAAGCGGTAAACGCGGAAGTTGAAGAAGAGCAAGCTGGTGGACAGCAAACTGCCCCAGACCAAGCCCAGCCCAGTCAACCGGATGTAGTCAATGTGGATGATGAAGAAGAAGCACATGAGGAGGCACAGGGAGGACAATCAGAAGCAGAAGAACAAGAGTATGATCAGGAAGCCCTACAAGTATTGCAAGGTGCCCCAGCCTATACTAACGCATTAAAGAAGCTCTACGATACGATGAACCGAGTTCAAGAACAACACAGACTATCATTAGCTGCGGGTAAAGCCCTCATGAACTAGATTCTGGAGGAGGAAGGAGTGGACGAGCAATACCGTGCCACCTTGGAAATGATATCGGACGCTTTGGGAGTACCTGAAACGGTGCATACTGCACTAGCGCAATCACGAAGGACAGAGAAAAGATATGGCAGACGCCCCCCACGAACGGGAAAACGAATGAATGTATTAGGATCAGGACCACAAGGCACCCCCACAACCACTGGCACAGCACACACTGTTCACGACACCGAGGAAGCCCACACATCGAGTGCACCTCCATCACCTCCCTTGCCACCTTCTCCCCCACATCTACCCCATTCACCTCCCTCTACCACTGTAACCTCTACTGTCACCACCTCCGAACCCACTACACACACCGACGCACAAACCGTCAGTCAACCCACATACTCTATTTCCACTGAAAACATAAGTCTGACCACAGCCACGGTAAACACCACTACTCCGATCACACTTCCTGGGAGTTCACAATTACACACACCCCTATACACGTTCACAACTCTCACCGCAACCACAATCCCCATGTTCACAGTCACTCCCATCACGGCCTCCACTTTTGAATCCATGGAGGTGTCACCCACCTCTGCACCTCTCCCACCCCCTGTTTACCCACAATCTCCCATTCCCTCACCTCCCCCCTCACCCTTCTCTAGTACTGCATCCACACTTCCCTTTCCCTTCCCCTTCCCCTCTGCATTCAACACCATTTCTCCCACCATTCCTTTTAATAATGTATTTAATAATATGTATCAATGCATGTCCCAACTTCAACAACATTACCAACACCTTGACAACCAACATACAAGGCTTTTCCGAAACCACGAAGATCTCCAAGCACGATGTAGGGATCTTGAAGAGCAGAAGCAGCTACTACAACAGCAGCACGTGACATTACAGGAACAATATGCACAATTAGTAGCCAACCCACCCCAAGTAGATGATGAAGAACGACGACACATGGACGAGCTGCTACATTCTCAGATCACGGAAAACCTTAAGCTTCGACGGAACTTGGGCCTCCTACGCAAGCACATGTCTACAGCGCTAGAGGAGAATAAACGATTACAGAAACAGAACGAAGAAAATCTGGAGGCGGCCATGGAGGGTTCCCCACAGGAGATTGACCCAGAGCGATTCAAGGCAATTCCCTCTGAGAATATGAAAGTGGTGTTAGAAACTCATGCAGATCTAATGGAGGCTCATGCCGCTTTAGAGAAAGAGAGAGATGATTTGCTGAGGCAGTTGGCCACCCGACAGACATCACCCAGCAAGATCACAACTGCAGAAGATACATCTGAAGAGGTCACCAAACTCCGGGCAGAACTTGAGGAATTACGTAGCAAGGTCATGCAATACGAGCGTCAACCCTCCCCTCTGGTAGAGCCCGAGCCTGACGATCTTGTGCCAATTGAAGTAGAAGAAACATTCGAGGATCCCTATGTCCCGATGCCAACACCCGGGGGTAAGCGAACAGAACAGGGCATGGACACAATTGAAATTGAGGCACCTGAATGGATGCAAAAATTAGAGAAAGTAGCCACGACGCATGATGACAGGGTGGCAGTCCAAATCGCATTGATGTCAAAATTGGAAGAGGTTGTAATAAAATCCGATTATTTTAAGAATCTCTCACACCATAGGTGGATCGGCCCATCGGACGACCTGTATGTTCCTTTTTGCGTTCTAATGGCGGATTATAATGCGGAGATCAAACACCACACCTCAAGGGAACCAACCTCTGCCACCCAGTTTGCACCTGACGACATCCCAGAAAGTGCCAAGCAGGGACATATTCACCAACCAATGTGGAGAATTCGGCTACTTGAAACCTACCCGGAAATGGTAAGAACATGGAACAACATGCCACTGTACATCAAATATAACCCATGTTATTGCCCTGTGTTTCGAAGGAGATCATGGCCGGAGTACACACAAACAGTGCTGACGATTAAAGGATGCGAGAAGTGGCTCAATTATGTGTACTTCGCACCCCCTAAGGGCCCACCTACTATTGGATATATGATTTCGACGATTCGACATTGGGGGGTCCGTTTCAAGAATGTACCCAATGTCATGACTCAGATGTGCCTGAAGATTTTCGAACTTATGTTGGTCACCTTCAGAATCTTCAAAAATGTCAAGGAACCGCATCTCTCAGCATTAGGATTTAATGAAGGTAATCAGGACCTTGTATACGACATGAGCACAACCCCATCGATTAATGTTGTGTATGCATGGCACGCTCGCATCAAATATCTACCGGCCTGCTTCAAA
Organism: Ceratopteris richardii; assembly: GCA_020310875.1. Classification (NCBI taxonomy): domain Eukaryota; kingdom Viridiplantae; phylum Streptophyta; class Polypodiopsida; order Polypodiales; family Pteridaceae; genus Ceratopteris; species Ceratopteris richardii. The sequence continues at coordinate 196,645,580 of CM035406.1, forward strand.
CAAACGTTTGAAGAGATGTTTGTCACGGGATTCTGGGAATATCACTCCGAGATATTCATTCCCAGACCATCCCATCTCTTGCAGTTGTTTGCAGTGGAACAAGCTCTCCATTCCGAAAAGCTACGTATACCACATCCAGAGGTTCCCGGGCCGGTAGACTGGGATGCTCTACTCACAGATTTGGCCAAAGGATTGCGAATTGCCGAACACCACTTAGCGCAGGATATCGTCGAGTACTACATCCAAAAACCCACACAACAAGGGTCTGTCAGGGACGACAGACGTGAGAGAGGGGAGGGTGTTAGCAGCAGACAAGGGAGTCAACGAAGATCTGGCAAATAGGCCAATAATTTTCCTCATGAAGAAGCAAGTACAAGCACTCACGCAGATCTAGCACTAAGGCAACCTTTAATTTGTCAAATCCTTTACACCCATTCAAAGTGATTTTCATCACTAAACACCATTGTAAATACCAATTCATCTTTTTGTAGCTCCATTTTGTGCAAGCCAAGGAGTCCTTGAGCTTGAGGAGCTTTAGAAGTATCTACCTGCCAATTTTCGTAATTTTTAGATCTCGTTTGAGCCCTCAAATAAGCCCTGGAACCTAATTTTTAACTAGGCCGGACACTAGGTCTGGACAGGGCCAAAATCTAGTCAAAAACTATAAAAAGAGCTAGAGAGCTCATTTTTGAGGTTAGATTGTAATTGAAACAAACTTGTAAGAGCTTTTTGAAGTAAACTAAGAACTCCATTGATTCTCACTCTTTGTCTTGCCGTGTGTGCGCGTGTGTGTGTATGTGTGTGCATGTTTGTGTGCTTCTCACTCACGCACTTGTGCCGCCACTTGCTCGAGGTCTTCATACCATCCTCACGTCTTCCCGGATTGACATTAAAGGAGGTGCTACTCATCACTGAGCTACATAACCATATATGAGTTCAAAGATCCAGAGGCTCCAAGAAAGGTATCCTACTTAGACAACACTTTGAAAAGAATGTTCATAGGAATGGAACATGGTAGGCATGCTTACACTTGAAAAGGTGAGCTAATTTTTCCCCCATATAGATCGAATGTTTCTCATAGTCCACATGAAGCAAGATCATCTCATGTTCAAGGTAGCCATAAAGAAAAACCTCAAGAGATACCTAAAGTAAGTTTTGTAAATCCTTTAGGATGAGAGAGGTCAAGATAGGACATAGACAGAATGGCTCAGGAGAGATTGAGAAGACCTAGACACCTGAGAGGCATGGATGAGTTTAACTTTCCTAGACTAGAAGAGCACCAAAGGATATTGAGACCTATTCAATTGGTTAAGTCAATGAAACACTACTTTGATGGTTGTGGAGACCCGTATGACCATGTGATTGAATTCATACAAGTGTTGAGAGTTTAAGAGGTGGACAACTTGTTCACTCAATACAATGTCTTTGGTTTAACTTTGAAGAACATTGCCTTGACATGGTTTGAACCTCTACACCAAGGTCAATTTAGGGACATCAATCAAGTTTTAGAAGCATTTATTATGGATTTCTCCAAGAGTGGTATCAAGCACAACATTTCATCTTTGATACATAGCTTCTAGCAAACACCTCATGAGATAGTGAGGCTAGCAAGACATAGGTTTATAGAATACATGGAGAGATGCTCGATTCAAGAATTACCCACACCGGCCAAACAAGTGGCATTGTTTTTGGATGGCTTGCTAAATGGGAAGTTACAATCATATGTGTACTTGAAGGAACCTAGGATTATAGAACAATGTGTGCAAATGTGTATCAATATCGATGATAATTTAGGAGATGAGTTAGAATTTTCAAAGATCTACAAGGATTCAGATAGATCTACCAATTTCATGAGAAAACCTTCAACATCAATTGATGAACTGGCATAAAAGGTAGCTCAAAAATTAGAAGTCTCAAGCAAACATACCCATAGAATGCTCTGAATGAGATGATGTTATAACAGTGGAGGGGATCACATGATAAATGTTTTTCCCATCATGAATGAGAACCAAAGGAACTCTAAAAACTAGTATTCCATGATAGAGAGAAGGTATACTAATCACAGTGTACAAGATTGCCCATACAACAAACAAGTGGTTAGACAGAATTAACAATAGCCATATCAGTAGCTAGGAAGGTAACCAAACCACTATCAACAACAACCATACTTTAGGCCACAATAGCCTTAGCCACCCAATTACCAAGCTAAGCAGAGGCCACAACCTATGTTAGGACAGCAAACACCATCCATTGCTAATGTTATTCAAGTCAAATATGATGTAGAAAAGGATAACTTGAATAGAGCCCTATTGCTTCTAACCCCACTAATTTTGAAAAGTGATCCTAATGCTCAGCGCTTCAATTTAATGCACATAGATAGCCCCCTAGCTTGCTACATGGATTCATCTAAGCATAATGAGGCATATTCTTATGATATACCTATCCAACCAAGTTGGCATATTCTTATGATATACCTATCCAACCAATCCCAACCCTAGACCCAACAAAGGCAGATGAGACCCCAATCACCTAGAGGACCTCGTTATAGATGTTTAGGGATCATTTCATTCATGATTTTCCACTTCCTCCATGAGGGCGACCCAACTGGTATTCATTCAAGGATTTTATCCTGATTGTGGAAGGGAACACCTCATAAGAGATAATCCTAAGAATTTGACCAATATGCAAAAGATTAATCCCATCAATATTATTGGCTTGGTCATAGAATCCAATAGAAATGTGACAACTACAGTCCCAATTCAAGTAGTGACTAGAGCCCAAGCACTATCATAGGCTAAAAATGTGAACGAAGAGAAGAAATCAGAGGCCAGTGAGTCAAAAAGTATAGCTAGAAAGAAACCTAGAGCTTGGAAGGATAGTCATGAGAGAATGAAAAGACAATGGGAAAGAAAGATGAGCGAATTGGAAGAAAGACTCAAAGAAACAAAAACAAAACTGATGGTGTACACACTCTCAAACACAACCTCCATCATCTTATCAAAATTCCCCCTCCATATCACCACCACCTAAAGCAGGATCAATCTTGGTAGATTCTATCCTAGAAGGTCTAGACATGATGTTCAAGTCATAGAATCCAATGGAAGTGTGACAACTACAGTCCCAATTCAAGTAGTGACTAGAGCCCAAGCACTATAAGGGGCTAAAGGTGTGAACCAAGAGAAGAAATTAGAGGCCATTCAGTCAAAAAATATAGCTAGAAAGAGACCTAGAGCTTGGAAGGATAGTCATGCGAGAATGAAAAGACAATGGGCAAGAAAGATGGGCAAACTAGAAGAAAGCCTCAAAGAAACAAAAACAAAACTGATAGAGATCGCATCCCAAACACAACCTCCATCATCTTATTGAAACGCCCCCTCCATATCACCACCACCTAAAGTAGGATCAATCTTGGAAGAATCTATCCTAGAAGGTCTAGACATGATGTTCAAGGCATACCAAGCCAGAACTCTAGAAGGTCCGAATGTGATAGAGCTAGATAATTGTTACCCTACGGCTTACCTAGAGACTGAGAGGACCAAGCTTTGTGAGAAAATGGTAGAATTAGCTCAAGCTATGTTCAATGCAAGTCATCTTTTCAATTACAGTGACTCAACAAAGTCAAAATTACATTTGGAAGGACTATTGGAGAGAGTAGAATGGTTGATAGCTAAGCCTATTATGTTGGCTACATCAAATTTGAAAGTGAGAAGCCAAGCTTTCCCCCTATGGGAGCTTATACTTCCAAATCTACAAGTGACAAATTTTATCCCTCTCTAAACCAATACTCCCAAGAGTTTTTGAGAGAGATTTTTACAAAAGTAAATACCTTGAAACTTA
>CM035406.1:196656916-196666916 GCA_020310875.1 Ceratopteris richardii
ATTCTGTGAAAACACGATTTTTTGCTCAAAATCGCGATTTTCAAAAACACGATTTTGTGCTCAACATCGCGATTTTCATGTGAAAAATACGATTTTCAAAAAACACGATTCTCTGCTCAAAATCGCGATTCTCACCAATCACGATTTTCAGCAAAAAACACGATTTTGTGAAAAACACGACTTTCTGCTCAAAATCGCGATTCTCACAAATCACGATTTTCAGCCAAAAATACGATTTTGAGAAAAACACGATTCTGTGGGACAAAATCGTGAATTGAAAAACACGATTCTGAGAAAACACGATTTTCAGTCAAAAACACGATTTTGTGATCAACATCGCGATTCTCTGAAACACGATTTTGTGATCAACATCGCGATTCTCTGAAACACGATTTTGTGATCAACATCGCGATTCTCTGAAACACGATTTTGTGATCAACATCGCGATTTTCAGAAATACGATTTTGTGATCAACATCGCGATTCTCTGAAACACGATTTTGTGATCAACATCGCGATTCTCTGAAACACGATTTTGTGATCAACATCGCGATTCTCTGAAACACGATTTTGTGATCAACATCGCGACTTTCAAAAACACGATTTTGTGATCAACATCGCGATTTTCAGAAACACGAGTTTGTGATCAACATCGCGATTTTCAAATCACGATTTTCTGCTCAACATCGCGATTTTCAAATCACGATTTTCTGCTCAAAATCGCGATTTTCAAAAACACGATTCTGTGCTCAACATCGCGATTTTTTTGACTTCACAGCATCGCGATTTTCAGAAAGATCACAAAATCGCGATTTTCTCCAAAGGTCCTGTTTGCCTGTTTTGACCCCCAAGAGCCTGATTTGGCATAACTTTTTCATCCAAAGTCCATTTTTTGAGCTCTATAGCTTGTTGGAAAGCTCGTTTCAAATCCTACACGATCTCAACTGTTTTTTTTTCAAGAATAATGCGTTGATTTTGAGATAGGATAATTTGAAGTTGACCCTCAGGTGGGACTAGGGAACCAAGGGGACTCCAAAGAATTTTGAACCATACCAAGGGGAAATTTTGGACTCCTGACTAAAGCTTATGAACCTGAGATCTGGTAGACACTTAGGCAAGGATAAACAAAGCATTAGATCTTCTGAGGCTAGTGTCAACCATACATCCAAGTCTTGGGCACAACAACTAAGTGGTCATCTTTTACTCAGATCAGACACAAGTGATTCAGAAATGTCTTTTAGTATGGAAAAACCTGCAGGTGGCTCAGGGACTGCCCATCTACAAACACCGGAAGGTCCCTATAAGACACAGTTGGAATATATTCGGACCAACCAATTAGGTGCTCGCATCTATGAGGATGGTCTGAGGCGATCAGTGGTCCAACTCAAAAATCCAGATCAATCCTTTGGACTTGAACACCCGGTGGTCAAGTTCGAAGAGGGTTCATACATTGATAAGGAAGGAACCATGTATGTGGTTACCAACCAACCAGATAGGACCGATGAGTTTGGAAATATCATTCATGAGAATGAGATAGGAGACCTAGAACAAGGAAACGTAGGACAAGGACCCCAGACTCCTAGAGGTAAGTCAGTTTTGACCCGAGTGATCACTCCGGACTGGATCCCTCAAGACAACAAAAGCATAGAACTATTTTTGAATAGAGAAACAGAGGAAGCCTTTTGGAGGTTCAAGCCAGATCAACCTAGCCAATTGGGCATAGTTATCATCTATGAATTCAAAGATCCTGAGATACCAGGCAAAGTTGTCTACCTGGATAACACATCAGAGAAAATTTTCTTGGTAACGGAACATGATAGACATGCATATACATGGAAGAATGACATGATTTTCCCCCCACCAAGATCCAATGTTTCCCATGGCCTCCAAGGGGTAGGATCATCCCAGGCTCATGAAGCCCAGAGAGAAAGAACTAGAGAGAGACCTGAGGTAAGTTTTGCACACACCGTGGGCAGGAATAGGTCAGGATTTGAAAATGAAAGACCTGAAAGAGAGAGACATCAAGCACATAGGCAACAAAGAGATGAACAGGATTTTCCATTGCCTAGACCCCGGGAGTACCCAAGAACCCTTAAACCCAGTCACGTGATCAAGGCAATGAAGAACTATTTCGATGGGACAGGGGATCCTTATGATCATGTGGCCGAGTACAAACAAGTGCTGAGAGCCGAACAAATTGAGGACTGGCTCACCCAGTACGAGGCATTTGGTTTGACCCTTAAAGGCACGGCCTTAGCTTGGTTTCAACCATTGAGTAGAAGCAGCTATCGCGATATAGGTCAACTGCTAGACGAATTCATTGTAGAATTTTCCAAGAGTGGTATCAGGCATAACACATCGTCCCTGATCCATAGTTTCAAGCAGACACCCCAAGAAACAGTGCGACTAGCAGGTAGAAGGTTCAGACAGTACCTAGAAAGATGCCCTGCTCCAGAGCTACCCACACCAGCCAAACAAGTGGCTTTGTTTTTAGATGGCTTATTGAGCACAAAGTTAAGATCCTATGTATACTTGAAAGATCCTAGATCCATAGAAGAGTGTGTGCGGACGTGCATAGACATAGAAGATAACTTGGGTGAGGAGTTAGGATTGGCCAAACTCTACAAAGATTCGGATAGTTCTACTAGTCATACTTCAAAGATCTCCACAGAAATAGAAGAGATAGCTGAGCAAGTTGCCAAGAAGCTGGGAGTCCAAAATAAACAAACACAGGGAGTCACTTCATTGAATCGGTGCTATACTTGCGAAGGTGACCACATGGCTAACGTATGCCCAATGCAAAACCAAAACATTAGAGAAAGGAATGCTCCATATTGCACTATTGAGAGAAAATACACAAACCACACGGCTCAAGATTGTCCCTACAATAGGCAAGCTGTTAGACAAAATTATCAGCAACCTTACCCACAAGGTAGGTATCAGAATCAATACCAACAGCCATATTACAGACCACAACAGCAATATCAGGTACCATATAGGCCACAACCTGTCTTGGTAAACCAACCACCAGCTCCAGCCAACGTGATTCCAGTCAAGTATGCTGTGGGAGAGGAAAATCCAAATAGAGCTTTGGTGCCACTAACCCCATTGATACCAGATAATGACTCTCATGCTCATAGTTCAGACTACTCCCATGAAGGTAGTCCACATGCTTATTACACAGAGTCACCTGAACATAGTGAGATTTACTCGTATCAATATGAGGCACCGCCTATGGAGCAAAATTGGGAGCCAGAATACTCCAAGGTCATGTACACAAATCCTAACCCTAGGCCCCAGTTGAGACAAATGAGACCACAAGCCCCTAGAGGATCTTGTTTCAGATGTCATGGTGACCATTTCATTCGTGACTGTCCCCACCCACCATCTCCGAGTCAAGGACAGGCTATCACAATACAGGCTTTTTGTCCTGATTGTGGCAAAGACCATCTCCCCAGAGATTGTCCAAGAAACCCCTCTAGTGCACCCAAGATTACACCCATTAATGTGGTTGGCTTAGTGGCAGATCCAAGTTCAAGTAGTAGCAATGTGGCTCCTATACAAGCTGTCACTAGAGCACAAGCCTTAAAACAGGATAAACCAGTAGAACAATCAGAGCCAAGTGAGTCGGGAGAGCCTAGTAAGAGGAAAACAAGAACATGGAAGGATACCAGAGAGAAGGCCAATCGCAAGTGGAATAAAAAGTTATCGGAACTAGAAGAAAGCTTAAAAGAAGCGAAAACAAAAATAGAAGACATTGCATCTCAAAGCCCCTCGCATGCCGAAACTCCATCCACTCCACCTCATCCCACCCCACCACCCACTGTAAATAGACCGCAACCAGGGTCTGTTCTTGCAGATCCAACCCCAGAAGGCTTGGACATGATGTTCAAGGCCTACCAGGCTCGACTTCAAGAAGGGCCTACAGCGGCAAACCTAGACAAGAGTTACCCTAGAGCAGATTTAGAGATTGAACGGATGAAAATGTGCATGAAAATGGTAGAACAAGCTCAAGCCATACTTGAGACTAGTCAAAAGTTCAATCAGACAAACTCTATCAAATCGGATTTGCATTTCCAGGGCTTACTAGAACGATTAGAGCAGTTGGTAAACAAACCACAAGTTTCTCTACCTCCACAGGCTCAACCAGTTATTGAAAGAGGAAGCTCACCACCAAGGGGAGCTTATGTTCCTAATTCCACGGATGCTGGAATACCTCCTTCTATTCAACAGTACTCTCAAGAGTTCTTGCGGGAAATACAAGAGGAGAAATGGGCCAAGGAGAAGGGTAATTCCCCTCCTATTCCTGAGATTGATGAACTTCATGATCAATTTCCCCAAGACATTCCATCTATTTACGAAGATGAAGCAGAACAAGAAGACGAAAGATTAGATTTTGAATCTAATACCTTAGAAGAACTGCCTCAATTTCCAGGCCCATGGGAATCTGAATCACTCCAGATTAGAGCTCCCACAATACTAGTAAGAAATGAAGACTCAGTGGTTCCAAGGAACACGGATGTCGTGAAGAACACTAAGGTTCAGTGTCATCTCACTGTAGAAGAGTTGCTCAAAGCAAAACCTGAGTTATGGAATCATGTGAAGGATCAGGTCCCAGAACTTGAGTCCAATATGCCAAAAGTAGGCTCTAAGCAAAGGGTACCAGAGATACCTCTAGACAAAATAGGGGACATGTATGAGGGTGAAGAAGGTAATACTTATCTTCCAATCACCTACCAAGGTTACACAACCAAAGCAATCATAGATTCAGGTGTTGGTGTTGCTATTGCGACCACCTCCTTGTGGAAGCAATGGGGCAAGCCCACATTAAGACCAACTAGAATGAAGCTTCAAATGGCTGATGGTCATTTTGAAAGACCTCTAGGATTGCTAGAAGGGATCACTCTAACCACTTGTGGTGTAGAGTTTGAGCACACATTTGCTATATGTGACTTTGAGAAAAATAATGTCTTTGAGATGATCCTAGGAAGACCCTTCCTACGACAATTGCAAATAGTACAGGATTGGGGAACTAACTCCTTGTACTTACAGCACTTAGGGGTCACCACTAAGGTCAATTTGAAGGATTACACCTTCAGAGATGTACCACCCCTACAGTGGAATTCTATCCACAAAGCAAAAGAAGATTCCATCTCTGTGCATTCTGAAAGTTCACCTGATCCATCATGGCTGCATGAAGATACTCATTTGTGGATGTGCAAGGTTGCAAAGGAAGAGGAAAAACGTTTAAAGGCAAGAGAAGAAGGAACTTCGTTAGGAGATAGACCAGTTAGAGACCCAGCCTACACACCGATGATCTTTCCAGATGAGGAGTTTGAGCCTCATGGCTGGCCAGAAATCTTAGCCACCATGGACATTGCTGTCAATGAGGAACAGTGGACACCTCATTGTGATGAGGAGGGTTATGATATCTCAGTGTTCATGTGTCAACCCTTGCTAGAAGAATGTGACCCTAGTGATGTCATAGAAGAGGAAGAGAATGACGACGATCTAGAGTCTATTGTGATGGATAGTTGCTTTAACTCAGAGCAGCACTATTTAGAAGATATAGGAGTGTTCACCCAGAAAGAAGAAGAACCTCTCACAAGTATTAAAACAGTAAACTCAAAGGATGGAAGTGAGAGTAGTCAAAAGAAAAAGAAAAGAAAAGCAGTGAAACAAGAAAAGGAGGAATCATTGTTTGAAGTACCAGAAAACTTCAAGAAATATGAAGTTGACGACCGCAAAATTTTGGTATGAATGCCTAAGAGAGAGGCCATCATAGGAGAATCATATGATAATAAAGAAAAGACCAAGAAGATTGTAGTGACCATTGAAGAGAACGAAGAGAGATGCACATATATAGGAGATGACCTAAGTGCAAGAGAAGAAATGGAGCTCATAGCTCTATTAAGGGAATATAGGGATGTGTTTGCATGGCACTATAGAGACTTGAAAGGGGTAGATCCAAGAATTTGCTCTCATACTATCCCCATGACTGCTGATGCTAAGCCCACCAAACAGAAGCCCTACACATATAATGATACCTATGCAGCCAAAATCAAAGAAGAAATTGATAGGTTGATTGAGGCTGGATTCATCTATGAGATTGAGCATACCGAATGGGTGTCCCCCATTGTTGTGGTACCCAAGAAGAACGGGAAGTTGCGAGTGTGTATTAACCTTAAAAAAGTTAATGCCGCTACGATTAGAGATAGTTATCCACTTCCAATCACAGAACACCTATTGGAGCGTGTTGCAGGCAAGGAAGTTTATAGCTTCCTTGATGGATTTTCAGGTTACAATCAAGTAGCCATTGCCCCAGAAGATCAACACAAAACAGCTTTTGCTACAGAGTGGGGAATCTTTGCATTTCGGGTGATGCCATTTGGGCTCACCAATGCACCTGCAACATTCCAAAGGCTCATGTGTCATGTCTTCAAAGAGTTCTTGCGAAAGAGCTTAGAAGTGTATGTGGATGATTTATGTGCTCATTCCCAAGAAAGAAGGGTTCACATCCCTGAACTCAGACAAATCTTCAACAAGTGTAGAGAATATCGAGTGTGTCTGAACCCAGAAAAGTGTGTGTTCATGGTGCGTCAAGGTAAAATCCTCGGTCATATTGTTTCTAAGAATGGAATCTCAACGGATGAAGATAAGGTACGAGCCATAGCGGAGCTGCCAAGGCCAAGGAATGTTAAAGAGGTACAAGCCTTTATGGGCCATTGTGGATATTACCGTAGGTTTATCCACATGTACGCGATCATAGCTAGACCCCTTTATGCCTTGTTGTCTAATTTTGAGTGGAACGACGAATGCGAGAATTCTTTCAATGAACTGAAGAAACGTTTGTGCACAGCACCAATACTGACCACTCCTGATTGGAATAAACCATTCCATGTCCATGTGGATGCATCCAATCATGCCATAGGATGTGTGCTGGCACAACCCACAGGTGAAGGGAATTTAGATTTGCCCATAGCATATGCTAGTAGACAACTAAACCCAGCCGAAAGAAATTATACCACAACCGAGCGAGAAGGGTTAGGCATGGTATATGCTGTAAAGAAGTTTAGACACTATTTATTGGCCAACAAGTTCAAGTTCTTCACTGATCATCAAGCTTTGTTATATTTGGTCAATAAACCTTGCAATACTGGACGCTTAGTAAGATGGTTCCTCTTACTAATGGAGTATGACTTTGAAGTTGTTGTCAGGAAAGGTAGAACCCACCTTCGGGCAGATCACCTTTCTCGCATTACTTCAGGAGAGTCACCACAAGGAGTGTCTGATGAACTACCTGATGCTTATCTGTTCAATTTGGAAGTTGTTCCTAAATGGGCAAATAAGTTGGTACCAGTTCTAACCTTCGGCCCTGCAAATAAGAATGTGAAAACATCACAAGAAGAAATTGTAAAATCACAAAAATATCACATATTGGCATGAAGCATGTACAAACAAGATACTGAGGGTGTATTAGCTTGTTGTGTCGAGGATGATGAACATAGTAGTTGGTTGCAGCAAGCTCATGAGGGATTGCTAGGAAATCACTATTCTAAACAACGAACATTGCAGAATTTGAAACGTTTAGGAGTGTATTGGCCTAGCATGGACAAAGAAATGCATGAGTGGATCAAGAATTGTCCAATGTGTAGAGAGAAACCACCAGTGGAGCATGCGACCCTTTATCAAGTATCATTAATTCCAGATTGGAGTACTCCATTGGTAGAGTTTATGAGATCGGGAAGATTACCCAAAGAGGCCAGTCTAGCAAGAAGACGAAATATGGAGCAAGAGGCTCAAGGCTATGCCTTAGTAGGAGAAAACCTATACCGAAGAGGTAAAGATGGTTACTTAAGACTGTGCGTTCATGAATCAGACTATTTAAGGGTCTTAGAGACTGCACACAGTGGTGTTGCAGGTGGACATTTTGGCCCTGACCGAGTGATTAAAACCATTCTATTCTCAGGACTTTGGTGGCCCACTCTTCATATGGATGCACATACCTATGTGAAGAAATGTGACACATGCCAACGTGCACAATATCCAGTGAGAAAAGACGAGATGCCCTTGAGGCCAATGATGGGAGGACGTGCATTTTTGAAGTGGGGCATAGACTTCATAGGTCCTATTAACCCCCCAGCTAGAAACTCCCATGCAGAATACATCATTGTAGCCACAGATTACCTTACAAAGTGGGTAGAAGTCAAGCCACAACAAAGAATGATGCTCAGACTACAGCTAAGTTCTTATTCGAGAATGTGTTCACGAGATATGGACTACCAATAGAGTTGGTGAGCGATAGAGGCACACACTTCTTGAATGAAGTCATTGAAAATCTTCTCCAAGAATTCTTGGTGATACATAAGAAATCCGCCCCCTATCATCCACAAGCCAACGGACAAGCCGAGAGTACCAATAAGATCCTCTGTAACGTATTGACAAAATTGGTAAATAATAAACGCTCTGATTGGGACAAACAACTTCATCATGCTGTTTGGGCTTATCGAGTTGCCTACAAAACGGTACTCAACGCCACCCCATTTCAGATGGTCTTCGGACAGAACGCTGTGCTACCATTAGATTTCTTAATCCCTGCCTTAAAAGTAGCACAAGAGTATGAGTGGAATGGGCATGAATTGTCCTCTAGGATCTTTGATCTCGAATGCTTGGGTGAAACGCGGCTACGAGCGGCAGCAGGCATCTACGCTGCAAAGAAGAGGCAAAAGGCATACTTTGATGCACACATCAAGGATAAGGGATTGAAAGAGGGAGATCTAGTGTTGGTATACACACTAAAACAACATGCCCGTAAGTTGGAAAAAAGAGGTTATGGACCCATGATCATTAATAGAATTTCCACTAGTGGTGCAGTTCAGTTGGCCACTCTAGAAGGAGATATCTTGCCAAACTATATTAGTGGCTGTAGAGTCAAGCTATATCAAGAACCTCTTACTGAGGATATGCTAATGAGACTCAACACTGCGAAGAAGCGAAAAGAAGAAGAGTTAAGAGTGAGAGAAGAAGCACAGGAAGAGGCCAGAGAGCGTATTAGGCAAAATAAGTTAAGGCGATTAGGCCTAGATGTCAACTCAAAAGCCCCAAAATATCACATGGATATGTGTCAAAAGTCAGGCATTGCGACTTCTCAGGTCATTGACCGAAGACCCTTTGTGACCATAGAGATAGGACAAGGGAAGGGTGCAAGGACGGTGAAAGCATTGATTGACTCAGGTGCAGCAAGTAGTGCAGTTAAACTTTCCTACTGCCAAGACTTGGGGTTGAACATCAATCCCATAGAAGCTTATCTCATAGGATTGGGAGGTGTGGAAACCCCTTGTTTGGGCGAGGTGGAACTTCCCATCTACCTTCAAGATGTTCCAATGAAAGTCAAAGCGCTAGTATGTCAAGATGAGAACCTTACAGAACCACTTGTCTTGGGTCAAGATTGGATCTATGACCATGCAGTTAACTTAAACCTAAGAAGTCAAATTCTTCAAGTTTGGGTACATGAACAATGCATTACATTAGAATTAGAGAACTGCATGCTCCTAGATCATGGCACCACACACTCTCTTAGTTCTTCCAAGACTAATCATATGAAAGAAGATGTTGTATGTGTCAAAAGCTCTATGATGCAGAAGGAGTCAGTCGTGGAAGACCAGGTTCGAAGGCGGGTGGATCTTTCTTCTTCTCCAAAGACTCAAGTAGCCACAGTAGTGAGCCCACCACACAAGCAAACACCACCGTTCACGACAACTGCTACATCAAATAGAAAGACACCATTCGGTAAAAAAGCGGTTCCGGGCATGAAGCAGATCTGGGTACGCAAAGGAGAGCAACCACCAGCCTTACCCCCACAAATCCCATCCATGCACACTAACCAAGCCAGAAGACGAAGGAAGCAGCTCAGACAAGCTCCGTCACAAGATATCCAACAAGTTTGGGTGCCTAAGAAGTTAGCTGCAGCTCAACAAGGGCAATCACAGATGTGGGTACCT
>CM035406.1:196679416-196681916 GCA_020310875.1 Ceratopteris richardii
GAAAGGCAAAGAAAGTGGATGATGAAGCAGGTACATATCAAGCTAACTATGCAGGTAGAGGAAGACATGGCAGAGGTAGAGGAAGACATGGCAGAGGTAGAGGAAGAGGAGGTAGACAAGGCAGGGGGAGATCCCAAGACTCCAACCCATGTTCTATTTGTGGACTAACTAATCATACAACTGAAAATTGCTTTAGGAATTCCAGGAATCAAAGAGGAAGAGGATACAATAGAGGAAGTTATGGCTACTCAAGAGGAAGGTTCAACAATTATCATGGTAGCTACAACAACTACAATCATTCAAACTATCAAGGAGGCTACAAAGGAAGGACAGACTACAATAACTATAGAGAAGACTCAAACAAAGAGGATTCATATTGATCATGAACATGGCTATGCCACAAGGTAAATCTGATGAGCATGTTTTCTACATAGATTCAGGTTGTTCAAATCATGTGGCAGGAAATGTGGCACTCCTATGAGATTTAGAAGATCCAAGGAATAAGCATGAGGTACAAACAGGAGATGACACAAGACATCCTGTGGAGAAATAGGCAATGTCAAAGCACCTGATGGAAACATCAACCTACTCAGTAAGGTACTCTATGTCCCTACCATTACAAAGAATTTGATAAGTGTTGGGCAGATAGTAGAGAAAGGGTTGCAAGTCAGGTTCACAAAAACAGGAGCATTTGTTGAAGATCCAAGTCAAGGATTCAGAAGAATTGCAAAAGGTGAAAAGACAGGTAGATTCTTCACATTTGAATTACAAGACACTACAAATATTGCTCTCTTTAATTATGGTAGTCAGACACTCACAGAATTGGAAGTATGGCACAAAAGGTTAGCACATACTGGTGAAACGTCATTAAAGTAAATTTGCAGGGACCAAAGTGTACTTGGACTTCCTAATTTGTCAAAACAACATATGATTTCTAAGTGTAGTGCATGTCAATTTGGAAAGTCTCACAGGTTACCATTCATGAAGAAAGGTTATATGCATGGAGATCTCTTGGAGTTGGTTCATACAGATGTATGGGGACCTAGCAAGGAAGCTTCAATATCTAGATCAAGGTATTATGTCTCCTTTATTGATGATTGCAGCTGATGGACTATCCTATTCTTTATGAAACACAAAGATGAAGTTTTTTCATGTTTCAAAAGATATTTGGCTCTTGTGGAGAAACAAACAGGTAAATCACTAAAAAGGCTAAGGTCAGATGGAGGGGGAGAATACTTCTCCCATGAGTTTGATTCTTTTCTTCAAGAAAGAGGAATCAAAAGAGAGGTAACTACAAGGTACACTCCTAAGCAAAATGGAGTGGCAGAAAGGAGGAATAGGATAATTGTTGAAGATGCAAGGTCTATGTTAAATGAAAAGCATTTACCTAATTACTTATGGGCTGAGGATGTATCTACAACCACTTACTTGATTAATAGGTTGCCTTCAAAATCCCTTGATGGGATGACTCCATATGAGGCTTGGAATGGAAGAAGACCAAGCTTAGGTCATTGTAAAATTTTTGGATGTATTGCTTTTGCTCATGTTCCTTCACAGGTTAGAGGCAAGATGGATCCAAAGGCAGAAACGTGTGTATTTATTGGATATGACAACAATCAAAAGGGCTACAGGTTATACAACCCTACCAACAAAGGATTCTTGGTAAGCAGAGATGTAGTTTTTTATGAGAACAATTCATGGAATGAAGATTCATGCAGGAAGGTCAATTTACCATATGAGCTTGAAGAAGATTCTCCAAAGCTTGGTAGAGGACAACCAAAGATTGAAGAACAAGACACCTCAGAGAATGATGAAGAATCTCAGATGGAAAAGATCAAAGCATGGAAGTCTAAAGGTAAAGCAAAATTGCACGAACTTGGACATGAGGCAGAATCATCACATCATGGCCTAAGAAGATCTATGAGGGAAAAGAAAAAACCAAAAAGGTGTGGGTTTGACACCTCATTAGTAACTAAACATTCTATCTACATAACACAGGATATAAACCAAGATGAGCCATCATCCTTTGAAGAGGCCGAAGCAAAATCAGAATGGAAACATGCAATGAAGGAAGAGATTGAAGCACTTGACAAAAACAACACTTGGGATTTGGTGCCCAAGACTTCATCCATGAAGGTAATAGGCTCAAGATGGGTCTATAAACTCAAGAAGAATTTTGATGGTTCCATTAACAGGTATAAGGCAAGGCTTGTAGCAAAGGTTTTGCACAAACTCAGGGAATTGATTATGAGGAGACCTTCTCTCCTATGGCAAAGATGCCTACTATTAGGGTTTTGCTTAGTATTGCCTCTTCCCAGAATTGGAAGATACTTCAACTAGATGTAAAGAATGCATTCTTGAATGGTTGGATAACAAAAGAGGTATATATGGCACAACCACCTGGTTTTAAGAATCAAGTTTATCCTCATTATGTGTGTAAACTTAACAAAGCATTGTATGGTCTCAAGCAAGCTCCAAGAGCTTGGAATTTCAGGCTTGT
>CM035406.1:196686916-196691916 GCA_020310875.1 Ceratopteris richardii
TATGTTCATATGAACCTTGCTTCAAGTGAAGCCTTGATAAACTTTGTCCAATGCTAATCTTCCAAGATTCCAAGCCAATGTGTGAAGGCTTGATATGCACCAACAGCTCCCCCTCAAGTCAAACACTTTGGCTTAATTCTTCATCTTCTTCATCTTTAGTCTTCAAACACATCCTGCAATCCAATCATGGATTTAAATCTGCATAGCTTGTTTCCATCCAATGCTTTTGTGAGCAAATCTGCACATTGCATATTAGTAGACACATAAGATAATTGAATATCTTTGCTAAGTAACTTCTCCCTCACATAGTGGTAATGAACCTCTATGTGTTTTGTCCTAGCATGATAAATTGGATTAGCTGCTAGGTGAAGAGAACTAGTGTTGTCTCCAAAGATGATTGGTGGCCTTGTATATAGGCCTAACTCTGTATATAGAAGCTTCAACCAGATAGCTTCTTGAGTGGCATTGGCTAGCCCTCTATACTCTGCTTCAGTAGATGACAAAGCTACTGTAGGTTGTTTCTTGGCTGACCAAGAAATAGGTTTGTCACTTGCAAAACATATGTACCCTGATGTGCTCCTCCTGTCATCCTTGCATCCTGCCTAATCTGCATCTGAGTAAACTTTAATATCAATATCTGATGTATATGGAAAGTACAAACCATGACTTTGAGTTCCTTTGAGGTACTTCAAGATTTTCTTTGCTGCCTCTAGGTGAGATACCCTTGGTTTGTGCATGAATTGACTAAGCACACTAACTCCATATGCTATGTCAATTCTTGTCAAGGTAGCATAATTCAAACTACCTACAATACTTTGATATCCTGTGATGTCTTGTATTTCTTCCCCTTCATGAGCACTTAGCTTTAGGTTGACCTCCATTGGAGTAGTAGATACTTTAGCATCCTGCAAACCAAACTTCTTGACCATATCCTGTACATACTTCTTTTGAGTGATGTAGATACCTGAATTTGTGTAGACCAATTCAAGACCTAAGAAATACTTTAATAATCCAAGATCATTGATCTTGAATTCCTTCATCATCTGTCCTTTGATGTGTCTAATTCCCTGAACATCATTTCCTGTAATAATGATGTCATCAACATAGACACATAAATAGATTACCTCTGTACTACTTCTCTTTATAAACAGAGAAGTGTCTGCTTTACTCATCACAAATCCTTGGTCTTGGAGATAGGTTGTCAACCTGTAATTCCATGCCCTAGGTGCCTGCTTCAAACCATATAGAGCCTTCTTCAATTTACAAACATGATTTACCTTATTGGGGTCTTCATAGCCAGGTGGTTGTGACATGTAGACTTCTTCAGATATCCATCCATTCAAGAATGCATTCTTCACATCCAATTGGTACGTGTTCCAATTTTTGGATGCAGCTACACTCACCAAAATTCTGATAGTTGGCATCTTGGCCACAGGAGAAAATGTCTCCTCATAATCAATGCCTTGGGTTTGTGCAAAACCCTTGGCTACCAACCTAGCTTTGTACCTGTTTATTATTCCATCTGAATTCTTCTTTAGTTTGTAGATCCATCTGGATCCTATTACTTTCATAGAGTCTTTCTTGGGTACCAAGTCCCAAGTGTCACTCTCTTTGAGTGCCTGCATTTCTTCATCCATTGCTTCCTTCCATTCTGGTTTAGTGATTGCTTCTTCAAATGAACCTGGTTCTTCATTCAATAGATCCTTTGCAAGATATACAGAATGCTTGGTTACAAGGGAAGTATCATACCCATACCTAATAGGCTTCTTACTTTCTCTCTGAGATCTCCTCATAGCTTGAGTTGAGGATTCTGGTTTATCTTCTAGTTGCTTCATCTTCATCTTCCCTTTGGATTTCCAAGCCTTGAACTCCTCAAGATTTATTGTATCATCATCATCTGAGCTTGAATCTTCTTTCTGAATTGATTCCTCCTTGGTGAGCTTTGGAAAATCTTCTTCCATGTCATAGGGTAGACTCACTTTCCTGCATTCATTCTCATACCATGAGTCATTCTCACCAAAGAGGACATCTCTGCTTACCTTGAAGCCTTTGTTTGTTGGGTTGTAGAATCTGTATCCCTTTTGGTTCAAATCATAACCAATGAAGATACATTTTTCAGCCTTAGGGTCTAGCTTTCCCCTTACCTGTGAGGGAATATGCACATATGCTACACAACCAAAGATTTTGCAATGATCCAGAGAGGGTCTCTTACCATGCCAAGCTTCATATGGTGTCATGCCATTAAGTGATTTGGATGGCAACCTGTTGATGAGATAGGTGGCAGTGGATACACTTTCTGCCCAAAGATAATTTGCAACCTTTTTTCATTAAGCATAGACCTAGCTGTTTCTACTATGAGTCTATTCCTTCTTTCAGCTACCCCATTTTGTTCAGGTGAGTACCTTGTAGTAATCTCCCTCTTGATGCCTCTTTCCTGCAAGAAATCTTCAAATTCATTTGAGAAGTATTCTCCACCACCATCTGACCTTAGCTTCTTCAAATGTCTACCTGTTTGATTTTCAACTAGTGCAAGATACTTTTTGAAACAATTAAATACTTCATCTTTATGTTTCATGTAGTATAAGACAGTCCACCTGCTATAGTCATCAATGAAGGACACATAGTACCTTGATCCAGATATGGATGGTTCCTTGCTAGGTCCCCAAACATCTGTATGCACTAACTCCAGATAATCTTCATGCATGAAACCTTTCTTGGTATAAGGCAATCTGTGTGACTTACCAAATTGACAAGCCCCACACTTGTATATCATGTGTTGCTTGGATACATTAGGTATCCCAAGCACACATTGATCCCTACTCATTTGCTTTAAGGTCCTCTCACCAATGTGACCTAACCTCTTGTGCCAAATTTCCAATTCTGATAGTGTTTGATCCTTGTAATTATACAAAGCAATATTCTTGGTGTCTTCTAGCTCAAAGGTAAACAATCTACCTGATTTTTCTCCCTTAGCTATCCTTCTGAATCCATGTCTTGGATCCTCCACATATGCTCCATGTTGTGTGAATCTGACCTGCAAACCTTTTTCCACAATCTGACCTACACTCATTAGGTTCTTGGTGATTGTTGGAACATACAATACTCTGCTCAATAAATTCTGATTACCATCACTAGTTTTGACATTGCCTATTTTAACAACTGAATGTTTAGTGTCATCACCTGTCTGCACTTGATGCTTGCCTTTGGGTTCTTCCAAATCAAAAAGTAGTGCCACATTGCCAGCTACATGATTAGAGCAACCTGAATCAATATAGAATAAGTGATCATCATTGATACCTGACTTAGAAGTCATATTCATGATCAATAAGGAGTCATCTTGCTCCTCTGCATAGTTGTTGTAATCTCTTCTATTCCTGAATCCACCTTGGTAGTTACCATTGTGGTTGTTGTTGTAATTGTTGTTGTATTGATTGTTGTATTCATTGTAGCTTTGGTGTTGATTGAATCTGCCTCTTCCTTGAGAGTATCCACCTCTTGAGTAGCCTCTTCCTCTCTGATTCTTGTAGTTCTTGTAGCATTCATCTGTGGTATGATTGGACAATCCACAAATGTTGCATGGTGATGAGTTGTAGGATCTCCCCCTACCTGACTTACCTCCTCTGCCTCTACCTCTTGAAGATCTACCTCTCCCTGCATAGTTTGCTTGGGAGGTAGAGCCTTCTTCATCAACCTTCTTACTTTTACCCTTATCTTTTACCTTCTTATCAGTATAAAGGGCAGAGGGGTTGTTACCTTTTGATTGCTCTCCATTCTTTGTGATCTTTGCTTCATGTGTAAAGAGTTGTCCAATCAGAGTTGTTAGATCAGGTGCTTGGATATCCATGTATAAGTCCATTGCTGTGGTAAAGCTCTCCCATTTGTCATCTGCCTTTAGTCCATTGATTACTTGTCTGACTATTTGCTCTTCCTCAATCTCCTCTCCAACACTTGCAAGTTGGTCTGCAATGTCTTTGACTTTAGTGACAAAATCTGAAACTGATTGCTTTGATTGCTTCCTAAGGGTGGTGAATTCAATCCATAGTTGATTCTTTCTGGCCCTTGTACTTGATGAAAAATATGTAGACAAGGTTTCCCAAGTCTCTTGGGAAGTTTTGCAATTCCTTACATGAGGTAAAAGGAAATCAGAAATAGAGTTAAGAAGGTATGACCTTGCCAAAGCATCTTTTGCACACCATTGGTTGAGCCTCTCATGTTCATCCTTTGTAGGTAGTCCTCTAGTTTTAAATGAGGGCAATTCCTCATCTCCTGATATGTATCCAAATAAACTCCTTCCTTGTAGATAGGTCTTCATCCTCAGAGACCAAGCTTGGTAGTTGTTTCTGTCCAATTTATCAATGAAGGAAGGGAAACCATCACCCATGATTACCTTATTTGCTCTGATACCACTGTTGGGAGTGATGGTTGGATGCACTCAAGAAATGAGTTGGTGCTGCTAAACTTGCTTCACACCAGCCCTCCTTTGATTCCATAAATGCTTAGTAGACTCCTTGAGCTTCCAAATGACACCAAAATATGCTATATGTACTTTGGAAATGAGTTGAGTAATGATTAGATCAAAACAGATGAGTTTGCACTTCACTAGTCTTGAAAACTTTCTAATTCTGTAATGATACCTGCTTAGTGTTATGCTCAGTGTGACCAGCACACTTGAAATTGAAACAATTCCTTTTGGGGGTATTAATGTACCTTAGTAAGCTACCAATTGCAAGTGGAATCATTCAAATTGATAAACCATACACTAAGAAATAAGTTTAGCAAAATTATGATTACCCCCGACTTTTTAGGAGAGTTGCAGAGATAGACCAGTGATGACTTCGAAGCTGATTTCTCACAAATGGCTGAATGGAATCTTCTGAGATTTTGTATGCTTGTAAAAGACCTTGAGCTGGTTCCAACGAGCTATTGAACTCTTGATTTGGTTCAGTGAGCACTGAGAAATGCCCCTCTAAAGTTAACAGACTTGGAGATGGTGACTCAGA
>CM035406.1:196696916-196769416 GCA_020310875.1 Ceratopteris richardii
TTAATCTTTAATTCTGCAATCTGTTGTCGTAGCTCCAGTACCTCATTGGCCGTTGAAGGTTCAGGTTCTGGTGAAATAGCAGCATCGACCATCGTTGTAGGTTTTGGCGGGTGTGGTGTAGGCACTTGGGATCTTTGTAATTCATTTACTTGGTCGGCCAGCTGATCATGTGCTTCTAAGAGGTTGGCATAGGTTTCCAATATTTGTTGTATGCTTTCTGAAGGGATGGTCCGGAAGTTAAGAGGGTCGATGGGTGCCCCTGGAGTATTTTCTATGGCGGTTTCTAGGTTGTCTTGATTTTGTTGTTGTAATCTCCTGTTTTCTTCTTGTGCAGCCGCTAGGTGGCGTCAAAGTAGAGCCATATTTTGTTGTAATCTAGCATTACGGGCTAGCTGATCTCTGAGTTGTTCTTCCGTTGCCCTAGTCGTCTCTGTATGTTTGGCTTCGAGCTCCACATGGAATTGTTGGAGGGTGGTCACTTCCTGTTGTAGTGCTGTATTAGTTAGCTCCAAGGCATTGACACGTGCCTGAAGTTGAGACGAGAGATTGCACAGCGCTGTGTTATTCTCTTCCAGTAATCTATACTCTTGCTTAAGTTGTGTGGCCGCTTCGAACATGGTGTTTAGTGCATGACTAAATGATGTGGATGCAGGGGTAGAGGTGGGAAATGCAAAGGGTCGGGAAATGGGGGAGGGAGAAGTGGATGAAGTGCCTATGAGTGAAGTGAAATGTGATGATGTTGGAACAGACGTGGTGGTGGGTGCTCCTGTGGGTGGTGAAATGTCCATGGGATCGGATGTGATAGTGTGTGAAGTGTGAATAGTGAACACAGGGATGGTGGGTGGTGTGTTAGTGGTTGCCGTGAATGTGGGGGAGGTGGGGTGGGAATGGGCCTTTCTCTTGTAATTCTCAATTTGCTCCACCAGGTTTGCCAAGAACGGAGGTAGGGTGACTTGTGTAGGCTCTGCGGAGGTCAAGAGGGGTTCAATGGTTCGGGGTGGGAAAGAGGAATAGTATTGGTGAATGGAAATGGGTGAGTTAAGGTTTGGGTAGTGGCAAGTGGCTGTCCGAGGGTAGGGAAATATGAAGGGTTACCTATATGGGGTTCAGAAAGTTGGCTGGAACTGGTGGGTGGAGGTAAAGGGGCGGATGGAGAAGTGGTGGTGTGTGTTATAGTTTCACTAATGGCTAATACTGGTTGTTCAGAATGGCTAGTGGTGAGGGGTTCTGAGGGCTGGAGGGGAGGTGATGGTGGAGATGGTACCTGGATATGTACATCTGGTTCATCACTGTTGGATGGGCTGGCCATGTGAACATCTTCTTGAGTGGTGGTAGGAAGTGCGGTAGAGACTTCCATTTGAATCAGTTTGCCCCTTCGCAGTCGCGTATCAATCCTTCGTTGGTCATATTGTGGGGTATTACGATATACCATGGTCCTCATGGCTTCCACTATCCCACAGGTATCTGCTAAAAGGTTCAATGATTCTACAAATTGAGGGTCTACATTTTCCGCTTGCAGCATCCGGTTTACCAGTGCTCTATTGGCCTCTTCTGACATCTGATGCCTCTTCTGCACTTGCTTGATCATTTTGTATAGTCGTTTAAGTTGTGTCGTGTAGGCAGGAGCTTCCTCCTCACTCTCCTCTAATTCTTCCCTTGTGCTTCTTCCTGATTCTGTGTGCTTTCACCGTGAGGATGTTGTGCTTCCCAATGCACCTTTCTAGCCGCACTTTGTGTCCGTCCTCTCTAGGATGATGAGTCGGGGCCGTCCGTGTCTGAGAAGAACTCACTCTCAGATAAGTGAGCTGTCTGCAAGAAGCTTTCAAAATCAAAAGATGGGTCTTCTGGCACTGGAGCCATGGATGCAAACTCCACATCTGTGGGTAGTGGGGGGGCTGATGGAGTGGGTTGTACCATGCTTCCTGATTGGGGTCCTTGAAGATGGATTGTGAAAGGGGCTACTTGTCCTTCTTCTCTACTGGAGGCTTCTGTGGTTACTTCACGAGGAATTAGAACCTGTGAAAGTGATCCACGCATTCTTTTAGTGGGTTGGACCCCTGATTTCTGCCTCTGGAAGAATTCCAATTGTGAGTACTTGAGGGCTCGTGCAATTGGCACATCATAAGCAAGGCATCTGTAG
This sequence comes from Ceratopteris richardii, assembly GCA_020310875.1. Classification (NCBI taxonomy): domain Eukaryota; kingdom Viridiplantae; phylum Streptophyta; class Polypodiopsida; order Polypodiales; family Pteridaceae; genus Ceratopteris; species Ceratopteris richardii. Next base: position 196,699,057 of record CM035406.1, read on the forward strand.
ATGATTCTTGTAATGGCGCAGCAGCCATTCAAAGTAGGCTTCCTCACTCCTCGCTTGCCTCCTTCATATAACTGATCAAGGATCCATACTGGCATTTTCATAGGTAAGCTCCCGATCTCTGCTAGGTATAACCCATACCAGATCTTCTTATGAGGCTGGGTGAACCGGTCTTGCGTCGGAAAGGCGAAGTTTTGAAGGCACATCCGTAATGGTATGGCGATGTTGGGGGTGAGAGCACACATTTCTTTCAACTTCTTGATTTTATTGTTCTTCATGGACTCCGGTATCAAAGGATCTCGATCGGAATGGTTCCATACATCTGAAGGGCTTCCCTGATTAAAGTAATATTCAACTCAAACTTCTTCATTTCCTCCTGGTCTGATAGAGAGGGCACTAGGAATGTGCCTGAATGATCTTTATCTCCTGTCGCCTTCAGTGTGGCAATCAAGTAGTAACACCTCAGAAAATCAGGTCTAGGCAAAGCTGCACTAAAATAATCTTGCAACCTTGCTTTCAACCAAATATCTTGAAGAGGAGCTGCATTCTGTAAGGTTTCAAATTCTCTTGAGAAGAATTAAAATGTCCACCAAACTCCACCGAATTCCAACTTGGACTCCCAGATGTGGTCCACGTCTCCCAAATCTCCTGGCATCTCATTGAACCAGTGAGAATGCCCCTTAACTCTTTCTATTAGGCCACTTGGTGGATCTGAGATGGGAATTCTTCTCACATTCAAAAGCTCTTCAGGCCTTGCTGTCAGTGGAGCTTCCACAGGCATGGTATCCCAATTGCTTTGAGTACTAATGCCCGCCTGGGAGCTTGTTCCTGCTACTGCTGCCATGACACTTCTGATGCTTATCTGCTAGAAGAAGAAAGGCACATTAGTGTTGCATAGGAAACAGGATGTAGTGGTGTTCCCTCCACAATACTAACATGACAATCCAGATGGTTAGTGGTTAGAGGTGAAGTGTTTGTGATAGATGTGAGTGATGATTAGAGGTAAGTGTCATCCTAGATGCATACTTTGGTTATGCAATGGACTCGGAATGCACCTATATCAGAGTGGATGGATTTACAAAATTGGGTCAAGGGTTTGATACAGGGTTTAGTTTGCCAAACTTTAATCGGGGATTCGTAGTTCTTAGAGCTAAAGACAGGTAAAGATTTATGAGCGAGATTGTGCTGGATTTGGGACCTTTTGGGTACCCATTTCCAGACAGTCCTAGGTTTGACTGAGTGTGTGTTAGTGTGGGGTTTAGGTAGAGTTCCTGAGTTGTTTTTCAAGAGGACTTGTGAGTGTTGAATTATGCCCGTGATTGGAGTTGGAGCATTTGGGCTCATAAACAGGCCTTGGGCACCCATATCTGTCTAGCATTGGGGCTAGCCTTCATTGACCGCTTAGGGACCCAAATAGACGTGGTATGCCTAGGAGGTTGCCTAGGGTACTCCTTCACTTGTATCCTTGCTGGTGTGGCTTGTGTTGTGCCTCCTCGAGAACCTGTTACTAGAGCCGTGGGTTTTCCATCCTTGCGTATCCAGATCTGCTTCGCGCCACGAGTTACTCCTTGTTGCACTGGTTGGCGCTCATGCCTCTTGATCAGCGGCCTCCTTCGTGTCGTGTGATGTTTGGTCTGCATGTTTAGAATCTTCTTTGTAACAGCTGGGAATTCCTCATTGACTCATGTACCTTCGGTAAGATTGACAATCCTCTGCACCATAGAACTCTGGACAAGAACATCATCGTTATCTTCATGTGGATTCCTGGAGAGACCAGGAGTTGGTGCCTTTCCTAATGGGTTGAGTGCTTGATTTTCCAATTCAATCGTAAGATAGTTTTGGCCTGCCCAAGCCTGAAGAAGTCCACTTCTTAGGTTGAGGTTGACTGCGTGATCATAGATCCAGTCTTGGCCCAAGACAAGAGGTTCGGTAAGATCCTCGTCTTCACATACTAGCACTTTTGCTGGCATGAGGACCTCTTGAATGTAGAGGGGAAGCTCCACCTCTCCCATGCAAGGGGTTTCGACACCTCCTAATCCTATGAGATATGCTTCTAGGGGTTTTACCTCCGATTGCGATTGTTGGCAGTAAGAAAGGCAAACTGCACTAGTGGCGGCTCCTGAATCAATTAAAGCTCTCACGCTCCTTGTACTGTTTCCTTGTCCTACTTCTAGGGTCACAAAAGGTCGTCGATCAACTATCGTATGGGTCCGCTTACCTGAAGCCTCACACATGGCAATGTGATAACCATGAGCTTCAAGATTGTCAGTCATGGCCTGATCTCTACCTTGTCGTTGTAGTTTCATTCGTCGAATGCGTTCTAAAGCTTCGGCCTATGCTAATTGCAACCACTTTGCGTACTCGTCCTCTTCCACACAACAGGCTAATACCCCGTGATCTGTATGTTTGTACACACTTCCTGCCATGATATGATACTTCTGGGCGTTTACTATCTCCCTATCTTGTGTGTTTATTATTGGGTGGTTAGGCCCATATGTCAATAATGGCACTAATGGCTTGGCCCACTGAGGTACAACTTCCAAATTAAATAAGTAAGCATCAGGTAAGTCATCTGACACTCCTTGTGGGGCCTCTCCAGATGTGAGCCGAGAGAGATGGTCTGCTCTCAAATGAGTCCGGCCTTTCCTCACTACTACCTCAAAGTCATATTCCATTAGTAAGAGAAACCATCTTACTAATCTGCCTGTATTACATGGCTTGTTTACCAGGTACAGTAGAGCTTGGTGATCAGTAAAAAATTTGAACTTATTTGCAAGCAAATAGTGTCTAAACTTTTTAACCGCGTACACCATGCCTAATCCTTCTTGTTCGGTGGTTGTATAGTTCCGTTCAACAGCATTCAACTGTCTACTGGCATAGGCAATAGGAAGATCCATATTACCTTCACACGTAGGTTGTGCAAGTACACATCCAATAGCATAATTGGAGGCATCCACATGAACATGGAATGGCTTGTTCCAATCTGGTGTGGTCAAGATTGGTGTTGAACATAATCTTCGTTTAAGCTCATTGAAGGAATTCTCACATTCATCAGTCCACTCAAAGTTAGTCAGAAGTTCGTACATGGGCTTTGCAATGACAGCATACATGTGAATGAACCGGCGGTAGTAACCACAATGCCCCATGAAAGCCTGTACTTCCTTGACGTTCTTTGGCCTAAGTAGTTCTGCGATGGCTCTCACTTTCTCTTCGTCAGTGGATATGCCGTTCTTAGACACTATGTGTCCTAGAATTTTGCCTTGCCTAACCATGAAAACACACTTTTCTGGGTTCAGGCAGACTTGATATTCTCTGCATTTATCAAAGATTTGTCTGAGTTCAGGTATATGGGTCTGTCTAATGTTGGAATGAGCGCAAAGATGATCATCAACATAGACTTCCAAATTCTTCCTCAAGAACTCTTTAAACACGTGACACATTAATCTTTGAAAGGTAGCAGGTGCATTGGTAAGCCCGAATGGCATTACCCGAAAGGCAAATATGCCCCACTATGTGGCAAAAGCCGTCTTATGCTGATCTTCTGGTGCAATGGCTACCTGATTGTAGCCAGAGAATCCATCCAGGAAGCTGTACACTTCCTTGTCTGCTACCCTTTCTAATAGATGCTCAGTAATAGGAAGCGGATAACTGTCTCTAATCGTGGCGGCATTAACTTTTTTAAGGTTAATACACACACGCAATTTTCCATTCTTCTTGGGCACAACCACAATGGGGGATACCCATTCAGTGTGCTCAATCTCATAGGTAAACCCAGCTTCTACCAATCTATCTATCTCCTCTTTGATCTTAGCAGCGTAGTTATCATTGTATGTATAGGGCTTCTGCTTAGATGGTCTGGCATCTGAGGTCATGGGAATTGTGTGTGAGCATATGTCTGGGTCGACACCTTTCAGGTCCTTGTAGCTCCAAGCGAATACATCTCTGTACTCTCTTAGCAAAGCTACCAACTCTTGCTCTTCTTCTTCCGTCAGGTCATGCCCTATGTAGGTGCATCTTTCTTCTCCCTCTTCTATGGCGACAACTATTTTCTTGGTAGTTTCCTTGCTATCATAGGCCTCTCCTGCTTGTGCCTCACGTTTAGGCATTCTTATCATGACTCTCCTTTCGTCTATCTCATATTTTTTAAAGTTTTCAGGGACCTCAAACAAGGATTCTTCTGCCTCCAGAGTGACTTCCTTCTTCTTTCTTTTCTTTCCTCCACTCTTAGTGGCTACTTGTGTGGCTAACCTCACATCATTCATGATTTCTCCGTGTCTCTGGGGGTAAGCTTCAACTTCATAGAAGTATGCTTCATCTGATGCAAAAGGTGGGTCCATAATGATTGACTCTAAGTCGGAGTCACTTGCATCCTCAAATGTATCAGGGCTAGGTTCGCATTCCTCTAAAACTGCATCTCCCATGATTGGCTCTATTGAGAAGACTGAAATGTCATAGCCATCCTCATCACAGTGGGGTGTCCACTGCTCTTCATTGATGGCTACATCCATTGCTGCTAAAATTTCTGCCCAGCCGTGAGGTTCAAACTCTTCATCGAGAAATACTACAGGTGCATAGGCTGGGTCTTGAATTGATCTATGTGTCTCTTTCGCACCTACCTCTCTGGCTTTTTCTCTTTTCTCTTCTTCTACTACCACTTTGCACATCCATAAGTGGGTGTCTTCATGCATCCATGAGGATCTTGATCCTATGGAATGCACTGACTCCGTGTCATCCTTGGCTCTATGGATGGGATTCCATTGAATGGGCGGTACGTCTCTATGAGAGCAATCCTTGAGATTGACTTTGGTTGAAACACCTAAGTGTTGCAAGTATAAGGAATTGGTTCCCCAGTCCTGTACTACTTGCAATTGCCGCATAAATGGCCTTCCCAAAATCATCTCGTAGGCTTGGTTTCTGCTAAAGTCGCATATAGCAAAAGTATGTTTGAACTCAACACCACATGTAGTGAGAGTTATGCCTTCTAGCAATCCCAAGGGCCTCTCAATATGGCCATCGGCCATCTACAATTTCATTCTTGTTGGTCTGAGTGCTGGCTTGCCCCAACGCTTCCATAGGGAAGTTGTAGCAATTACAACTCCTGCACCTGAGTCCAAAATTGCCTTGGTTGTGTATCCCTGATGGGTAACTAGGAGATAGGTATTTCCTTCTTCTCCTTCACTCATGTCTCCTATCTTATCCAATGGTATTTCAGGCACTGTTCTATGAGACCCTACCTGGGAACGCAATTTTGCTATGTCTGGCACTTGTTTGGCTACGTGTTTCCACACTTCTGGCTTAACTTTGAGTAGCTCTTCTAAAGTGAGATTGCACTGCACTTTAGTGTTCTTTACTACCTCTGTATTCCTAGGTATGATTGAATCTTCATTTCTTATCATGACTGTGGGTGCTCTCAGGCAAGTAGACTTGGTTTCCCATGGGCCTGTGAAATGTGGTAACTCTTGCAAGGAATTAGACTCAAAGTCTAACCTCTCATGAGAGTGGGCACTTTCCTGTTCTTCATAAATAGAAGGGATGTCCTGTGGGAACTGATCAGGGAAAGGTGGTGGAGGGGTGGTGTGAGAGTGGTTTTGAGATGCGAGTTCACTTATCTTTGCTTTGGTTTCTCTCAAGCTTTCTCCAAGTTCGCTCATTTTCTGTGACCATTGTCTTTTCATTCTCTCCCGGCTATCTCTCCATGCTCTTGTCCTTTTCTTGGTTATACTCTTTGTCTCACTAACCTCAGAACTCTTTTCCTGCCCTACTCCTTGAGTTTGCTGCAAGGCTTGGGCTCTAGTGACCACATGCACCGGGGCTGTGGAAGTTATACTTCCCGTAGAGTCTACCACTAACCCAATGACGTTGATAGGAGTGATTTTAGGCATGTTATTAGGGTTCTTTGGGCAATCTCATAGGAGATGCTCTTTTCCGCAATCTTGATAGAAACCTTGAATTGTCACTGGTTGGGGTTGTGTAGGGGCAGGCAGTGGAAAATCACGTATAAGGTGATCTCCCTGACATCTGAAGCATGGTCCTCTAGGAAATGGGGGTCGTACCTGCCTAGGTTGAGGTCTAGAGTTGGGGTTTGTGTACATGACATTAGCATACTCAAGCTCCCCACTATTTTCACTTGGGTCCTCATAATAGTATGACTCGTTATGCTCGGGTGACTGCATGTAGTAAGCCTATGGGCTATCAATATGTGTGGAGTCAAAACTATGGTCACTTGGATCACTGTCTGATAGCAATGGGGTGACTGGGACTATGGCTCTGTTCGGATTTTCTTCAGCAGATGCATATTTCACTGGGATCACATTGGTTGGAGCAGGGGGTTGTTGCACTAGGACTGGTTGAGGTCTCTGCTGCCCTTGATAAGATGGCTGATAAGGTTGTTGTGGTCTGTTGTATTGTTGTGGTGGGTACTGATTCTGGTATCTACCCTGTTGTGGATATGCCTGAGGGTAATTTTGCCTAACATTTTGTTTGTTATATGGGCAGTCCTGTGCAGTGTGGTTGGTGTACCTTCGCTCTATAGTGCAGTACTGGCTACTAGGATTCACTTGGGGTTTGGCCATAATGGGACATACATTTGCCATATGGTCACCTCCACAAGTGTAGCACCGCTTAACTAGGGCAAATCTTGGAATTTGTTTGCTAGAGACACCTAGTTTTTGAGCTACCTTCTCTGCAAGTTCCTCAATGGATGTGGACTGACCAGATGTGAGACTACTAGAGCTATCTGAATCCTTATAGATTTTTGATAGCTCTAACTCCTCGCCTAGATTATCCTCAATGTCTATGCACATGCGCACGCATTCTTTTATAGTTCTGGGGTTCTTCAAATACACATATGACCTAAGCTTGGTGCTCAACAAGCCATCTAAGAACAAAGCCACTTGCTTGGCTGGTGTGGGTAACTCAGGCATCGGGCACCTCTCTAGGTATTGCCTAAACCGTCTTCCTACTAGTCTGACCGTCTCTTGAGGTGTTTGCTTGAAGCTATGAATTAGTGAGGAAGTGTTGTGCGTTATGCCACTCTTAGAAAACTCAATGATAAATGCCTCTAGGAGCTGGTCTATGTTTCTGAAATGCCTCTCGTTCAGTGGCTGAAACCATGTAAGGGCAGTGTTCCTAAGGGTTAGACCAAAAGAATTATATTGTGTGAATAGGTCCTCTACCTGTTCAGCTTTCAAGACTTGCCTAAATTCTACCACATGGTCATAAGGGTCTCCAGTGCCATCGAAGTAATTCTTCATGGAATTCACCAGTTGAGTTGGCCTCAGGGTCCTAGTGTGTTCTCTCGGCCTTGGCAAAGGAAAATCATCAGCATTTCTTTGGCTCCTTGGGTCTCTAAATCTCTCGGTTTCTTCTCTATCCATCCCTGTTCTCCTTCTTTCTCTTCCCTGGGGGTTGGCAAAGCTTACTTCAGGTCTATCTCTACTTCTATCTCCTTGAGCTCCATGAGCATGGGAGGTGCCAGCTCCTTGGTGACTGTAGGACATATTGGATCGTGGTTGGGGAAAAACAAATTCACCCTTCCATGTGTAGGCATGTCTGCCATGCTCAGTGACCACAAAGATCCTCTCTGATGTATTGTCTAGGTAGGTTACTTTGCCTGGGCTATCAGGGTCTTTAAACTCATAGATTGTGAGAGCACTTACTTCCTGAGGCTAGGCAGGTTTATACCTCCAAAAAGCCTCATCAGTTTCTCGATTTAAAAGCAAATCTATGCTTTTATTATCCTGTGGAATCCACTCTGGAGTCATGATTCTGGTCAAGATGGATTTACCACGGGGAGTTCTTGGCTCTCTCTCTAAATTCCCTTGCTCTATATCACCCATGTCGGTCTCCCCAATCACATTTCCAAACTCATCTGTTCTATCAGGAAGAGTGGTGACTACATATATAGTCCCCTCTTTATCTAGGTATGCTCCATTCTCAAACTTGACTACCGGGTGTTCTAGTCCATGGGGTTGATCGGGGTTCTTAATCTGGACCACAGATCTTCTCAGGCCATCTTCGTAGATGCGAGCACCTAGACGATTAGTCCTGATGTATTCCAATTGAGTCTTGTAAGGTCCTTCTGGCTTTTCTAGATAAGCCACTCCTGAACTACCTACAGGTCTCTCCATGTTATAGGACATCTCAGAATCACTTGTTTCTGATCAGGGAGTGTATGGGTAATCACTCAACTGCTGGGCCCAAGACCTAGCAGTGTGATTGACACTAGGTGCAGAAGATCTGAGGCTTTGTTTGTCTCAGCCTAAGTGTCTGCCTGACCTGAGGTTCATATTCCTGGTTTATCTACCCCCTTGGTCCCAAGTACACCCTCGTTGCAGGTGAATTTGTACCAATCACTTTGTTCTTTTTAGTTGATTAATATGTTAAGCACTTGTTCAAGATCACGCCGTCAGGAATATTTAAGTGAAGTTCGCACTTGATAAGTGATCGATTCGAGTTTACTTTTGTCCCTTAGGGTTTTCACACTTAAGACTTAGTTAATGCTTGCACTTAGTTGATTAGTTCTCTTGGACTTGATTCGTGCCTAACGTTGCCCTAATTAATTACCACACCTAAGTCGTACTTAGCCTAGGCTAGGAATTGACAAAGGAGGGTTGAGAGAACTTCCAACCTCAATCCTCTGGTTGCTCAGACTGCTGCACAAGCTCAGGAAGCCTTCTCCCAAGCTTGGTACACACCCTTGCTAGCTTGCCTTGGAATGCCTTGCTTGCACACAATGTTCCTGCAAAAGTTCTCAAGTTAATATAGCTCCTTTACCACAATGGATGGACTGACACACATCAGCAATTACAGGCCCCCCTTGGAGTAACTCACTGTACCCCCAAAATCTTATGACCACCTAATTCTACCGAATGGCCAACTTAAAAATACATGTTCTAAAACTCCACATATGATTCTTACAAAAACCAGTCAAGGTCCACATAGGATTCTCAACAAGCTTTCCAACGAGACCAAAATCTCATCAATCGGAGTTTGTATGGTGAAGTTATGACCATTCAGGCACTTAGGGGTCAAAACAGGCTCTCAGGGTTCAGGAAATTCCTCCCTAGTTTCTAGGTCTTTTGCCCACTCCTAAGGCTCTAATGTTATCCCAATGTGTCCAAAATTAAGCCCAAATATACCTCAATTCACTCAATTAATTCACTCTAAAATTTTATGCGTTAAGCCCATGTATCGCGATAGGTCGAGGTGTCGCAATACTTGGGATGTCGCGATATGTCGAGGTGTCGCGATACTTGGGAATGTCGCGATAGGTCGAGGTGTCGTGATACTTGGGAGTGTCACGATACCTGGGAGTGTCGCGATAGGTCGAGGTGTCGCGATACCTGGGAGTGTCGCGATACTTGGGAGTGTCGCGATACCTGGGAGTGTTGCGATAGGTCGAGGTGTCGCGATACCTGGGAGTGTCGCGATAGGTCGAGGTGTCGCGATACCTGGGAGTGTCGCGATAGGTCGAGGTGTCGCGATACTTGGGAGTGTCGCGATAGGTCGAGGTGTCGCGATACCTGGGAGTGTCACGGTAGGTCGAGGTGTCACGATACCTGGGAGTGTCACGATAGGTCGAGGTGTCGCGATACCTGGGAGTGTCGCGATAGGTCGAGGTGTTGTGATACCTGGGAGTGTCGTGATACCTGGGAGTGTCGCGATACCTCGAGGTGTCATGATAGGTCGGGATATGGTGAATTTTTCTGTTCTGTCTAGTGATCCTAGGAGCTCTAGGGCTGCACAGTGTCGTGGTGCACTCAGAATCGTGATTGGGGCAACTGTTCGGTGTGTAGCGATAGCTCGAGCTCGAAGCCTTCGAGTTTGTGCAGACAGAATCCGTACCTGTTGAGCTTGCTGGAGATGATGATGAAGCTGAAACCTGCAAGAAACATGCAAAAACACACACAAACAAGAACACACACTCGCTCTCTCTCAAACTCGCACAAAGCAAATGAGGGAAATGATTTGGAAGTGGGAATATAAGGTGGAGAAGGAGATGAGGATGGAGATGAAGATGGAGATGGAGATGGAAAAAAATCAGAAATTTACCTACTACTTACCATTCCAACGCGTCCTCTCTACGTCTTACCATCACACGCTCGTCCTCAAAGCTCGAATCCCCGGCAATGGTGCCAAAATTTGGTGTAGCTCAGTGATGAGTAGCACCTCCTTTAATGTCAATCCGGGAAGACATGAGGATGGTATGAAGACCTCGAGCAAGTGATGGCACAAATGTGTGAGTGAGAAGCACACTAACATGCACACACATACACACACACGCACACACGGCAAGAACAAAGAGAGTAAGACAATGAAATCACTTCTATTACAACCAACTTCTCATACAAGCTCAAAACTACAAGAAGCTAGCCCAAAAATGAGCTCTCTAGCTCTATTTATAGTTTTTGACTAGCTTTGGCCCTCTCTAGACCTAGTGTCCGGCCTAGTTAAAAATTAGGTTCCAGGGCTTATTTGAGGGTTCAAACTAGATCTAAAAAATATGAAAATTGGTAGGCAACTACATCTAGGGCTCCTCAAGCTCGAGGACTCCTCAGCTTGTACAAAATGGAGCTACAAAAAAGGGAAATGGTATTTACAATGGTTTTTAGTGATGAGAATCACTTTTAAAATGTGTAAGGATTGGAAAAAAATTGATGGGTTGCCTCAGTGCTAGATCTGCATACATGCTCGTACTTGGCGTCTTCCCATATGATGCCATGTATATGTATATGTATATGTATATGTATATGTATATGTATATGTATATGTATATGTATATGTATATGTATATGTATATGTATATGTATATGTATATGTATATGTATATGTATATGTATATGTATATGTATATGTATATGTATATGTATATGTATATGTATATGTATATGTATATGTATATGTATATGTATATGTATATGTATATGTATATGTATATGTATATGTATATGTATATGTTATGTATATGTATATGTATATGTATATGTATATGTATATGTATATGTATATGTATATGTATATGTATATGTATATGTATATGTATATGTATATGTATATGTATATGTATATGTATATGTATATGTATATGTATATGTATATGTATATGTATATGTATATGTATATGTATATGTATATGTATATGTATATGTATATGTATATGTATATGTATATGTATATGTATATGTATATGTATATGTATATGTATATGTATATGTATATGTATATGTATATGTATATGTATATGTATATGTATATGTATATGTATATGTATATGTATATGTATATGTATATGTATATATGTATATGTATATGTATATGTATATGTATATGTATATATGTATATGTATATGTATATGTATATGTATATGTATATGTATATGTATATGTATATGTATATGTATATGTATATATGTATATATATGTATATGTATATGTATATGTATATGTATATGTATATGTATATGTATATGTATATGTACATGTATATGTATATGTATATGTACATGTACACAAAAGTGAAGTGAAGACATGAAGACTAGAAGACATACATTATAGAAGTAAAGGATGTGAAGAGATGGATAGGTATGTGCTTGAAGATGAAGAGGTGTTGCAAAATCCTTGATCTACACCAGCCAAATGAACTCCATGAGTATATGGTGGGCCCTTTTAGCTTGCCAATGGATGTATTAGACACCCTATGTACCTTGGAAGATCACTCTCAAGAAGATATATCAAAACAGATAAGTTGGAGTTAGCCCAGAGGTGAAGAACTTGCTATTTTGGTTGATACACCTGTCCAGTGTTTTCAATAATTCTCTGAGCACAGCAGTAATTAGCTTAATTCCTCTTGGGGAAGTCTAGCTAACTTAAAGAGCTAACTTTCAAGAGTAATCTCATAAAAAATAATGAACCACACACTAAGAATGATGTTTAACAACTGATGACATCATCCCGATTTTCACGGGCTGCTACAGTAATGAGACCAGTGAGCAGAAAAATGCACATAACTCCAGATTTAAGAATCCAATGATTATGAAAATTTGTATGCTTATACTAGATAGAATTCTGAATCCAATAAACATTAAATCATTGAATTTGAGTAAGTACACACTGATAAACACCTCTGACAAGATGAGTAAAAACGTCAGGTACCTGACAGAGAAGTGAAAATGAACAGATAGTGTTGACTTCAACTAAACATAAATGAAGATTAAGACACCCAAATGAAATGAAAATTTGTGAGCATCTAATATACTTATAGAGCTAACTTTAACAAGTTAAATCACTGAAAATGATGCATGAAGCTCAGAGAAACCATCTCTGCAATCTGACTGAGAAAACTGAGAGTTATGGCAGTGAGTAGTACACTTCACAAGAACACGGAAATATGAACCCAAATGATAATGAAAATGAAAGTATATTGCTTGTACAATACAATGGACTTACTGATACATATGTGTGCCTTGGAATCACACCTTGATATGGCATAAAGCTCAGCTCTTGGAGGTCTTCACATAGGTCACTCTAACCACGAATAAAGCTGCCATCTATTTATAGTTGAGCTTGGGAGGCTAAATTCCCTCAATCACCCTCCAATCAATTAGTGATTGATTTGATTCTCTACCTACCACAAATCACGAATTCGTGGCTCCTCTTTCCCTTTTTTATCAAGTGGACTCAACCACTTAAGATTCTTTCACTTTTACATTAAGTAAAGTCTTCAAAAGTTACAAGAGGTAGTTCACAAGTGAACTTTACATTGTCTTCATTTTAAGGCTTCTTCTATGACTTTGTGGGACTCAAGCCAATGCTTAGGCTTCTCATAGACTTGCTCCAACAGCTCCCCCTCAAACCAAGTATGCTTGAGGTCTTCAATCTTCCAAGATTACCTGCAAACCAATCATAGTCTTGAATTTGCAAAGCTTTGTACCATCCAATGCTTTGGTTAGAATATATGCACATTGTTGATGAGTGGACACATATGATATTTGAATCTCTTTGCTTAGAACCTTCTCTCTTACATAGTGATAATGAACTTCAATATGTTTAGTCGTTGCATGAAAAATAGGATTAGCAGCCAAATGAATAGAACTCATATTGTCACCATAAATAGTTGGAGTTCCAAACTCCAATCCAAGATCTTTGAATAATGTCTTCATCCACATAGCTTCTTGTGTAGCTATGGCAAGACCTCTATATTCACCTTCAGTAGAAGAGAGAGCAATTGTGGGTTGCTTCTTGGATGACCATGAAATAAGCTTTGAACCTGCAAAGGTAAGATAACCTGAAGTGCTCCTTCTATCTTCTTTGGAGCCAGCCCAATCTACATCAAAAAATAGCTTCAAACCTAAATCAGATACATAAGGATAATAAAGTCCTTCATTTATGGTTTCTTTGAGATACTTGAGAATCCTTTTGGCAGCATCCATATGTGGTTTCCTTGGTGTGTGCATAAATTGATTTAGCACACTCACATTGTAACATATATCTACTCTTGTCAATGTGGCATAGTTGAGACTACCCACTAGACTTTGATATGATGTGATGTCCTCTATGAGTTCACCTTCATGTGAGCTCAATTTGTGATTGACCTCCATTGGAGTACCTCCAATCTTACAATCTTGTTCTTGAATTTTGCCAACATGTCCTTAATGTACTTTCTTTGAGTGAGAAACAAACCATGATCTTTGTAGACAACTTCCAAACCTAGGAAGTAGGTAAGTGAACCCAAATCACTTATCTTGAACTCTTCTCTCATCTGATCTTTGATCTTCTTCATACCATCTGCATCATTTCCTGGCAATATAATATACACATAGGTAGATGATCTCAGAATTACTCTTTTTAATAAAGAGTGAAGGATCTGCCTTGCTTGGTTGAAAGCCTTTGTCCTATAAGAATGAAACAAGTTTGAAATTCCAAGCTCTTGGAGCTTGCTTGAGACCATACAATGCTTTGTTAAGTTTACACACATAATCAGGATAAACTTGATTCTCAAAACCAGGTGGTTATGCCATATATACCTCGTCTGTTATCCAACCATTCAAGATGCATTCTTTACATCTAGTTGAAGTATCTTACAATTCTTGGAAGAGGCAATACTAAGCAAAACCCTAATAGTAGGCATCTTTGCCACAGGAGAGAAGGTCTCCTCATAATCAATTCCCTGAGTTTGTGCAAAGCCTTTTGCTACAAGCCTTGCCTTATACCTGTTAATGGAACCATCAGAATTCTTCTTGAGTTTATAGACCCATCTTGAGCCTATTACCTTCATGGATGAAGTCTTGGGCACCAAATCCCAAGTGTTGTTTTCCTCAAGTGCTTCAATCTCTTCCTTCATTGCATGCTTCCATTCTGTTTTTGCTTTGGCCTCTTCAAATGATGATGGCTCCTCTTGGTTTATGTCATGTGCTATGTAGATAGAATGTTTAGTTACTAATGAGGTGTCAAACCCATACCTTTCTAGTTTTTTCTTTTCCCTCATAGATCTTCTTAGGCCATGATGTGATGATTCTGCCTCATGTCCAAGTTCCTGCAATTTTGCTTTACCTTTAGACTTCCATGCTTTGATCTTTTCCATCTGAGATTCTTCATCATCCTCCAAGGTGTCTTGTTCTTCAATCTTTGGTTGTTGTCTACCAAGCTTTGGAAAATCTTCTTCAAGATCATATGGTAAATTGACCTTCCTGCATGAATCTTCATACCATGAATTGTTTTCATCAAAAACTACATCTCTGCTTACCAAGAATCCTTTGTTGGTAGGGTTGTATAACCTGTAACCCTTTTGATTGTTGTCATATCCAATAAATACACACCTTTCTGCCTTTGGATCCATCTTGCCTCTAACCTATGAAGGAACATGAGCAAAAGCAATACATCCAAAAATTTTACAATGATCTAAGCTTGCTCTTCTTCCATTCCAAGCCTCATATGGAGTCATCCCATCAAGGGATTTTGAAGGCAACCTGTTAATCAAGTAAGTGGCTGTAGATACAACCTCAGCCCATAGATAATTAGGAAAATGCTTTTCATTTAACATGGACCGTGCAGCTTCAACAATTGTCCTATTCCTCCTTTCTGCCACTCCATTTTGCTCAGGAGTGTACCTTGTAGTTACCTCTCTTTTGATTCCTCTTTCTTGAAGAAAAGAATCAAACTCATCGGAGAAGTATTCTCCCCCTCCATCTGACCTTAGCCTTTTTAGTGATTTACCTATTTGATTCTCCACAAGAGCCAAATATCATTTGAAACATGAAAAAACTTCATCTTTGGGTTTCATAAAGAATAGGATAGTCCATCTGCTGCAATCATCAATAAAGGAGACATAATACCTTGATCCAGATATTGAAGCTTCCTTGCTAGGTCCCCATACATCTGTATGAACCAACTCCAAGAGATCTCCATGAATATAACCTTTCTTCATGACTGGTAACCTGTGAGACTTTCCAAATTGACATGCACTACACTTATAAATCATATGTTGTTTTGACAAATTAGGGAGTCCAAGTACACTTTGGTCCCTGCAAATGTGCTTTAATGACCTTTCACCAATATGTGCTAACCTTTTGTGCCATACTTCCAATTCTGTGAGTGTCTGACTACCATAATTAAAGAGAGCAATGTTTCTAGTGTCTTGTAATTCAAATGTGAACAATCTACCTGTCTTTTCACCTTTTGCAATTCTTCTGAATCCTTGACTTGGATCTTCAACAACTGCTCCTGCTTTTGTGAACCTGACTTGCAACCCTTTCTCTACTATCTGCCCAACACTTATCAAATTCTTTGTAATGGTAGGGACCTAGAGTACCTTACTGAGTAGGTTGATGTTTCCATCAGGTGCTTTGACATTGCCTATTTTCTCCACAGGATGTCTTGTGTCATCTCCTATTTGTACCTCATGCTTATTCCTTAGATCTTCTAAATCTGATAGGAGTGCCACATTTCCTACCACTTGATTTGAACAACCTGAATCTATGTAGAAAACATGCTCATCAGATTTACCTTGTGGCATAGCCATGTTCATGATCAATAATGAATCCTCTTTGTTTGAGTCCTCTGTGTAGTTATTGAAGTCTCTCCTTCGTTTGTAGCCTCATTGATAGTTTGAATGATTGTAATTGTTGTAGTTGCCATGATAATTGTTGAACCTTCCTCTTGAGTAGCCATAACTTCCTCTATTGTATCCTCTGCCTCTTTGATTCCTTGAATTCCTAAAGCAATTTTCAGTTGTATGATTAGTTAGTCCACAAATAGAACATGACTTGGAGTCTTGGGATCTCCCCCTGCCTTGTCTACCTCCTCTTCCTCTACCTCTGCCATGTCTTCCTCTACCTGCATAGTTAGCTTGATATGTACCTGCTTCATCATCCACTTTCTTTGCCTTTCCTTTGTTATCTTTGGACTTGCTTTTATCAGTGTATAAACCTGAAGATTGATTACCTTTAGAGCTTTCTCCATTTTTTATAAGCTTTGCCTCTTGAGTAAGTAGTTGTCCAATGAGTGTATTGAAATCAGGTACATGCATGTCCATGTACAAATCCATAGCTGTGGTGAATGCTTCCCACTTGTCATCTGCCTTCAAGCCATTGATGACCTGCCTTACAATTTGCTCTTCATCTATTACCTCTCCAATGCTTCCCAACTGATCTGCTATGTCCTTGAGCTTTGTGAAAAAATCAGTCACATTTTGTTTGGGAGCCTTCTTGAGAGTTGTGAAATCCAGCCATACTTGATGCTTCCTAGCTTTAGTACTTGAAGAGAAGAAAGCTTCAAGTGCATCCCACACTTCCTGAGATTTCTTACAACTTCTAATGTGAGGCAACAAAAAATCTGAGATAGAGTTGAGGAGATAAGATCTTGCAAGTGCATCCTTGGAGCACCATGTGCTCAATCTTTCTTGCTCTTCTTGTGTTGGTTGACTTTTGTTCCTGAAACTTGGCATAACTTCATCTCCAGCCACATAACCATATAAACTTCTACCTTGGAGATAAGCTTCCATTCTTAATGACCAAGCTGAGTAGTTACCTCTGTCCAATTTGTCAATTGATGAAGGAAATCCATCTGCCATGTTGTCCAACCTTGCTCTGATACCACTGTGAAGAGATGGATAGGTATGTGCTTGAAGATGAAGAGGTGTTGCAAAATCCTTGATCTACACCAGCCAAATGAACTCTAGGAGTATATGGTGGGCCTTTTTAGCTTGCTAATGGATGTATTAGACACCCTATGTACCTTGGAAGATCAGTCTCAAAAAGATAGATCAAAACAGATAAGTTGGAGTTAGCTCAGAGGTGAAGAACTTGCTATTTTGGTTGATACACATGTCCAGTGTTTTCAATAATTCTCTGAGCACAGTAGCAATTAGCTTAATTCCTCTTGGGGAAGTCTAGCTAACTTAAAGAGCTAACTTTAAAGAGTAATCTCATCAAAAATAATGAACCACACACTGAGAATGATGTTTAACAACTGATGACATCATCCCGATTTTCGTGGGCTGCTACAGTAATGAGACCAGTGAGCAGAAAAATGCACATAACTCCAGATTTAAGAATCCAATGATTATGAAAATTTGTATGCTTATACTAGATAGTGTGCTGAATCCAAAAAATTTAAATCATTGAATTTGGGTAAGTACACACTGAGAAACACCTCTGACAAGATGAGTAAAAACGTCGGGTACCTGACAGAGAAGTGAAAATGAACAGATAGTGTTGACTTCAACTGAACATAACTGGGATTGAAACACCCAAATGAAATAAAAATTTGTGAGCATAGAGTAGACTTATAGAGCTAACGTTATCAAGTTAATTCACTGAAAATGATGCACCAAGCTCAGAGAAACCATCTCTGCAATCTGAGTGAGAAAACTAAGAGTTATGGCAGTGAGTAGTACACTTCACAAGAACATGGAAATATGAACCCAAATGATAATGAAAATGAAAGTATATTGCTTGTACAATACAATGGACTTACTGATACATATGTGTGCCTTGGAATCACACCTTGATATGGCATAAAGCTCAGCTCTTGGAGGTCTTCACATAGGTCTCTCTAACCATGACTAAAGCTGCGATCTATTTATAGTTGAGCTTGGGAGGCTAACTTCCCTCAATCACTCTCCAATCAATTGATGATTGATTTGATTTTCTACCTACCAAAAATCACGAATTCATGGCTCCTCTTTCCCTTTTTGATCAAGTGGACTCAACCACTTAAGATTCTTTCACTTTTACATTAAGTAAAGTCTTCAAAAGTTACAAGAGGTAGTTCACAAGTGAACTTTACATTGTCTTCATTTTAAGGCTTCTTCTATGACTTTGTGGGACTCAAGCCAATGCTTAGGCTTGTCATAGACTTGCTCCAACAAAGGAGCCCAACATGGTTTTCTGACTTGAGCTATAATTTGAATGCAAGATCATTTGAAAGATGACAAGAAATAGCGGAAGTATAAATGCTAAACATTTTGGAACAAGTAGGCACTCCATGTCATATTTTCCTCGTTATGAGAAAAATTTGCATATTTTTTGTATGAACACTCTACATTTGTAAAGGCCAACAATTTCTTGAGCCTAAGGAGTGAATTCCCAACCCTCTAGATATTTTTCACACTTTTTAGGACTCATTATGAATGTCAAATAGGCATGAGGACCAATTTTTAAAGTGTTTTTTTTTTAATCCAAAATTCATGTATAAAGGGCCAAGTGTTTCGGTATAAAAGACAAGAACCCTAAGTTTTTAAGGACTTTTCACTTACATTGAATAGAATTTCTTGCAAAGTTTTCCTTGAGCTCTTTTCTCTGATCTCCTTCTTTATCTGGAGCTTTGATGGTACTTTTGAAGCATCTCAACTCCATATCCACATAAGACAAGCATTTTTGCATGCTTTTCTGATGTGTTTCTTGGCTCTAAGTTATTGTATGCCAGATCACCTTCTTCTTGAGTGCAAGTTTGGACTCCATAGCTTTTTGAAAAAAGTCTCCATGCATGCTTTTCTCATGTGTTTCTTGCCCTTCATTAGTGACACATCCTCCAAGTATCAACTATGGTTCATAAGCTTCCTCAAAGGTCTCTTCCACATGGATCTGAACTGTCTCTTCTAATTTTGGTACTTCAAAGAGGTGAAGAAGGTCTTTAATATTGGAGAAGTCTAGCTTGTATTTCTTGAACTTTCTTTTGTAACTCTTCCAGCTCATTTGATTCTACTATAGTGGTAGTAGGCTCGGGCACTAGGGAATGGGGCACAACATGTTGTCATCATAATTGAGCTTCCTCTTTGAATAGTTTGTCATGAAATTCCACAAGGTTGGCATATTCTTCCAATATTATTCGGATATTTTCCAGAGACATAGCTTAGAAATTTGATGGGTTGATCGACACGCCAAGGGTGTTCTCTATTGCAGTCTCCAAGTTATCTTGATTTTACTATTGCAATCTCTTGTTCTCTTCATGTCTTGCTTCCAAATGTCTTCTTAGGAGTGCCATGTCACATTGAAGCTTGGTGTTAGTTCCAAGTGGATTTTTAAGTGAATTTCTATGACTTTTATAGCTTCCTAGTCCATGTCCTTAAGCTTTGACTCTAGTTCATTGTGTGATTGTTGTAAAGAGTAATAGTGGTCTTGTAATTTGGAGTTGCAAGCCTCTAGCTCAGAGATTCTTTGTTGTAGGTTTGTAGACTTCTCATGGAGGGTTTGTTGCATACGATGAGATGTTGATACACTTGCCTTAGTTGATTTTCACAATTAATCATTGAAGTAATAGCTATATCTAAATTTATGGATGTAGTATGTAAAGAGGGTAATGCAAAGGGAAAGGAAGTGGGGATGGGAAGAGTGAATGCTATATAAAACGGTGGTGGGTGTGGGTGAGGTTGGTGGAGGGGGGATTGGGAAAGGTGGAAGTGTGGGGGCGCAAGAGGTGCAGTGGGTGGTGATATGTCTATAGCATTGAACATGGAAGTGCATGACGTGTCCACCATAAACACTTGTATGGTGGGTGTCATACATGTGGTGTATGTGCAAAATGATGATGTTGTCAATGGTTGCGGACATTGGGAAGAGTTGTCCCACTCATAAGGGAGTCGTGATCGGGATTGGATGGTAGAGAAAAATAGTGAAACTAAAGGTTGAAGAACATGTGGCATTGAAGTTAGGTGGTTGTAGTAGAAACAAAGATGAGAATGGAGATGAGTAGGGCATCAGTGGGTGATAATCTTGGGTGGATTGTGAGGTAGGGTAACCTATCATGGCAAAGTGAGGGGTTGGGTGATCTAAGATGGGTTGAGATATGGATTATACATCTCCTATGGCAAGGCTAGGTAAGTCTTCCACTTGCATCATCGATGAGACCCTGATATCTGGGTGTCTCTCAGTTAAGAAGACCTCACCACGACCCTCTTTATCAATGTCAAAGGCTTTATGCAAATACATAAATGTTATATCAATTGACACATTGACATACATAAGTGGTATCCATAGAAGCATACATAGTGTGTATGTGCTCAATACATGTAATAAAATGGCATTGAAAGGGTGAATTTGTCAACCCTCTCATCAATAAAACCATCATGTAAATCCACATCAGAAATGGAATGATTTCCATCATTATTTGAAACCTATAAAAGAATAAGAAATTGCCTCACTAGGAGCAACTCTTGATTGTCCACCTCCAAAGTGTTGTCCACCTCCAAAAAGAGGCACCAAGGTGTCATACACATTCTTTGAGCTAATTGGTGTCTCCTTGGAACATTAAAGTAAGGGCTAAATCAAATCTTTCTCAAAAACAACATCACAGCTAACCAGAATTCATAATAGCCTTAAGCCAAAAGTTGTGGTAAAGCCTAACTTTTGACCATACACCTCACCATTTCCATGAAATGCATGTTCTTCCTCCTAGCAACTCCATTCTATTGAGGTGTGTGCAACACTATGTATTGATATTTTATCCCACACTCAACAAGAAGTGCATTAAATTCAAACAATGTATACTCACCCTCTCCATCAGAATGAAGGGTTCCAATTTTATATGCTGATAGATTTTCAGCCATAATCAAGAATTGTTTAAATAACATAAACACTTTGGACTTTTCTTGCAATGGATAAACCCATGCATGCTTGGAAAATTCATCAATGAAAGCCACAAATTATAGGTATTTCCCAAATGAAGGTGTTTGCATAGGACCATAAACACCTATTGGAAATTAGGTAGGCCCATAACTACAAACACAGATTCCAGGATCTTCCAACATTGACAGACATGAGCATACATCACTTAATCATACAATGATGAGACAAAGATAGAAAGAGATTAGACAACATGTTCAAAGTGTTATGTAAGCCACTGCTTACTCACACCATCATATATACAAATGTCAATTTACAATGTGGGAGTCAAAACCTCAACCACTCTCTATGAACACAAATAGATGGAAGAGCGTATGTACAAAATTTACAAGAATATTCAGATGTAGGGTCAGAAATATGAATATGTATGAGGTGTAGGACCTGATAGGTTGTAGAAGAGTGAATATGAGTGATTGAAAGAGGAAAGATCACTTTGAAACTGATATTCAGAAAACCCTAATCTGAATTTAGGCTATGGAAGACTCTAAATCAGATGTGTGTGTGATAGATCACATATTTACGGAATTAGCATAGAATGCTAACATGTTACTGACAGAAATCCTCATACTCATGTGGAAACATCTTCTTTAACACCTCATCTGATGAATGTAGCATGCATGTACTGATTATCCTTTATGGATGCCACTGCCTCCATGTATGCTTGAATAGGACTCCTCCAGATATGGATGCCACCGCCTCCATAAGCTTTAAGTAGTACCTGTGTGCATAAAGAGAATATGTACCTGAATAGTTAACATAAGATGCAATCTTATGTTAAGCTCCATCCAATGTCTTTGAAGTACTCCATAATCTTCATGTAGAAGACAATCTCCAAATACATCTTGTAGATGGATGATCCACACCATCAATCTACTGATGAGTAAGTCTTCTCCATCAACAAGAGTTTGAGCACACTCTTCTCCAAGAAGAAATCCATGGTTGATCCTTATCTTCTTCAAGATTGCTCCATAGTTGCTCCCAATTAACAGGGGGAAACTTCCTTCTACCTATGATGTCAACATCTTCAAACTTCTCTTCCATACCTTTTGTTCTCTTCATCTTGAAGTAGCAAGCACTCTTAACTTCTTCAAATGAATTTTTCTCTTCCTCTAGTGCTAAGAGTAAGAGGCAAAATAAACATGGTATATAAATGTACGTGAACATAGAAACATGTTTTACCATCTCCTCATATGTTGAATCAATACTCTGCTTCAAATTTGACTGATATGACTGAATTCACCAACCTTTTCCTTGAGTTGACTGAATGCTGAATTACCTCTCTAGATACAAAATCTGATTAAAAAAATTTCAAATCTTATTGGCTGAAAACAAAATTGATCTAATCTCCAAATTTGTCTTTTTGCTGAGCTTTTTTGCCATGAAAGAGATCTTCTATCAAAACTGCCAAGAACAACCTCTAAATACCTGATTTGGTGTAGCTAACACTTTAACTTTCAAAGTAATGAAAGTGTTTAAAAGCGCTTCTTGAATCCTTCAAATCTCTTCATAACTGCTCTTCTAAGATATAACCTACAAATGACAATTTGATAATAGAAACGAATACCTGTGATTTGATGTTGATCTAGTTCCTTCATCTTCTCCAAACCATTGTTTTTCCTTGAATTTGAAGTAGCCTTCTCTTCATCAAGTCTTGTTATTCATGCAATACTTTTGTAAAGTATTTTCATTCTTCCAAAAGTATTTGGCTACTAGCAGATCATCAACTTCATACTCCACACTGATAAATAAACATGTGACTGAATTGTCTAATTCTCAAGTCTCTACTCATCTAGATGAAGTGTGTATGTCATATGCCATATGTTGGAAGCTGCTCTAATACCATATGTTGGAAATTAGGTAGGCCCATAACTACAAACACAGATTCGAGGATCTTCCAACATTGACAGACATGAGCATACATCACTTAATCATACAATGATGAGACAAAGATAGAAAGAGATTAGACAACATGTTCAAAGTGTTATGTATGCCACTGCTTACTCACACCATCATATATACAAATGTCAATTTACAATGTGGGAGTCAAAACCTCAACCACTCTATGTGAACAAAAATAGATGGAAGAGTGTATGTACAAAATTTACAAGAATATTCAGACGTAGGGATAGAAATCTGAATATGTTTGAGGTGTAGGACCTGATAGGTTGTAGAAGAGTGAATATGAGTGATTGAAAGAGGAAAGATTAGTTTGAAACTAATACTCAACAGACCCTAATCTGAATTTAGGCTATGGAAGAACCTCAATCAGATGTGTGTGTGGTAGATCACACATTTATGGAATTAGAATAGAATGCTAACATGTTGCTGACAAAAATCCTCATACTCATGTGGAAACACCTTCTCTAACACCTCATCTGATGCATGTATCATGCATGTACTGATTATCCTTTATGGATGTCAGTGCCTCCATGTATGCTTGAATAGGACTCCTCCAGATATGGATGCCACCACCTCCATAAGCTTCAAGTAGTACCTATGTGCATAAAGAGAATATGTACCTGAATAGTTAACATAAGATGCAATCTTATGTTAAGCTCCATCCAATGTCTTTGAAGTACTCCATAATCTTCATGTAGAAGACAATCTCCAAATACATCATGTAGATGGATGTTCCACACCATCAATCTACTGATGAGTAAGTCTTCTCCATCAACAAGAGTGTGAGCACACTCTTCTCCAAGAAGAACTCCATGGCTGCTCCTTATCTTCTTCAAGATTGCTCCATAGCTCCTCCCAATTAACAGGGGGAAACTTCCTTCTACCTGTGATGTCAACATCTTCAAACTTCTCTTCCATACCTTTTGTTCTCTTCATCTTGAAGTAGCAAGCACTCTTAACTTCTTCAAATGAATTTTTCTCGTCCTCTAGTTCTAAGAGTAAGAGGCAACATAAACATGGTATATAAATGGACGTGAACATAGAAACATGTTTTACCATCTCCTCATATGCTGAATCAATACTCTGCTTCAAATTTGATTGATATGACTGAATTTACCAACCTTTTCTTTGAGTTGGTTGAATGCTGAATTACCTCTCTAGATACAAAATCTGATAAAAAAAACTTCCAACCTTATTGGCTCAAAACAAAATTGATCTAATCTCCAAGTTTGTCTTCTTTGATGAGCTTTTTTCCCGTGAAAGAGATCTTCTATCAAAACTGCCAAGAACAACCTCTAGATACCTGATTTGGTGTAGCTAATGCTTTAACTTTCAAAGTAATGAAAGTGTTTAAAAGTGCTTCTTGAATCCTTCAAATCTCTTCATAACTGCTCTTCTAAGATATGACCTGCAAATGATAAGCTGATAGTAGAAACGAATACCTGTGATTTGATGTTGATTTAGTTCCTTCATCTTCTCCAAACCATTGTTTTTCCTTGAATTTGAAGTAGCCTTCTCTTCATCAAGTCTTGGTATTCATGCAATACTTTTGTAAAGTATTTTTCATTCTTCCAAAAGTATTTGGCTGCTAACAGATCATCAACTTCATAATCCACATTGATAAATAAACATGTGACTAAATTGTCTAATTCACAAATCTCTACTCATCTAGATGAAGTGTGTATGTCATATGCCATATGTTGGAAGCTGCTCTAATACCATATGTTGGAAATTAGGTAGGCCCATAACTACAAACACAGATTCCAGGATCTTCCAACATTGACAGACATGAGCATACATCACTTAATCATACAATGATGAGACAAAGATAGAAAGAGATTAGACAACATGTTCATAGTGTTACATACGCCACTGCTTACTCACACCATCATTTATACAAATGTCAATTTACAATGTGGGAGTCAAAACCTCAACCACTCTATGTGAATAGAAATAGATGGAAGAGTGTATGTACAAAATCTACAAGAATATTCAGACGTAGGGATAGAAATCTGAATATGTATGAGGTGTAGGACCTGGTAGATTGTAGAAGAGTGAATATGAGTGATTGAAAGAGGAAAGATTAGTTTGAAACTGATACTCAACAAACCCTAATCTGAATTTAGGCTATGGAAGACCCTAAATCAGATGTGTGTGTGATAGATCACACATTTATGGAATTAGCATAGAATGCTAACATGTTGCTGACAGAAATCCTCATACTCATGTGGAAATACCTTCTCTAACACCTCATCTGATGCATGTAGCATGCATGTATTGATTCTCCTTTATGGATGCCACTGCCTCCATGTATGCTTGAATAGGACTCCTCTAGATATGGATGCCACCACCTCCATAAGCTTTAAGTAGTACCTATGTGCATAAAGAGAATATGTACCTGAATAGTTAACATAAGATGCAATCTTATGCTAAGCTCCATCCAATGTCTTTGAAGTACTCCATAATCTTCATGTAGAAGACAATCTCCAAATACATTATGTAGATGGATGATCCACACCATCAATCTACTGATGAGTAAGTCTTCTCCATCAACAAGAGTGTGACACTCTTCTCCAAGACTAACTCCATGGTTGCTCCTTATCTTCTTTAAGATTGCTCCATAGTTGCTCCATACATACACCATGGCTGCCCAATGTGTGCATCAGCAAGACCTCCTTCAAAAGTCAGCCTAACGATGGTAGAGGATAACTCAACAAGTGCCTATAACACGTCTTTATATAGTTTTTAAACTCCATGCAAAAAAATCCTCTAAAAATCAGGATCGTTGTTTTGAATTAAAACTATCACTTATTTTTTATTTATCGTAGCTTTTTAATTATTGCTAAAATTAGCTTTTTAATTGCCAAGTTTTGGTTAGGGTCTTCTCCCACATCTGATCTCTGATGATTGAATGTCCTATACCATTAGATAGCTCTCATCAAGCTCTACAAGATAGGATCATAAAAATTTTACCCAAATTTTGTGCCAAAAATGACTAAGTACCAAAATTAGGGTTTCTGCCCTAATAGGAATTTGGACTAATGTGACATTGTCTTCCAACAAGACATCACTATGAACAAGCTGCAACTATGACTAAACCAAGGAAGAATACTACATTTTACCTAAAATGACCTTCATAGACATGTTTAGAGGGTGCCTCAAGTTTGTTCAAAGAGGACACCATGTTTTATTTATGGAGGCAAAGAAAACAAGCAAAAGACAAAATCCTCAAATGTTAAGGCATTTGGATTGCCTTTGTTCATCAACAGAAGAGTAGGAGTAAATCTCTAATGTGATTTTGTAAGACTGTTAAGAGCAGTCTTCACAAGTGAAGTATTTGGCAAGTTTTCATTAGCAAAAAACAACTACTCTTTCAAATCTTTGATCTTTGTGGAAAAACTATCCATTGAATCTCCCTGATTCATATGCTCACTCTCCAACTATTTTCGGAGGTAAGCAACATGAACCTCATTTCTTGCTTAGCATAGTGTCATAAGAGTATCCCAAGCATCTTTTGTTGTCTTGTAGAAGTGAATGTGAGGGAAAATGGCACATTTGACAGAAAAAGCTATCAATGCATGTGCCTCCACATCTTTACCATCCCAACAAAATTGCTTTGCATAAGATGCAACAAGAACTACAACGTGATGAGGAAATTGAAGATCTTCATCGTCAACACCACCTACATCACCTTCAATCATTGTATTTGTAGGTGTAGTAAGATGCTTTTCAACACCCTATAAAATATTCTATAGGCCTTCTGCTACCAATACATGATGCATCATATATGCCCACAATGGATTATTAGTACCATCCAACTTATCCTCAATAGCAAACATATGGAATACATCATTGCTTTCAGCCATAGCTATTGATTAAATACCCTGATGCAAAAAATTCATTCTATCTCAAAAATTTGAACAAAAAGACCCAATCGAGCTCTACTAGACCTATAGCAGACTTTGAGGCACTTGTACTGGCAAACCAAAACCTATATATATATATATATATATATATATATATATATATATATATATATATATATATATATATATATATATATATATATATATATATATATATATATATATATATATATATGTGTGTGTGTGTGTGTGTGTGTGTGTGTGTGTGTGTGTGTGTGTGTCTATATATATATATATATATATATATATATATATATATATATATATATATATATATATATATATATATATATATATATATATATATATATGTGTGTGTGTGTGTGTGTGTGTGTGTGTGTGTGTGTGTGTGTGTGTAGCCAAAAAGACAAAATTGCCTACATAATCACTATGATAGTGCACTAGGAGGCCAAAACAAGCTCAAATCAAAATTTCCATGCCACATAACACAGCTTTTTTGAACTCATTATCACCTCAAGTATGCTCACAAATTTTTGTGCAATTCTAAGACTGTGAACAAAAGGGTGTTTATGATGCCCTAGAGAAAGTGAGGAATTGCTCTGATACCAATTCTTGGAGTTGGAGGTCTATGGGAGCACACAAACAACACAAGGAAGAAGAAGAAGCTTGGAAAACAACACAATATTGATTGTATTACCAAGTGAATATACAAAGATAACTGACATGTTAGGGTGATAGTCGTATATATAAGACGAGGGAAAAAAGCCTCCTAAAGAGGGAAAAAGTGCCATGTTAGTCCTAAGTGTCATACACATCTTTATCAAAAAATATCGACAAAAATGGAAATTTGTATGCTCAAAAGTCAAGTTTTACCACATAGCATCTGGCTTGAGGCTATTATGTGTGTAACATATGTAATCAATAAGTGTCCCACCAAAGCATTGTAGTCTACCACTCCATATGGCTTGGCATGGTCCAAAGCCATCTATTGCTCATCTATGTGTTTTTTTTTTTGTTTGGCATATGCATTAGTGCTTCAATACCAACAACACAAAAATTTGGATGATAAGGCTATGAAATTTATTTTTATTGGGTATAGTTCTGAAAACAAAGGCTACCATCTCTATCATCCACATAGTAAATGCATTCTAGTTAGCCATAATGTTTTTTTTATTGAAGATGCAATTTACTTTTACTTTCATTTAAAAGAAGACATTAGTTAGCTCAAAGGATGTGTATAACACGTTGCTACCTCTTTTTATAGGTGGATAGTCAAGTTTCAATCTTGGTGAGGCGATTTTTGAACCTTCATAGATTTAAATCATGATGAAGCATTCCATTTCTAACGTAGATTTACATGATACACTTATTGATGAGAGGACTGACACAAAAGAGGCAAAAACTATGCCTAAATGGTTAGTGCAAACTTTGAAAGATAGCAAGTTAGATGCACCTTTGTCATATTGTACTCATTTAGGCTCTCATAATACATCTTTTGCATCATATTGTTATGCAATGGTTGCCCCTAGTCTTTGTGATAATAATGAACATATTTATTTTCATGAAGCAATAAATTCAAAAAAATGGATGGCTATCATGCAATCAAAATATGATGCTATTATGAAGAATGTGTTGGCAATGAGCTTTGATATGAATCTCCTCTCAAAGGGAAGAAATATCATTCTTATCTTATCCTTTTTCTATTGGCCAATGAGCCATACAGATTTGTATAAGAATGAATCTTTTCTAAAAGAAATGCAAGGCACATTCTATTTCTACATTTGTGCATATGCATAGAGAGCAGAACCTTATCTTCAAGCAGAACCTTATCTTCTCTCTCATCCTCCTCTCTTGACCTTGTTTGTAGGTTATGGCCACTGTTCGACATCATTGAAGTTGTCGCCATTGTTTCCATTTGTTTCACATGGTATCAAAGCTTGGCTCAATGGCAACTCTGGGATATTGCGAGAGCTTCAAAATGGCTTTCTGCTCCTGATCTACTTCTTTGTCGCTCGAATACATGACCAACCTCCCATGATACAACATATGAAATCACTTCGAATACATCAAGCCCAATAGAATCATATCAAAGCACAATTTAGTAATTACAAATATAGAATTAGTTTGCACAGTCAGACAAGGGCGTTCCTGAAAAAATCTAGGGAATGAGCTCCACTTCATATTAGTTTTTGCTTTTGAAGCACAAGGTACTGCATGGAGTGAAGATCATTGTTGATTCACCATGGATATGAGTGCAACATATGACCCATGCTTCTATCATGGTCTATCTTTTGCCTTTGGTGCTTTTTCATGAAAGAAAGCATGGGTACTCTTCTTTTTATGAAGATCGGGAGCATCAACTTGCTTAGGCCTAGCATCAAGAACCCTTTTTTGTCACCTTCTTCTGGATGCACATCACCTAAATGCTTCTCTCCAACTGAGGAATTTCCAACATCCCGATGTGTAGTGTGTGAACCTTGATGCACACTCCTATTCACTAGACCAATGGTGAGAACAATTCTCTAAGTGGCATGAGACAATGAGCCTCCATATCCCAGTGGTAGACAAAATGTTGTTGGTGGATGAGGCTAGCTTGGTGAAGTAGTCACACCAATGTTTAGCATAGTATGGAGTATTTTTTTCTAGAATTTTCAATATGCCTTTGTTGTGTTTGTGGCTCTTTTCATGCCTATTTTCATGTGAACCTATAATCAGGATATTATTGTTGATTAAGCACTATTGGTTTTTTTATGAGAAGCAAATTTGGATGCTTTCAAAGGCAATCACAAATATGCAATGTGCTGCTATTCTTGGCAAAGTGATTACTCTCATTTTCCCAAGTTTGTCATATTGATTTGCTTACTCTTGCTAAAATTTGAGACTTTGATCCACTCCACTCCCTTATTCAGTTCATTTATTGTTTTAATAAACGGGTTCACTCTCTTTGTACAAGCATTGTTTCATGCTCTACATTTGTATGTGCACTATTCAAGGATTGCTTCTATGAGACATTCACATGATCATTAAGGAATTTCCCATGCATACTAGTACATCATGGCATAATGTTTCTCATTTGCAACTCAAAGCCTACAAAATCCTTTGGAGAAGCTAAAGAATGAGAAACTAGTTAGCATACACAAACTTTGAAAGCATTTTAATCATTCCCATCTTGTAAGTTTTAAGCATGCTTTTTTTTGGGAATATACATTGCCCTCATATATGAGTGGTAAGACCTTCCCGACCATAATAAAATTCTAGAAATCAAGGTTGTTGTAAGGAGTTAGACACTGCCAAGGTGGGTCACTTTGGTAAGACCTCTCTAAAATGAGTGAAAATCCTCTAGACAAATTCAACAGCCAAGGTTTCCACACATGGAAAACAAAGGTCAAGGTTCATCTCATGAACAATTATGGTCTATCACAAAATCATTAGCACTAAACAAAACACTTGAGCATAGAAGAGGGCTACCACATTTCACTTAGAAAGATGAACAAGAACTTGGAATGTGACTCACCTCTCTAGATGATAATTATGTATACTTTTTGGATGATTGCACTACTGCAAATCATCCAAAATAAATGGATTACTTTAGAACAAAATTTTGGAGCAATTTCTAGAAACTCCAAAATAGAACTTAAAATGCAACTTTATTCTCTTACCATGTCACAAGGAGAAGATATACCTACCCTTGTAAGCAAAGTAAAGAGTATTTGTACCCAATTAGTTGAAAATGAGGATCAAGTAGCCATCCTACTCAAAGTCATGCCCGATGATAAGTTTGGACAAATTGTAATTGTTCTTAAGGAAAAAGACCCTATCCCTAGACTAGAGGATGTTATTAATTCTCTGGAACAACATGAAAATAAGTTGAAAAAACATGATGAAAATAAGATGAACAAGAACTTAGAATGTTACTCACCTCTCTAGATGATAATTATGTATACTTTTTGGATGATTGCACTACCGCAAATCAAGCATGGATTGCTTTAGAACAAATTTTGGAGCAATTTCTAGAAACTCCAAAACAGAACTTAAAATGCAACTTTATTCTCTTACCATGTCACAAGGAGAAGATATACCTAAACTTGTAAGCAAAGTAAAGATTAGTTGAAAATGAGGATCAAGTAGCCATCCTACTCAAAGTCATGCTCGATGATAAGTTTGGACAAATTGTAATTGTTCTTAAGGAAAAAAACCCTATCCCTAGAATAGAGGATGTTATTAATTCTCTACAACAACATGAAAATAAGTTGAAAAAACATGAAGGATTCACTACAAATGTCTTGACTGTAAGAACTACAAAATTTATCCATTGTAATCACACAAACCATCTTTCAAAAGATTGTTTTCAAGTCAATCCTTGAAAAATATATGGTAAATCCAATTATGCTGCCCTTTTGTAGAAAGGACAAATTGAGACAAGGGCTAGTTTTACCAAGGTCTCATGAGTTAGAAACTTAGAGCTAAGAGGTCCCAAGGTAAATTGAAACCTTAGAAGAGAACTCTAAGAACACCTTCAAGTTTAGGATGCTTATAAATTAAGCATCTAGTTCTTAAGTAATTACTATACTTACATAGTTATGAGTTCTAGTGCACATTCCTATGTGTATAGAACAAAGAAGTTTATTTCACAAGAAGTATAGACTTCAGAATTGTGGAATAAAAAGGGCAAATCAAGTTTGATTAGAATGCCATAATTAGAAATAGTAAAGAAAAGTCATGTAAAAAATTCCTAGATGTGGAGGTTGAGACATAGACTTTAAAGTTTCTAGTTTTCTAAGGAATCATATCTTGATTCTATAATAGTGTAATATGGGCAGATGGGGTAGTTTCATCTATCTATCTACCTAAGAATGAAGAATATAGATCCTAGGTGGACTCATTTTCATTAAGCAAGCAAGGCAAGTCTGTAGACCAAGAACTCTAGAATGGCCAAGATACACAAAAAAGCAAGATTTTTCATGAGCAAACAAGGCAAGTCTATGGGTCTAATATTCAAGAGTGGCCAAGATATACAGAAATCAAGGTTTGCAAAGAGTAAACAAGGCAAGGATATAGTGTAAGCCCCTAGCAAGGAGTAAGACAAGGTTATATAGCAAGGCATGGTTTGCATTTATTAGATAATGCAAGGTTGTCTCTAGTAGGGAATGATTATACAACAATGCAAGGTCTACAAGTAAGAAAGTTAGTTCCAAATGAAAGACAAGTTGAGAAGCAAGTTTGATGTTTCTATTTATAGTACATCATAAATAGTGACCAAGTAAAGTGATCAAGTTTGAGCATGAGGGGAGATGACTACTAATCCGTGGAGAACCAGATCTCCAAGAGAGATGATTGGTAAATGCTACCAAGTTGCTTAAAGTTGATTATAAGTTTATTTATTTTCTTTACTTTGTGCATTCCTCATGTAGTATGATGGATTCATGCATTCATGGAGACTCTAGTTGGAATGCTTTAGTACTTTCAATGAAAGTGAGAGCAGAATTCCAAGCGTTGTTCCTAAATGAATCACCTTCTGGTTTGCATCCTTGCAAGAAAGTAGAGCATAGAATCGAATTGGTATCGGGAGCGAGTTCAACTGCTTGACCACCATTTCAAATGAGTTTGCAGGAGGAGAATGAAGTCTGCAAAGTTGTGGATGAGTATTTATAAAAAGGGCTGATTAGTCCCAACTATTCACCCTTTGTAGCACCAATTCTTCTAGTGAAGAAGAAAGACTGATCTAATAGGATGTGTGTTGACTACCGAGCACTCAATAATATTACTATTAGACACAGATATCCCATACCCAGGATTGATAATCTTTTAGACACTCTAGGTGGAGGCATTGTATTTAATAAAATAGATTTTACAAGTGGCTACCATCATATTAGAGTAATAGATCATGATAAGACTCAATTTATCTAGAGAATACTCAGTTGTTTCTTCCGAGGATAGAGTATCTATCGATGGGGTTCAGATGGATCCCAAGAAGGTCTCAATTATATTATCTTGGCCTACTCCTCAGGATGAGGGGCAATTATGGTCATTTCTAGGACTTTTCAGTTTCTATCGAAAATTCATCTCTTCTTATTCGTTGATAGCAACAAGTATGACGAGCATGCTTCAAGGCAGAGTTCTTTTGCATGGAAGCAAGAGTAGCAAGATAGTTTTGATACTCTGAAACAAGCTGTTTCAGAGGCTCCTACACTCAAAGTGGTAGATCCACAAAAACCCTTTGAGTTAGAGACAGGTGCTAGTGGCATATGAAACAAGCTATTTCAGAGGCTTCTACACTCAAAGTGGTAGATCCACCAAAACCCTTTGAGTTAGAGACAGATGCTAGTGGCATAGCCATAGGGACAGTTTTGAGCCAAGATGGCAGGTCCATAGCTTTTGGGAGTAAGAAATTGAGCAATGCACAACACAACTGGCCAGTGCATGAACAGGAGTTGTATGCAGTGGTGTATTTAGTTAAAGTCCAAAGACAATATCTTTAGGGTGCAAGCTTTAAGGTATACACAGATCACCATACACTTAAGAATTTTTGTATTCAATCAGATCTTCGAGGCAGACAGGCTTCTTGGGCTGAGCTCATGCAGGAGTTTCACATGGAAATCTTGTATAGAAGAGCAAAGAGAATATAGTGGCTGATGCATTATCATCGATAATGTATCAAATGAGCTTTACAGTTCTAGAAAGCTCATTGCTTCAAGAGATAAAGGAAGCAGAGGTGGAAGATCCACATTTGTTTGAGCCATCAGTGATGACTCTTTTATAGGAGACAGAACAGTTCCAATTGTTTCTTCCCCTAGTAGAGTGAACAAGTCCATTCTGTATTCCAATTTCTCATAGGAGAATGGAATAGTTAGAAGGAAAAGAAAGGTTCACGTACTAGATTCCCAGGATTTGAGAAGAAAAGTCATGCATGATAACCATGATGTGCCTTGTGCAGGACATCCAGGTGTTGACAAGACAATACAACTTGTTATAAGAACATTTTGTTGGCTTGGATTAGCCAGAGATGTCCACACTTATCTTCAACAATGCTTTATGTGTCAAGCCAACACTGCAGAAAGGGTAAAGACACCATGTCTTTTGCATCTTTTATAGATTCCAGATCATAACTGGGATAGTGTATCCCATGGACTTCATAGTTGGGTTACCATGGACCCAAAGGAAGTGGGATACTATCCTAGTTGTGGTAGACAAATTGAGCAAGCTGGCTCATTTCATACCCACGTAGGAAATGATAGAAGCTCCACGAGTAGCAGAGTTGTTTATCCAGCATGTCTTCATATTGCATGGGTTATCGACATCCATAGTTTCAGATAGTGATGTCAGCTTTATAGGACACTTCTGGAAGTTTGTATTTGACAAACTGAAGGTTTTATTAAAGATGAGCAGTGATGATCATTCTCAGACAGATGATTAGACCAAGAGGGTCGACCAAATCTTAGAAGACATGTTGAGGGCACATGTGTCTGAGAGACAGACAGATTGATATAGTTATTTGCCACTAGATGAGTTTGCTTATAACAATAGACCTCACAAGGTGACATGGATGTCTCCTTTTGAGATGAAGTATGGCATGAATCCCAATGCTCCCAATATCATAGGCATGCCAAAGAAATGTCCTAGTGCTTCGGAGTTCTTAGCGAACAACTAAGCAAATTTAGAAATAGCTAAAGCCAAGATGAAGCAAGCAATTGACACGGCTAATGAGTATGCTGATAGGAAGAGATCTCCTAGATCCTTTGAGAAAGGAGATAGAGTCTTTCTTCAGGTACCAATTAGATCTACTTCACTCTCCACAAGGAAGTGTAGTAAGCTATCACCAAGGTTTTGTGGACCTTGGAAGATAGTTAAAAAGCTAAGTGAAGTTGCATACTGATTAGAGCTTCCTCTAGATTGCAGAGTTCATCCAGTGTTTCATGTCAGTAAACTTCGAAAGTATATTCCTAGGGAGGATAATCTAATAGAAAGTATTGTTTCTTTGCAGCAAAGTAATAACATGGATCATTCTCCAATAGGATACTAGATCGAAGACAGAAGCGATTGAGGAATCATGTTATCCAATAGTATCTAATAGCCTAGAGAGGATTACCACTTACTGACTCTACTTGGGAATCAGAAGCTCTGGTTCACACATACTTTCCCTCATTGATCATTGAGGAAAATGATCTTTAGAAGGGGGAGAGAGTGTCAGACATTGATCCATAAGGATCATGATATTGATCCATAGGGATCACTCCATGTGTGTGAGGGCCATGCAATTTTGCATAGCACCTAGACTATATGCGTAGTTCAGATGTGGACTTGTATTATACGATGCATGTATTCTTCTTTGTAGGGATAGGTAACTATTTTCTTGCAGCTTA
Organism: Ceratopteris richardii; assembly: GCA_020310875.1. NCBI lineage: Eukaryota > Viridiplantae > Streptophyta > Polypodiopsida > Polypodiales > Pteridaceae > Ceratopteris > Ceratopteris richardii. The sequence continues at coordinate 196,734,319 of CM035406.1, forward strand.
GCGAGGAGAAAAATATAAATTTATCAAGGTGTATAATCCCCTTTGGTCTATTTGTAGATATATTGTGCCTATCGGCACCATTATTACAAAAATTGCTTGTCATAATTTTTTCGGTTTTCAAAATTATGCCATTATGCTGCCAAAAGTTTCAAAAAATTAGTATGCATATGCATCCAAGCATTCAAGACATACTAAAAGTTTCTTATTTCATCATTCAAGTCTCTTTTTAACAGAACATGCAATAGCAACAACAAAGGAGATTTCAACAGAAAGTCAAGCGACTTCAACATACCTTAGGATATAGATGAAGAAGAAGCTCAATTCAACTTCACCTATGATGATGTATTGTAAAACATCCCCTTTGCACCATCCTTATATGAATGGGGAAGGATTTGTACCACCCGTGAGTTTGTTGAAGGAAGGATATAAACATTGTACCACTTTCCTTTCACATGGGAAGGAAACATATATTTGTACCACCCTAGCCTAGTTGTGAGGAATGGATAGTCCCAAAGAGCTACTTGTATAATCAAGCTCACTGGGGGGATTGTTGGAAATTTGAGCTTTGATATGAATCTCCTCTTAAAGGGAAGAAATCTCATCCTTATCTTATCATTTTTCTATTGGCCGATGAGCCATACAAATTTGTACAAGAATGAATCTTTTCTAAAAGAAATGCAAGGCACACTCTATTTCTACATTTGTGCATATGCATAGAGAGTGGAACCTTATCTTCTCTCTCATCCTCCTCTCTCAAACTTATTTGTAGGTTGTGGCCAATGTTCGACATCATTGAAACTATCATCATCGTTTCCATTTGTTTCACAATGGTACTTGGTTTTTATGTGATTTGCCTCCAAGAAAAAAGGCCACTGACACTAAATGGGTATGTAAGCTAAAACATAAGTCTGATGGAACAATTGATAGGTTTATTTCTATGCTTTTTTCTAAAGGTTATGCTCAAAAGAAAGGCATTGTTTTTTATAAGATCTTTGCTCCCACATACAAAATGACCATAGTTTGTAGCATTTGTGCGCTTCAACTCATCATGGTTGGAATGTATATCAATTAGACATTAAAACTACAGTTCTAAAGGGGGACTTACATGGAGAAGTGTATGCATTTTAGCTCCATGGTTTTGTGCAGAAAGGGCATGAAATTAAAGAGTACATCTTGAAAAAGGCATTGTATGGGTTGAAGTAGACACGAGATGCTTGGTATGGAAGGATATATGCTAGCACATGGATTTGATAAGAGTCCAAACAGTCCAACTAAGAGCATTTTACATGTTAAGCATGCAAATGATGTACTTCTAATCATTGTTATATATGTTGATGATGTTTTTCACTAGTCCTAATGAGAAGAATATTGCTAAGTTTAAAGTTGATTTGCATGCCTATTTTGAGATGTTAGATTTGGGGCATTTGCATCATTATTTGGGCATTCAATTTTTGCAAATTCATGGGTGAATAGGTTTGTATCGAACAAAATTTATTGACACATTACTATAGTTTTTTGGCCTTGAAGATTGCAAACATATTCCCACTCCCATGGAAACTGGTTTATGATTGAGCCTTCATGATGTTGGAGATGCATTTGATGTTGTTCTCTATCAGCAAGTTGTTGGGTGCTTGATTTACTTATGCATAACTTGATGTGATATTCAGTTTTCTATCTCATAGATGAGCAGGTTTATGCATTGCCTAGGTGTCAAGAATGGGCAAGCGGTTAAGCATATTTTTTTTCTAGTTCAATAGTACTCGGCCATTTGGATTGTTTTATCCCAAGGGGGGATCATTACCGCCAAATCCACATGATTTTTTTGAATCATATTAGGTTGTTTGTTATGATGATCATGTTTCCACCTATGGTTTTCTCTTCACATGTGGTAGCTTATGCATATCTTGTTTGAGCAAGAAGCAATCTATTGTAGCCACTTTTAGTTATGAGTTTGAGTATAGGGTCATTTTTGCGACTACTATTGAGTGTGTATGGCTTAGACACCATTTGGTTGATTTGGGTGTTGGCCAATCTCCTATAGTCACCATCTATACTGATAGTTAGAGCTCATTGGCACTTGTATGGAGCCTTGTGTTACATGGTCACACAAAGCATATTGAGGTGCACTATCATTATGTTAGAGAGAGACTCTCTGCTAGAGAGATTAGTTTGGTGTATGTACCCACATAGGATAACATTGCAAACCTTTTCAAAAAAAATCTACCTAGGAAGAAGTTTTAAGCTTTTCACAAAGCTTTGGTCTTACTTCCTTTTGTGGATTTATTTCATTCCACATAGCTTGGTAGTTCCTTATACATGAGTGCAAGCTCCTTGTTCAGTACATCACTCCTAGGGGGAACTTGTTGATATATTATGGTAGGAAAGTGTGTGAGCACACTTAGGATTGTCAAGGCACTTTTTTACCTCCTTAGGAGGTTTTTTTCTCCCATCTTGTACATATGCCTATAGCCCTAAAGGGTCACCTATCTTTGAATATTTTCTTGGTAATACATTTTTTGTTGTGTTTCTGTCAAGACTTCTTCTTCCTCCTCCTCCTTGTGTTGTTCATTTGCATTCGTAATCCTCAAAATCCAACATTGGTCGCTATGTTAATCATAAGACATAGTGTTGAGAGTTGATCAAGAGCAAGCAAACAGTGTTTTGGTTGTTGTCTTATCTTTTTGCAATTGAATAGTTTGTGGGTGGTTCACGAATTTTGGACATAATAGTTTGGGAGTGTATAGTGATGTAGGGAATGTGTAGAGCATCTGACACACATGTGTTGGAACTGAAGGACTCACAAAGCAAGGAAGCTTACGAAGGGAGTCAAAGAGGAGGGAAGGCACAAGCAGACAGGGTAGTCAACGACGATCTGGCAAGTAGGCCAATATTTTTTCAGGACACTAAAGCATATCGAAGAGGTGGACACACAAGGAGAAGGAGCAAGTAGGGAGCTCGAAGATATGTATGTCAAATCAGTAGAAGAAATCCCTACAAAAATAGTGATTTTCATCACTAAAAGCCATTGTAAATACCAATTCATATTTTTGTAGCTCCATTTTGTGCAAGCCAAGGAGTCCTTGAGCTTGAGGAGCATTCGAAGTAGCTACCTACCAATTTTCATAATTTTTAGACTTCGTTTGAGTCTTCAAATAGGCCCTAGAACCTAATTTTTAACTAGGCCGGACACTAGGTCTGGACACGGCCAAAACCTAGTCAAAAACTATAAATAGAGCTAGAGAGGTCATTTTTGGAGCTAGCTTGCAATTGATCTAAACGTGTATGAGCACTTTCGAAGTAATCTAAAAGAACTCCATTGTCTCTCTCTTTGTCTTACCTTGAGTGCGCGTGTGTGTGTATGTGTGTGCATGTTAGTGTGCTTCTCACTCACGCACTTGTGCCTTCACTTGCTCGAGGTCTTCATACCATCCTCATCCCGGATTGACATTAAAGGAGGTGCTACTCATCACTGAGCTACACCAAATTTTGGCGCCGTTGCCGGGGATCGAGCTTTGAGGACGAGTGTGTGATGGTAAGACGTAGATTTGAGACGTTGGCATTGTAGGTAATTTCTTTACTTTTCTTATTTTTCTCTTTCTTACCTCACCACCATCATCACCATCATCATCCTCACCATATCCGATCTCCATCTCCATCATCGCGAAAAAAGTTTCAGTTTTTTTATCATATCACCTTCTCCACCTCATTTCCCTCATTCCACTTGTGAGAGAGAGCGAGAGAGCGACTTGTGTGCTGTGTTTTTGCATGTTTTTTTAGCACTCTTGCAAGTACAGCTGTATCATCCCCTCCAGCACGCTGAGCAGGTACGGACACGCTCGAAACTGTCTTTGTGTCGCAGACTTCTGTCGATCGCAATCGACAGAAAAATCGCCCATTTGGTAAAACAAAGTGCACCACCATAATCTACATGATGAGCACATTCTAAATCACTAAAAACAGTTAAAAAATTCCGTGTTTCTCTGTCAATCGCGACCGACACCATCGATCGCGATCGACAGCCACGATCGACTACATCCGTCGATCGCGACCGACAGACCTGTCGATCGCGATCGACAGACCTGTTGATCACGACCGACAGACCTCACGACCGACAGACCTCACGACCGACTGACTGCCACGTAGGATTCAGTCAATCGCGAATGACACCGTCGATCGCGACTGACTGAAAATTCACGATTGACACCAAAATTCGTGTTGCCATGTGTCCATCGCGACGGACACATCCCCGATTGACTGAAATCACGGCGAAAATCCCGGAAAAAGTGTCGATCGCGATTGACACCATCGATCGCGATTGACAGGACTCACGACCGACTCTGTCGATCGTGATTGACACTGTCAATCGCAACTGACGTGTCGATCGCGACCGACAGGCCCCGACGGACACCTCTGTTAATCGCGATCGACAGACCTGTCGATCGCGATTGACAGGCTTTTTCGGCCAAATTCTAGGGTTTTCTCTTGCATGTTTTTGGGGTAATTTTTGGAATACTTATCAAGCTATTAATGACTTGTGAGGTCCCTACACTTGCATTTTGAGAAAAAATCCTATGAACTGTCAACCTGTTTGAACCCTGTTTTAACCCTAGAACCCTGAACAGTCATAACTTTCTCATACGAAATCCATTTGCTATGATTCTTGTCTTGTTGGAAAGCTCGTGGGGAGTACAACCAAAACTTCCACTGGTTACGGTAAAATTAATATCAAGATTATTAGATATAGTATTTTGAAGTTGACCATATCCAGGGGGAACAAATCCAGGGGATCTCTAGAATTGTTTTCCATAAAGACAAAAGGCTAATTGGTATCTAAGTTACATGAATGAAAGTGCTTGGTTCTGTCCTTTGAATTTAAGTCTTGAGCTAATCTTGGGACTGATACAGGTCTATTGAGAGCAATTGAGAGCATCCCAAGCAAGGGCTTTGTGCAAGCTTGAGAATTGGGTTCTCGAGCACTAAAGAACAAGGGATCAGTAAGAAAGGTCGGAATATTCTCAACTCCTTTTGTCAATTCCTAGCTTAGGCTAAGTTCGAGTAGTGCTAAGAGTAAGTCAGGACACGATAGGCACGTGACAAGTCAAAGACTATCTAAGAAACCAAGTTCAAGAGATAACCTATGTGTGACCGAGAACTTTAAGGGAAAAAACTTAACGTGGAACGATCAACTTCAAGTGAGGAAATTAACTCAAATGCTCCTGACGACGTGATATCAGACAAGAGTATAAACACGATAATCAACATAAGAAGGAATCAAGTAATTGGTACAAAAGAACTCAGCAACGAGGTTGTACTTGGGCAAAATAGGGGCTACTTAAATAGGCATATGAACCTTAGATCAGGACGGCATCTAGTAAGGGATAGACAAAGTCTTAGGTCTTCAGAGGCTAGCGTTAATCATACTGCTAGGTCTTGGGCCCAGCAGTTGAGTTGCCACTCGCATTACCCCAGCTCTGAGACTAGTGAATCAGAGATGTCTCAAGGGATGGACAGACCTACAGGAAGTTCAGGTGTGCCATATCTGTATAGGGTGGAAGGCCCCTACAAGACGCAGTTGGAATACCTTAGGACCAACCGATTAGGTGCTAGCATCTATGAGGACGGCCTAGGAAGATCAGTGGTCCAGATTAAAAATCCTGACCAATCCATAGGACTAGAGCACCCAGCTGTCAAGTTTGAAAATGGAGCATACCTAGACAAGGAAGGGACAATATATCTAGTCACCAGTCACCCAGATAGGACAGATGAATTTGGGAATGTGATCTCAGAAGCGGATTTAGGTGACCTGGAGCAAGGAAACATGGGTGTAGAACCTAGAACCCCCCGAGGCAAATTTGTTCTCACTAGGATTATCACACCAGAGTGGATTCCCCAAGACAATAAGAGCATAGATCTACTCCTGAATCGAGAGACTGACAAAGCCTTTTGGAGGTATAAATCCGATAGGCCAAATGATGTAGGGTCAATCCTGATCTATGAGTTTAAGGATCCTGATAGCCCAGGTAGAGTGACCTACTTAGATCACGCTTCAGAGAGGACCTTTGTGGTTACAGAACATGACAGGCATGCTTATACTTGGAAGGGTGAATGCGTTTTCCCCCAACCAAGATCGAACGTGTCCTATGGTCACCCTGGAGCTGGAACATCCCAAGCTCATGGAACTCAAAGAGATAGAAGTAGAGATAGGCCAGAAGTAAGCTTTGCCAACCCAGGGGGCAGAGAAAGAACAAGGACGGAAACCAATAGAGTAGAACCTGAGGTACTTAGAGCTCCCAAGAATCAAAGAAATGCGGATGAGTTCCCTCTACCACGACCTAGAGAGCACACAAGGACTTTGAGACCGACTCAGCTAGTTAAGTCCATGAAGAACTACTTCGATGGCACTGGAGATCCATACGATCATGTGGCTGAGTTTAGGCAAGTCTTGAGAGCTGAACAAGTTGAAGATATGTTCACGCAGTACAATGCCTTTGGTCTAACCCTTAGGAACACTGCCCTGACATGGTTTCAGCCATTAAACGAGAGGCAGTTCAGGAGCATAGACCAACTTCTAGAGGCATTCATTATCGAATTCTCTAAAAGTGGCATAAGACATAACACTTCCTCGTTGATTCACAGCTTCAAGCAAACCCCTCAAGAAACCGTGAGACTTGCTGGAAGAAGGTTTAGGCAATACCTAGAGAGGTGCCCGATGCCTGAGCTCCCCACACCAGCCAAGCAAGTGGCTTTGTTCTTAGATGGATTGCTAAGCACCAAATTGAGATCATATGTGTACTTGAAGGACCCTAGGACCATAGAAGAGTGTGTACGCATGTGCATTGACATCGAAGATAACCTAGGGGAGGAATTAGAGCTTTCAAAAATCTACAAAGATACTGATAGTTCTTCTAGTCTCTCTTCCATGCAATCCACATCTATTGAGGAATTAGCAGAAAAAGTAGCTCAGAAATTAGGTGTCACTAGCAAACAGATCCCAAGATTTGCCCCAGTGAAAAGATGCTATACTTGTGGAGGTGACCATATGGCAAATGTATGTCCCATTATGGCTCAACCCCAAGTAAATCCTAGTAGCCAGTACTGCACCATAGAACGAAGATACACAAATCACTCTGCACAAGACTTCCCATACAATAAGCAAGCGGTTAGGCAAACCTACCCTCAACCATACCAGCAAGGCAGATACCAGAGTCAATACCCACCCCAACAGTATACTAGGCCTCAGCAAAATTACCAACCGCAATATCAGACCCAAATGAGACCCCAGCCAGTGCTAGCACAGCAACCACCTGCTCCTACTAATGTGATTCCGGTAAAGTATGCTGCTGCAGAAGAAAACCTGAATAGAGCTATAGTCCCAGTAACACCATTAATCTCAGAAAGTGATCCCAGTGACCATAGCTTTGATTCTATGCATGTTGATAGTCCCCAGGCTTACTACATGCAGTCTCCTGAACATGGCGAGTCCTACTACAGTGAGGAACCGAGTGAACCTAATTGGGAGCCCGAGTATACTAATGTCATGTACGCAAACCCCAACTCTAGACCTCAACCTAGGCAAGTAAGACCCCCATTTCCTAGAGGACCATGCTACAGATGTCAGGGAGATCATCTCATTCGTGATTGTCCCTTGCCTCCACCTACACAACCCCTGTTAGTGACAATCCAGGGCTATTGCCAGGAGTGTGGAAAGGAGCACCTCTTACGAGACTGCCCAAAGAATCCCAATAATATGCCAAAAATCACTCCTATTAATGTTGTTGGGTTGGTTGTAGACTCCACAGGAAGTGTGACTTCCGCTACACCAGTGCAAGTGATCACTAGAGCCCAAGCCTTGCAGCAGAATCAAAGTGTAGGCCAAGAAAAGAGTCCAGATGTTAGTGAAACGGAGAGCATGACAAAGAAGAGGACTAGAGCTTGGAGAGATAGTCGTGAAAGAATGAAAAGGCAATGGGCAAAGAAAATGAGTGAACTTGAGGAAAGTCTAAGAGAAACGAGAGCCAGAATAACCGAACTCACATCTCAAACTCCCTCTCACACTACCCCACCTCCACCATTCCCAACTCCATCCGACCCGCCACCTTCCAACCCGCCTCACCTAATCCCACCACCCCCTAGAGTAGGATCAGTCCTAGCAGATCCCACTCCTGAGGACTTAAACATGATGCTTAAAGCATATCAGGCCAGAATCCAAGAAGGGCCAAACATAACTGATCATGAAAAGTGCTACCCTAGAGCAGAATTAGAGCTTGAACGAATCAAAATCTGTGCCAAAATGGTGGAATTGGCTCAAACCATGTTCGAAGCCAGCCGCCTTTTTAACATATCTAGCTCAGCCAAGACGCAGTTGCACTTTGAAGGACTGTTAGAAAGAATAGAGAGGCTAATTGCACAATTAGAAAAGGAACCCGTCTCTCAACACAAGGACAAGGCAAGTGAAGGGGCAGGTCTTCCTGCCCAGGAAGCCTATGTGCCTAACTCTACGGAGCCAGACACATCATCTTCTATGAATCGGCTCACACCCGAATTCCTACGAGAGATTCAAGAAGACAAATGGGCTAAAGAAAGTGAAGTCCCTCCTCCCATTGAACTTGTGGATGATGCACACGACCAATTCCCACAAGACATCCCATCCATTTATGAGGAGCAGGAGAGCACCCAATCTCAGGAAAGATTAGACTTTGAGTCTAACTCTCTACAAGAATTACCCCACTTCACAGGCCCATGGGAAGCTAAGTCCACTTGTATGAGAGCACCCACAATCATGGTACGAAATGAGGACTCAGTCATACCTAGGAACACAGAGGTAGTGAAAAACACTAAAGTACAGTGCAACCTCACCTTAGAAGAGCTACTCAAAGTAAGGCCAGAGCTATGGAAACATGTAGCCAAACAAGTACCAGAGATAGCAAAACCTCGTTCCCAGGTAGGATCCCAGAGAACAGTGCCAGAAATACCCTTGGACAAGATAGGAGACATGAGTGAGGGCGAAGAGGGAAACACATATCTTCCTATCACCCATCAAGGATACACCACCAAGGCCATTCTAGACTCAGGTGCAGGAGTTGCAATTGGTACCACTTCCCTATGGAAGCGTTGGGGCAAGCCAGCACTCAGGCCCACGAGGATGAAATTGCAAATGGCCGATGGTCACATAGAGAGACCCTTAGGGCTGTTAGAAGGAATAACTCTCACCACATGTGGTGTTGAGTTCGAGCATACATTTGCTATATGTGATTTTAGCAAAAATCATGCCTATGAAATGATCTTGGGACGACCCTTTATGCGACAGTTGCAAGTGGTACAGGACTGGGGAACCAATTCCTTGTACCTGCAACACTTAGGTGTTACAACCAAAGTGAGTCTCAAGGATTACTCTCATAGAGATGTCCCTCCTATCCAATGGAATCCCCTCCATAGAGCCAAAGATGATACGGAATCGGTGCATTCCATAGGATCAGGATCCTCATGGATGCATGAAGACACCCACTTATGGATGTGCAAAGTAGCAATAGAAGAAGAGAAGAGAGAAAAAGCCAGAGAGGTAGGTGCAAAAGAAACACATAGACCAATTCAAGACCCAGCCTATGCACCTGTAGTATTTCCTGACGAAGAATTTGAACCCCACGGCTGGGCAGAAATCCTAGCAACAATGGATGTAGCCATCAATGAAGAACAATGGACACCTCACTGTGATGAAGATGGCTATGACATTTCAGTCTTCTCCATAGAGCCGATCATGGGAGAGGTAGTGTTAGAAGAGTGTGAACCTAGCCCTGATGCATTTGAGGATGCAAGTGACTCCGATCTAGAGTCAATCATTATGGACCCACCTTTTGCATCAGATGAAGAATACTTCTATGAAGTAGAATTTCAACCCCAGAGGCATGGAGAGCTTACAAATGATGTAAGGCTAGCCACACATGTGACCCCGAAGGAAGAAGGAAAGAAAAGAAAGAAGAGAGAAGTCAAACCAGAAGAGGAAGAATCTTTGTTTGAGGTCCCAGAAAATTTTAAGAAGTATGAGATAGATGACAGGAGAGTCATGATCAGAATGCCTAAACGAGAGGCGCAATCAGGGGAGGCCTATGATAACAAAGAAACCACCAAGAAAATAGTGTAAGCCGTGGAAGAAGGAGAAGAGAGATGCACGTACATAGGCCATGACCTGACGGAAGACGAAGAGCACGAATTGATAGCCTTGCTAAGAGATTACAGAGATGTATTCGCTTGGAGCTACAAGGACCTGAAAGGTGTAGACCCTGACATATGCTCACATACGATACCCATGACTTCAGAGGCTAGGCCCTCTAAGCAAAATCCATACACATACAATGACAACTATGCGGCCAAGATCAAGGAAGAGATAGATCGCTTGGTTGAAGCTGGATTTATCTATGAAATTGAGCATACTTAGTGGGTATCCCCAATCGTAGTGGTGCCCAAGAAAAATGGAAAGCTGCATGTATGCATTAACTTGAAGAAGGTCAATGCAGCCACAATTCGAGATAACTATCCGCTTCCTATCACAGAACATCTCTTAGAAAGAGTAGCAGGCAAGGAAGTGTACAACTTCCTTGATGGATTTTCGGGCTACAATCAAGTAGCCATAGCTCCAGAAGATCAGCATAAGACAGCTTTTGCCACTGAATGGGGCACTTTTGCCTTTAGAGTAATGCCATTTGGGCTTATCAATGCACCAGCTACCTTCCAGAGGCTGATGTGCCATGTATTTAAAGAGTTCCTGAGGAAGAACTTAGAAGTCTATGTTGATGATCTTTGTGCTCATTCCAACATTAGACAAACCCATATTCCTGAACTCAGACAAATGTAGAGAATATCAAGTCTTCCTGAACCCAGAAAAGTGCGTTTTTATGGTCAGGCAAGGCAAGATTCTAGGACACATAGTGTCAAAGAATGGCATATCCACTGATGAAGAGAAAGTGAGAGCCATAGCCGAGTTACCTAGGCCAAAGAATGTCAAGGAAGTACAAGCTTTCATGGGGCATTGTGGTTATTACCGACGGTTTATACACATGTATGCCATCATAGCAAAGCCTCTGTATGGACTTCTGACTAACTTTGAGTAGACTGACGAATGTGAGAATTCCTTCAATGAGCTTAAACGGCGATTATGTTCAGCACCAATCTTGACCACACCAGATTGGAATAAGCCTTTCCATGTTCATGTGGATGCATCCAATTATGCTATTGGGTGTGTACTCGCGCAGCCTACCGGTGAAGGTAATATGGATCTTCCAATTGCCTATGCTACTAGACAATTGAATGCAGCTGAACGAAATTATACCACTACGGAGAGAGAAGGATTAGGCATGGTATATGCAGTTAAAAAGTTTAGACATTATTTGCTTGCAAATAAGTTTAAATTTTTTACTGACCATCAGGCAGTGCTATATCTCGTAAACAAGCCCTGCAATACAGGAAGATTAGTAAGATGGTTTCTCTTGCTAATGGAATATGATTTCGAGGTTGTGGTAAGGAAAGGGAAGACTCACTTGAGAGCAGATCATCTCTCTAGGCTCACATCTAGAGAAGCCCCACAAGGAGTGTCAGATGACCTTCCTGATGCTTACCTGTTTAATTTGGAAGTGGTGCCACAGTGGGCTAAGCCATTAGTGCCAGTATTGACGTACGGACCTAACCACCCAGTAATAAACACACAGGATAAAGAGGTAGTAAAAGCCCAAAAGTATCACATCATGGCATGTAGTATGTACAAGCACACAAATCAAGGGATCTTGGTTTGTTGTGTGGAAGAGGATGAGTACGCTAAATGGTTGCAATTAGCACATGTAGGTGCATTAGAGCAACACTACTCAAAGCAACGAACCCTACTACACTAAGGAGACTCGGAGTGCATTGGCCGACTATGGAAGCTGATGTCCAAAAGTTGTGTAAGGAATGCCCAATCTGTTGCACTAAACCACTTGTGGAACATGCCACTCTTTATCAAGTGTCCATAGTGCCAGATTGGAGTGAACCACTAGTATCCTTCCTGAGGACGAAAACATTCCCTCAAGATATGACACTAGCCAGACAAAGAAGTTTAGAACAAGAAGCCCTAGATTACTCGCTCATTGGTGATAACCTGTACAAGCGTGGTAAAGATGGTTACCTAAGATTATGTGTCCACGAGAGTGAATATCTCAAGATCTTGGAAACTGCTCACCAAGGTGTAGCAAGAGGGCATTTTGGAGCAGATCGAGTGATTAAAGCGATTCTATTTGCAGGCTTGTGGTGGCCGACCCTTCACACGGATGCACATACCTATGTGAAGAGGTGTGATGCATGTCAGCAAACTCAGTATCCTATACGCAAAGATGAAATGCCACTGAAACCTATGATGGGTGGACGAGCATTTTCTAAGTGGGGAATAGACTTTGTAGGTCCTATTAATCCCCCAGCTAAGGGTTCTCATGCTGAATATATCATTGTGGCCACGGATTATCTAACCAAGTGGGTAGAGGTAAAAGCCACAACGAAGAACGATGCTCAAACAACAGCTAAGTTTTTATTTGAGAATGTGTTCACCAGATACGGGTTACCTATAGAGCTAGTCAGTGACATAGGCACTCACTTCTTGAATGAAGTTATTGAAAATCTGCTCCAAGAATTCTTGGTAGTACATAAGAAGTCTGCCCCTATCACCCTCAAGCTAATGGCCAGGTTGAGAGCACCAATAAGATCCTATGCAATGTACTGACGAAATTAGTGAACAATAAACGCTCTGATTGGGACAAACAGCTACACCACGCTGTTTGGGCATACCGAGTCGCCTACAAAACGGTACTCCAAGCCACCCCCTTTCAGATGGTATTTGGCCAAAATGCAGTGCTACTGGTAGACTTCTTAATACCTACACTGAAAGTAGCACAAGAGCATGAATGGACGGGTCATGAACTCTCCTCTAGACTGTTTGACCTTGAACGATTAGGAGAAACAAGACTGAGAGCGGCTGCAGGGATATATGCAGCTAAGAAACAATAGAAGGCATACTTTGATGCCCACGTTAAGGATAAAGGTTTGAAGGCAATTGACCTAGTACTAGTCTACACCTTGAAACAACATGCGAGGAAACTAGAGAAGGGAGGCTACGGACCCATGATCATTAATAGAATCTCAACAAGTGGAGCAGTGCAACTAGCCACATTAGAAGGCGATATTCTCCCCAGCTACATAAGCGGATGCAGAGTCAAGTTATATCAGGAACCTCTGACGGAAGAGATGCTAAGTCGACTCAATACTGCTAAGAAACGCAAAGAAGAAGAAAAACGAATTCGCGAAGAAGCTCAAGCAGAAGCATTGGAAACGCATCCGGAGAATGAAGTTGAGAAGACAGGGTAGAGAGCAACCTAGGACAGATGCATATGCAGATCAAGGATATCATGTGGCTATGTGTGAAGTTTCAGGTGTTAGCTCTCATAGGATAATTGATCGACGTCCTTTTATAACCTTAGAGATAGGACAAGGAAAGGGTGCAAGGACTGTAAGAGCCTTGATTGACTCAGGTGCAGCCACTAGTGTCGTTAAATTTTCTTACTGTCAAAAGTTGAAATTAACTATCAATCCTATAGAAGCATATCTCATAGGATTGGGAGGTGTGGAAACCCCTTGCATGGGCGAGGTGGAACTTCCCCTCTATATTCAAGACGAAGCAATGACAGTCAAAGTACTAGTGTGTCAAGATGAGGACCTCACTGAGCCTCTTGTCTTGGGTCAGGACTGGATCTATGATCATGCAGTCAACCTAAACCTAAGAAGTGGACTTCTTCAGGTATGGGTAAATCATAGCCGAATTACAGTTGAATTGGAAAATGAGGCACTCAAGGAACTAGGTAAAGCACGATCTCCTGGTCCTTCCAAGGGCGCACATGAAGTTGACAATGCTATTCTTGTCCAAAACTGTATGATGCAGAAAGAGGATTGTCTCAACAACGGAGTCAAGGATAAGACGGCACTCCCTTCTGTTCCAAAGGCCAGAGGGATGCAGCAACCAAAGGAAGATCAAATATAGGAGCAGAGTACCACCTATACTGGAGGCCAAAAACACGTGCGAAGTAGAATATCTCAGTCGTTGAAACAAGTGTGGGTGCGGAAAGGCGAACACCCTGTTGCGACCATGCCAACCTCACAGCCAAAACCTCTTATTAGTAATCAACAACACGACACTAATAAGAGGTCTTTCATAAATTCTTCTGCGAAAGTGAAGTCTATTTGGGTACCCAAGAAGTCAATGAATGCCATCCCACAATCACGACAAATCTGGGTGCCTAAGGCTTGCTTGCGGGCTCAAATAGCTACACCGAGGCCACACTCGGTACAACATGTTTCACTCACTCGAACATCAGATGCCCATGCTTATACATCACGCGCGGGCACATATTCTTCCATGAGCACAAGTAGAATCACTTGTAAATGGGTCCCTAAAAAGCCTCATTTTCAAGTAGATACCCCTATCAAACTCTTCAGAGTCTCCACAAAATCAAGATCAAAGCCCATCCATTGCATTTGGCAACCTAAAACTTGTAATAAACCCCCAGACCCCAGTTGTAAATCCATGCCCACCTACTAACTACATCACTCTCTCTCTACATCATTCCACTTAGCTTCTAGGTCTACCCAATTCCTAACTACACGCACAAGCACCGAGCACTTAATAGCCTACTAATCTCTCTCGAACCTCATGTTACTATTGTAATGGGGACAAAAACGGTTCTATCTTGTCCTTTACAATGTTAACACCTGTTTCTATATTCTCACAGAGTCAGGAGGCAAGAAGTAACATGGCAGATACGGCAGGAACTAGCTCCCAGGCAGGCACCAGCCCCCAAGTCGTGGACATTGAAAGTCTTCCCGTTGAGGAGGAATTGAAGGAACGCCCAGTGGCATTGAGGGCATTACACGCCATACCGATTCAGAATCCTCCACAGGGGCACACAATGCCGGTCAGCAAAAACTCACATTGGTTCAGTGATGTGGCAGGATCTCTGGGTGAAGGCACTTACATGTGGGAGGCCGAGATAGAATTCAACGGGCGCTGGGGCAGGTATCACTTCTTCACCAGGGAATTTGAGAGACTATAGAATAATGAAGGACTGAAACCTATATGGAAGAAGGTGGGACTCTACGATTACTTCAAATTCCAATTGCCAAAGCCCGACTTTCTAAGATGCTCATATTTGATTAGCACCCTCACTCCGAGCAAAGACAAAAAGGGGTACAGTACCTTTGTCCTCCCATCTCTCACAAGGGGCAATGAGCTGAAGCACTTCAGGTTGACTATCAATTTGGTGAGGGAAGCTCTAGACATGAAAGGTATGCACATTCCTACAGAGAAAGAGACTATGGTCCCCGATAATATGAAGAACAGGAATCTGACGAAATTAAAGGACATGGTGGCAATGACACCTACAATTGCCATTCACTTGCGAATGGTCATGCAGCATTTTGCATTTCCCGCTCAAGAGAGGTTCACAATGCCACCTAAGAAGATATGGTTTAGTCTATACTTGGCCGACGCCTTCGATTTGACAATCAATATGCCCCACTGGATTATTGACCAAATCCACTTGGCTCATCAAGGTGGTATAAAAAACAAAATTCTGTACTGTATGGATGATGTGCTCTCACCCGGATTGTGTATAGATGTTTGGCTTATGATGTGCCAGCGCAGAGGGCATTAATTTGGACCAAGGTACAGGAATTCCAACGTAGACTATCAATTGCAGGACCGCCATCTAAGAAAATGAGAGGCGTAGTTCAGATGCCCTGTGCACAACCCCGCGGTGCGACATTGACACCAGAGACAACTCCACGACTTCCAAGGCGGGTACAACCCTTCACTATCAGATTACCACGACACAGCACTGATGAACCGAATCTGGTGTTCCCACCTGTACCAACCGACCTAGAGTTCTCTCACGGATTCACATTAGAAGACCTAACTGATGAGGAGGTAGCCAGAATAATCGAAGCTGTTAACACGGAAGTCGAGGCAGAGCAAGCTAGTGGACAACAAACTGCTACAGACCAACCCCATCCCAGACATTCAGAGGTTGTCGATGTGGAGGGTGAAGAAGAAGAAGAACAAGAGGAGGAACATGGTCGACAATCCGAGGAAGAAGAGCAGGAATATGATCAAGAAGCTCTGCAAGTACTTGAGGGTGCCCCAACTTATACGAAGGAATTGAAAAAGCTCTATGATACCATCAACAGGGTTCAAGAGCAACATAGATTGTCCCTCATAGCAGGAAAAGCTCTCATGAACCAAATCCTTGAGGAGGAAGGTGTAGACGAGCAATACCGCGCCACACTTGATATGATATCTGATGCTTTAGGAGTACCTGAGACAGTGCATACCGCCCTTCCACAAGCACGAAGAACGGAGCGAAGATACGACAGACGTCCCCCTCGATCAGGAAAACAGATGAATGTATTAGTATCAGAACCACAAGGCACATCCACAACCACGGGCACAACACACACCTTCATGATACTGAGGAAACCCATACATCAAGTGCACCTTCGTCACCCCCTTTGCCACCCCTGCCTCCAACTCCACCACATTCACCTCCCACAACTAGTGTAACCACTACTGTCACCGCCTCCAAGTCCACTACCCATACCGAAGCGCAGACCGTCAGTCAACCCACACAACCCCCACACCCTATCTCCACCTCTCTTGTCTATACGGCCACTGACACAGTAATTCTAACTGCAGCCACGGAAAACCTCATTCCCCCAATCACACTTCCTGGCAGTTCGTATTCACAATTGCACACACCACTGTACACTTTCACCACTATCACCGCACCCACAATTCCCATGTTCACAATCACTCCCACCACTGCATCCACTTTTGATTTTATGGACATATCACCCACCTCCGCACCTCTCCCTCCCCCCCTATACCCACCATCTCCCATTCCCCCACCTCCCACTTCACCATTTTCCAGCACCGCATCCACACTCCCCTTCCCCTTCCCTTCTGCATTCAACACCCTTCGCGCATCCATCCCTATTAATAATGTATTTAATAATATGTATCAGTGTATGTCTCAACTACAACAACACTACCAGCATCTTGATAACCAACATACGGGACTCTTCCGAAGCCATGAAGAACTTCAATTACGATTCATTGATCTAGAAAGGGAAAAGCGGCTACTACAACAACAGTATGTCACTTTACAGGAACAACATGAGCAGTTAGTAGCCAATCCACCCCAGTCAGATGCAGAAGAAAAACAACAAATGGATGATCTGCTACACTCTCAGATAACAGAGAATCTCAAGCTTTGACGCAACCTGGCCCTCTTACGCAAACACATGTCTACTGCACTCGAGGAGAATAAACGACTACAGAAACAAAATGAAGAAAACTTAGAAGCAGCCATGGAGGGTTCCCCACAGAAAATTGACCCAGATAAATTCAAGGCCATACCCTCAGCGAATATGCAAATTGTGTTGGAAACCCATGCCGACCTCCTGGAAGCCCATGCAGCATTAGAAAGAGAAAGAGATGACCTATTGAAGCAGCTGGCAACCCAGCAGGAGTCACCAAGCAAAGTCACAACCACAGTTGACACGTCTGAAGAAGTCGAAAAACTCAGAGCAGAACTAGAAGAATTACGAAGTAAAGTCATGCAATACGAGCGTCAACCCTCTCCCCTTGTAGAGCCCGAGCCTGAAGACTTAGTGCCAATTGAAATAGAGGAAACCTTTGAAGACCCATACGTTCCCATGCCTGCACCGGGGGGCAAGCAAACATAAGAGGGCATGGACACCATCGAGATCGAGGCTCCTGAATGGATGCAGAGGTTAGAGAAAGTGGCCACAACCCATGATGACAGAGTGGCAGTTCAGATAGCTTCCATGTCACGTTTGGAAGAGGTAGTCATAAAATCGGATTACTTTAGAAACCTCTCCCATCATAGGTGGATCGGCACATCCGACGAATTGTAAGTTCCTTTCTGTGTCTTAATGGCGGATTACAATGCTGAAATCAAGCACCACACCTCAAAAGAACCAACCTCGGCTACACAGTTTGCACCTGACGACATCCCAGCAAGTGCCAAGCAGGGAAATATACACCAACCTACGTGGAGGATTTGTCTGCTGGAAACCTACCCTGAGATGGTAAGGACATGGAATAACATGCCTTTGTATATCAAATACAACCCATGCTACTGCCCTGTATTTCGAAGAAGGTCGTGGCCGGAATACACAAAAACTGTGCTGACAACCAAAGGATGTGAGAAATGGCTCAATTATGTCTACTTAGCACCACCTAAAGGCCAACCTACCATAGGATATATGATTTCGACGATTCGCCATTGGGGGGTCCGGTTCAAAAATGTACCTGATGTCATGGCCCAAATGTGCCTTAAAATTTTTGAACTTATGTTGGTCACCTTCAGAACCTTCAAGAATGTCAAGGAACCTCATCTGTCAGCTCTTGGATTTAATGAAGGTAATTAGGACCTTGTCTACGACATGAGCGCAACACCATCTATTAATGTTGTATATGCATGGCACGCGCGTATCAAGTATCTGCTCTACTCACGGACTTGGCCAAAGGGTTGAGAATTGCAGAACATCACTTAGCACAAGACGTTGTAGAATACTACATCCAACAACCCACCCAACAAGGGTCTGTCAGGGACGACAGACGCGAGAGAGGGGGGGGTGTTGGAACTAAAGGACTCACAAAGCAAGGAAGCTTACGAAGGGAGTCAAAGAGGAGGGAAGGCACAAGCAGACAGGGTAGTCAACGACGATCTGGCAAGTAGGCCAATATTTTTTCAGGACACTAAAGCATATCGAAGAGGTGGACACACAAGGAGAAGGAGCAAGTAGGGAGCTCGAAGATATGTATGTCAAATCAGTAGAAGAAATCCCTACAAAGATAGTGATTTTCATCACTAAAAGCCATTGTAAATACCAATTCATATTTTTGTAGCTCCATTTTGTGCAAGCCAAGGAGTCCTTGAGCTTGAGGAGCATTCGAAGTAGCTACCTACCAATTTTCATAATTTTTAGACTTCGTTTGAGTCTTCAAATAGGCCCTAGAACCTAATTTTTAACTAGGCCGAACACTAGGTTTGGACACGGCCAAAACCTAGTAAAAAACTATAAATAGAGCTAGAGAGCTCATTTTTGGAGCTAGCTTGCAATTGATGTAAACTTGTATGAGCACTTTCGAAGTAATCTAAAAGAACTCCATTGTCTCTCTCTTTGTCTTACCTTGAGTGCGCGTGTGTGTGTGTGTGTGCATGTTAGTGTGCTTCTCACTCACGCACTTGTGCCTTCACTTGCTCGAGGTCTTCATACCATCCTCACATCTTCCCGGATTGACATTAAAGGAGGTGCTACTCATCACTGAGCTACAACATGTGTAGGATTTACTATCACAAGGTCATACTCACTTGTAGTGTGCATATGCAAAGAGATAGTGCAAAGAGAGCACCAAAAAGTTAAAAAGTAAATTGTCAATATAGAAAGAAAGAGACAAGAAACTTACATAGTATTGGGTAAAATCTTCCACCACATGCTTCATTGGATTTATCTCCAAACATGTGCATTTATAATTAGATTTTGTTAATCCCAAAATAACTTACCTTTACAAAGAAATTAAAAAAGTGAAAATTTGTTTGTTGAGAGGGTCTTCATTAATATATTTATAAATTGTTTCAAAAATAATAATAAGCTCATGAATGAGTAATCCTTGATATTGTCTTCCAATCACCTATGTGCAAAACAATTGATCATGTATGTTCATGAGTTTCCAATCTAAATTTACTCTTTGTATGGAAGAATTTTGAATATTTATTTAGATATTCTTGTAGCTGTTCTAGTTGGGTTCATTTTCAGGTGTGACTTGTGTAATTTTGTGCAGAAATGAGAGAGATATTGCCATTTTATTGAGTAACTATTGTTGTCTAAAGGCAGGTGCATAAAATGAATCATCGTGTTGGTTGATGATCATTGATCACTAGTCATGGATCTATTAAGAACCTAGTCTCCATGCTAGAGAATAACTTGTGACTCTCCACCCAATCATCCATTATAAAGATTTGGGAACTAATTGTGGCCTCTAGAGTAACTAGAGTCCATATATGCATGTTCCATCGGTACTTTTAGCACCTTCCAATCGACTCTACTAGTGTTAGATGTACTCACCACTTGAGTTAATTCTCATAGAGCTTGAGTTAACTCACATTAACTTGAATGGATGCTTCTAGAAGGCTCTAGAGAGTCTTTGAGAAAAGATCTCCCCTCCTTTGCATGGGGGTTAAATTCAAGATCTCCCCCCTTCCATCCTTGAAACTTAACCATCAGGATAAGTATATTACTTAATAATCCAAAATTACTTAATTTTATCATTATCTTGAGCCTTTTCAAGCTACTTTATATAACATTTCCCCCTTTGAAGAACTTTTTGGTCTAAAAAACATGCTTCGAGGTACATATATATATAATAATTTTTTTTGAACCCATGGTCCAAACTAAGGAGCATGGTTTTCATCTCTCTAATTTCCCTCTTTACTTTGAATAGGGATCCTATCTGGGAATGGATCTACAAAGATGAGAATTTTTACGTTGTTTGATCCCTACCTTAATCATTCAAAATACAATACCTTAATCATTCAAAACACAATCTATCTTTGCACTTGACAAGTTGATCTAGCCAAAAGTATGGAAAGAATGATAAGGGTTGATTCAACATACCTATTTAATTCTTTGTTTTGCTACTTGTAGATTGGGCATTCATAAAACAAACATGTGAGATAGATTGATTTCTAAATATCTCCAACCAAATTGTTAACTTGGTCCATTTTTGTGCACCTCTTATCACTTGCACTTACTCTGGAAATGAAGCCTTACTATATTTGAACAAAATATTTGCGTTAGATTTTTCCAGTATAGTCCACTTCTGACCAACATCCATTGACATGTTATCCAACTAGAGGACTATTGTGTCCTTTCTTGACTTTAGGGTCCTGGTGGAATGTCAAAAAGAAATGTTCCATCACTATTAGACAACCTAAACTTCAATGGGACCAACACAAATCCTAAAAAAAATTCACAGATCCCCAACTTAATTGGTTTTTTGCACATAAGATTGTGAGAAGGTCATCTAGATCCTAGTGGGTTCCACCTACTTCTAGCTATACTTTGGAGGTCAATAAACTCCAACATTGGAACCAGAGCAAGGAATTGAAGCTTGGCGAAGGTTATAATACCTTGATGATGAATTTGAAGCTACTAAAGCATAAGTTCATCATTAGCACTACATGAAGGTGGAAGGAGATAGCAAGAAAGCATCTCAAGCAACATCCAAGCAAAGAGAGGTCCATGAAATTCATTGGAAAGGTAAATCTTGTACTTCTTCTTATTATACACATCCAAAAGGAGGATTAAAGGAGGAATTTTAGTATTTACACAATGTGCAACAAAACATGCACAAATAGAGAAGCTTGATAAGAATAACTGTCAAGCATGGCAATTTAGAATCACAGCATACTTATGATTTGATTGATGGCATGAATATCAAACCTATATTACTAGAGGATCCAAATTAGCAAAAATTTAGGGAATGATAAATAAATGTAAAAGGATGTCAGTGAACGATTACATATGGAAGGTTAAAGAAATTGCAAATCAGCTAGGATCAATTCAAGCTCATGTGGAGGAGAACAACTTCGTTGCACATCCTCTCAATGGACTCAAAGTCAATGAGAAATGGAAACAATTCATTACTTCTATTTATGTTAAAGGAGAATTACCAAATTTTGATTAGTGTGTGCTCATGATCACAGAGGAGATGAATCTAAATGGTTATACTTCAAATAAAAAAGGATCTAAGGAGAATTACCAAATTTTGATTAGTGTGTGCTCATGATCACAGAGGAGATGAATCTAAATGGTTATACTTCAAATAAAAAAGGATCTCAAGGACAAGCTCTCTATGTAGGATAATCAAGAGGAGGAAGTAGAGGTACAAGAGGTTTGAATATAGGTTGACTAATAAGGAATATGATCAAGGGATTTCAAGTGGATCCTTCAACACTAGAGGAAGGAGAAGATCAAGCATGAGAGTTATAAGAAGCCACCACAACTAGAGTCAGACAAAGGAGTGAAGATAACAACAAGTGCCACATATGTGGAAGGTATGGAAACTATGTCAATTCTATCAAAAGGAGAACCAAGGTGGCGATCAAAGAGGATGCTACTCAAGAAGAGGTAAACAACAAGGAAATTATGCAGTTGAAGGTGAAAGTGACAATTATGATTCTCTTCTTATGATGAATGTAGAAATTAAGATGAATTGCAATAGTGATGTATGGTATGTAGATAGTGGTTGTTATAATCACATGTCTCATGATACTTCATGGTTTTCAAATATGCATAACCTTCATGTAAAGGCCATGTTGAAATAGGAGATGATACAACACATAAGATTATGTAGGTTGGAGATGTTGTCATGCAGGATACATGCAAGAGGAATTGCTTGAAGGATGTATTTTATGTGCCAATGATTACTAAGAATTTGGTGTCGGTTGGTCAAATGGTAGAAAGAGTTCTATAAGTGAGTTTTAATCATGCAAGTTGCTTCATTGAGGATCGAAAGCAAAGGAAATTCATTGCCAGAGGTAAAAAAAAAGGTAGATTTTTTACATTCAAGGTAAGCCCAAATCATACAAACTATTTCTCTTATGGTATGCATAGGATAACATAGCTTGATTTGTGGCACAAAGGGATTGGCCACATGAATGTACACAAGTTAAAGGAGCTATCAAAGAAGACTATTGTTGATGTCTTACTTGACCTTATCAAGCAAAATATTATGCATCTTTTTGTAGTGTCAATTGGGCAAGTACATTAGACAAGATTCGAAGCATCCAAACTATGTAAGTGATGGTTTGCTAGATCTTATATACACAAATGTGTGGGGACATTCTAAAGAGGCATCCTTGGATGTTAATAAATATTATGTATCATTTATTGATGATCATGGTAAAATGACATTTTATGTACTTCATTAAACATAAGAGTGAAGTCTTTGATTGTTTCAAGAAGTTCAAATCATTTGGTGATAAGCAAACAAAAAGGTATTTTAAGATGTTAAGATCTGATGGATGGGGAGAGTATTTCTCCCAAACTTTTACTGATTTTTTGTATGATGAAGGCATTAAAAGAGAAGTGACATGCATGTATACTCCACAACAAAATGGAGTTGCAAAAAGAAGAAACAGAAGCATCTAGAAGCATGCTAAATGATATGTGTTTGCCTAATTGTTTTTGGGTTGAAGCTGTTCACACATGTGTACATTATGAATAGAGTTAATATTGTTGGAATTCATCATTTGACACCATAATATGAGGTATGGCATGGAAAGAAACCAAACGTAAGTCATTTGAAAGTATATGGTTGCATATGTTATGTGCATGTACCTAGTGAAATGAGATAAAAAACTTGATGTGAAATTAAAAAAATGTATATTTATTGGTTATGCAAATACTCAAAATAAATGCTATAATCCCCATTCCATCAAAGTTTTTATTTCAAGGGATGGAAGTTTTGATGAGTTACTTTCATGGTATGTAGATAAGAAAAGTTTCCAAGCCATGAATAAAGACAAAGAAGATCTAGCTGAAGGATATGAGTGCTTACCTCTACCCATAAGAACTTTAAGTGATGAGAGGAGTGGTTTGTATGAAGAAGGAGAGATACCTTTAGATGGAAAATTAAGGCAAGAATAATCTCTGAGTGTTAAAAGTAAAGGTAAGCTCAAACTTGTTGAAGTTAATGATGAATGAGAAGAAGTTGATAGTATATATGAGTACCTCAAAGCTATGCTCATGGATCTTTTATGAATACTCACTATGCTTTTGTGACAAAGGTTGAGTGGAAAGATGAACCTACATGTTATGAAGAGGCAAAATGAAATGAAAAGTGGGAGAAAGCAATGAAAGAAGAAATGGATGCACTTCAAGATAACAAAACTTGGATTTTTAATTTCAAAGAAACCAAAATAAAAGGTAATTGGTTGAAAATGGGTTTTTAAGATTAAAAGAAATAGTGATGGTAGTGTATCAAGGTACAAAGCTAGACTTGTAGCAAAAGGATATACTCAAACTCAAGGATTGGACTATGAGGAAACATTGTCCAATAGCAAACATGGCCACAATGAAAATTTTGTTGGCTTTCGCTACAAGTAAAAGATGTAGTTTCAAGTAAAATATGTAATATATATCAATTAGACATAAAGAATGCCTTTCTCAATGGTGAATTAAGTGAAGAAGTGTATATGTCACAACCATATGGTTTTGTGGATGCTAGATGTCCTAATTATGTATGCAAGTTAAAGAAGGCATTGCATGGTCTTAAACAAGCACCAGGCGAATAGAATGCAAGGTTGCTAAAATATCTTATGCTCCAAGGACATATGAGTCATGCTAATTCTTCACTTTATGTAAAACATGTAGATGACATGTGTGTATATGAATGCATTTATGTGGATGACTTGTTGATTATAGGAAATGATGCAAAAGCACTTGATGAGATCAAAGGTAATTTGGGAAAGGATTTTAAACTTTAATATCTTGGTTTGCTTAGATGCTTTCTTGGGACAGGATTTTGTATGGAGATGAAGGTATGTGGTTGACACAGAGAAAGTATTTATGTAATATGCTGAAAAGTTTTGATGTGCATGAATGTAAGCTTGTTTCTACTCCAATGGAATGTAATGTAAAGTTGAGTATGAAAGAAGATGATGAGTTGTATGATATGAATGCTTCTAGATCCATGGTAGGATCTTCATTTATGCACTAAAAACTAGACCTAATATATGCTATGGAGTGGGAATATTGTCACATTTTATGCATGAACTTAGAGTACCTCATATGCATGCTACCAAAAGAGTACTTAGGTATTTGAAAGGTACAATGAATGAAGAATCATTTAATATTCATGATTATGATCTAACTCTAGTTAAAGTCTTTAGTGATGCAGATCTATATGGATGTAAAGATGATAAAAGATCCACAAGTGGATATGTGGCAATGGTAGGAAACAAGACATTAACATGGAGCTCAAGGAACTAGAATTGCTTTATCTTCTACAGAGGTTGAGTATATAGGATTAGCACTGGATACTATTGTGATCATGTGGTTTAAGAATTTGATTCATGACTTGAATGTGCAAGTTGATGTACCATTCATACACGGGGATAAAGTTGAGTAGTATTCATTTGACTTGGAATCCTATTTCTCATGCGAGGACAAAACATATAGAGGTACACTATCATTTTGTTCGAGAGAAGGGTATAAACAATGAAGTGATGGTTTCTTTTGTTGGAACAAAGGATCAAATGGAAATATCTTCACAAAATTCTTGGATGGACCAAAGCCTTAAAGATTCAAATATATTATTGGCATGAAGGAAGTACCACTTGGAACTTGAGGGGGAGAATATTGAAAACATTTTTTTTATGTATAGATTAAGGTAAAAGCTTCAAAAGATGCAAATGCCTTTTCAAGAAGGCTCAAATAAATGACAAAGGATGTCTAGAGTACCACGTTATATCTAGAACATGGTGACTCAAAAGGATGAGCCACAAGGAAGTTGTTGTGATGTACTAGTAGAATGTCAATGTGGCTAGTTCTCAAAGTTCAGAAATATTTGGATTATTTCAATGCTTGAGTCATGGAATTTCCATATCTCTGATGTCTGATAGTTTTTCTTCATGGTACTTGGGTTGCATGTTTTTGGGTCACTATACTTCTCCAAACAATTGTGTTGGTCCTCCATACTTCAATTTTGCTTCTTGGATTAGCTTGAAATCCTTCTTAATGTCCTTGTTCTTATGTTCTTGCTAAGAGAATCTTTAGAATCCTCTCAAAATCACTTTTCTATGTGAAGGAAGGGCATGAAATAGCTCAGGGGGCTCCTCAATTTGTAGAGAAATAGAGAGAACATGTCTTCAATTGCACTCTCGACAATGTTAACATTGTGCATGGGCTAGAAATCGAAAGTAATTGAGCTAAAATTTTGCATATGCAATCATCATATGCATGTGGTGTAGTAATTAGACCATGCACCTCTTAAACTAGAGGTTCTAGGTTCTAATACCATGCCATAAGCAATAAAAACATGAGTTTGATGATTCACTTAGTGATGATGATTCTCAATGGTGTTCTCAATAACTTATTACTGATTTCAACCTAAAGCAATCTTAAATTCTCAAATTTCAATCATCCAAAATTGTTCAGACACCTAGAGTTTCAAAACCCAAGTTTCAAAGCCTCAAACTATTTTTTTAGCACTTGAATATTTCAAACCTGAATTTGAAGTTCTTAGGAATGGAGATCAGAATTTTCATGCCCGGTTTGATGATTACATGAAGTTTTTCCAACAAGGATATGTTGTTCAAAGAAAGTTGGATGAACTCCACAAGATGACAATGGAGAAAGGAAGAAGTCAAGAGCACCTCAATAGTCACAAGAGCCAAGGAGAGTGCCCACTATCCCCAAACCTCATGTCAAAGAGACCCACAACTTTGCAAGAAGTTACCAAACACTCTCCAAGTAACTAAGGAGGCAAAGGCAATAAGCTAGGAGAAGCTGATGTGCAAAAGGAGCAAGGAGGACTGCCAAGTATAGCCAAACTTCATAGTAGGAAGATTGACCTTGTTGCAAGAAGAAATTGAGAGTTACCTAAAAGAAGAGTTGGTGATTGAGAAGAAGGGAATAGAAGTGGGGGTTAGCCATAGAAGCCACTAGTATCTCATGCAAAGCTATGTACCAACATTAGGCATCAATCTTGAAGAGGTTGAAATTCAGGAAGATATCATATTGCAATGTACAAAAGTGAAAGGGATGCAATTACATGAAGAAATAATGTATGTTGATAATGGGAATGATGTGATAAATCAGTTTTTGATGAGTCTCAATGAGGATTATGAAATCAATGTTATTCAAGAGAATGTTTTGAATGATGAAAGTGTTGATTTTGGAGTCCTAAAAGCTTAAAAACAGTTTAAAAGACTACTTATTCAATATTCAAGTGGTCAAGATAAGGATCCCTGTATTATAGATTCTCACAATGTTGGTTCCTAAACAACAAATTGTTGATTTGAAAAGGATTTCTTTTCTTGGATTTATTGAACTTCAAAGTTTGGTTATTTCTCAAGTTAGGATAATCTATAAACTAGCAATAGAGTTGGAGAACGAGAGATATTCAAGTGTAGTTGTAGCAAACGAACTAATGTCCAAGGTGTGTCAACTTTGGGAGGACAAGGCATTATTAAAAATGAATTGTTCCTAGATTCAAGTTGAATTTGATTTTCATCAATCCTATTAGTTCATGATATTCTTAAGCGAAAAGGACCACAAACTTGAGGATTTAAATGTTCAACTTAATTGAATGAAGAATATAGAATTTTCTTCAAACCTAGATGTTGTGGAAGGTGTTGTGAATGATAATGTTTTCGATAATTTTGTGAATGCTAATGTTGTGACTACTAATGTTTTCAATGGAGTTAGAATATTCTCAATCACAACCAAACTATGTGGGGAAGGACAACCAACTGTCAAATAATTCTCAACCTAGAATAATTTAGGGTTCAAATTCATGAGTTTCAATAACTTAATAGGGAAATCAATACAGATATACACCCCAAGTGGATTTTGCTCAAGTTGAATGTGAGAAGATCACTCTTGTTGAGGTTGATTACATAATTGTAGATTAGATTTTCTTTTTAGGCATTTTGGAGCATGCAAATGCAAGAATCAAAATTCCCCCTCAATAAATGTGCAAGTAATTGGATTTATTAGACTAGGTATTCACACCATTTTGAGTCAAGATGGTAGGGCAAAGGAAAGTTCAAGGAGAAGACATTATTCTAGTTAAGCATGACAAATACTGAAATCAAGCTTGAAGGTAATGCAAAAATTGCAAGTGTAGGATACACAAAAATACACAAGTGTAGGATACTTACATGGCTCTCCATTTATTCATTGTATAAAGTTTCCGAGGAGGTTGTATCTTTAATCATTTTAATGCCAATATTTATGACTCTTAAACAAAAAGTAAGAAGAAGAGGAAGTAGTGAAAATGTTCTTGTTTTTGAAAAAAATACAAAAAATACAAGATTGAACTATAAGGTGACTTGAATGGACTAGTGTTAACAGACATTTTGAGCCATTAAAGTTCTAACCTGAAAAAGTGACTATTTTTGTTGTGAATAAAGTGACTATTTTTGTTGTGAATAAAGGGACTCCATCAACGATGAGAAAAGACACTTATACCTCCAATCTTCCACCTTACTCTTTAAAATCTATCTTAGAGATCACCAACACTGAGACATAGTTGAACATTTTTGTAAATAAGTGAAAATGACTGTCTCTTTTTTGTTTTTGAGAAGAGACATAGTTGAACAAATGGGTCCTATGGGACACTCGCTGAACAACTTCAAAAATTTCAATCCCAGCAAGTTTTTTTTTTTTTTAATTTTTTATTTTATTTATTTATTTTTTTTTAAAGTTTGATCTTCTACGGACTCTTTCATTAGCTTTGAACTCACACACCCATCTTCCACCTCAGTTCGTAACCTTTGACTTCGAACTCGCAAAAACAATATGCATTCGTGCACGATATAAACTGCGTGAACGGAACGTGATGCGTCCTTTGTTTTTGAGTAACTAGATTTGGTAGTGCTTGCTGGTTCAAGAAGCGACAAGTTAGCTGGTTGCTCCGGAGTCGTAACAAGCTATGGAGGGCGAGCCCCAAAGAGCGCGCGAAGGCGATGAGGACTACGAGATGTGTGAAGATGGTGCGGGGAGGGGTAATGTAGTGGAGCCTGTGCAGCCAGATTCGTGGATCAGGCCGGACGATCTCAACTTCAAGCACAGGATTGGTAGAGGGCCTTTTGGAGACGTGTGGCTAGCAATCCGTCACACATTCGGGCAAGACTTCGATGAGTTCCATGAAGTCGCTGTTAAGACGCTTTCCTTCGCGAGCCAAAATCAGGCTGCGGATCTGCTTCCCAAGCTTAATTACATATTTCGGCGGTGTCAGAACCTCAGCAAAGTGAGCTCGCCGCAGGGCATCTCAGAGAAGAATGGCAAGGTGAAGCCCTTTCTTCTTCGGCCTCCTTATGCTGTCTTCCCCTTTTCTAGTGTCTGAGGCCGTTACTTTTTCTTGGTTTTCTTGTATTCCCCTCCCAGTCCTTCCCAGTGTGAAAAAGGCTGTCAAATACTTGTGCATTCTTCCTTCCACCAATGTTATATACTTTGGAGCATCTCGCAGACCTTCTGAGCTAGGCTCTAGACTTTCTATGCTTTATATGGTTTAGCTTCTTCATTTAGATCAATGTTTTCCGGTGTATAATGTTTAACCAGGTGCGACGAGCATAAACATGGTACGAGTGAGGTGAAAGGCCTATGGTTAAGATGTTTTCATTATTGCAGATCAACGGCTAAGTTTACAAGCCGTAGATAAGTGGTAGAGAGTGTAGGTGTGACATGGTACTTCATCGTACTGCTTGAATATGTCTGAGAGCTTAGAGATGAGAGGATCTGCTGTGTAGTTCTCAGAATTCGTGTCATAGTTGCAGTAGGACAGGCTTGTAGATAAGATTTTTTGAAGCCTTTTGATGAGCTAAATGGTATCCTTGTGCCCGAGAAGTTTACTATTCATGGTATCCTTTGGAGCATCTCGCAGACCTTCTGAGCTACACAATTGAATGAGCGCCGGGTAGAAGTTCATTTACCTGGCGTCTTACCTGAAAGCTAGGCTCTAGACTAGATGCAGAAACTTTCTATGCTTTATATGGTTTAGCTTCTTCATTTAGATCAATGTTTTCCGGTGTATAATGTTTAACCAGATGCGGCGAGCATAAACATGGTACCAGTGAGGTGAAAGTTATGGTTAAGAGGTTTTCATTATTTCAGATCAACGGCTAAGTTTGCAAGCCGTAGATAAGTGGTAGAGCTTGTAGGTGTGACATGGTACTTCACCGTACTGCTTGAATATGTCTGAGTGCTTAGAGATGAGAGGATCTGCTGTGTAGTTCTCAGGATTCGTTCGTGTCATAGTTGCAGTATGACAGGCTGAAGATTTTTTGAAGCCTTTTGAAGAGCTAAATGGTATCCTTGTGCCCGAGAAGTTTACTATTCATGGTATCCTTTGGAGCATCTCGCAGACCTTCTGAGCTACACAATTGAATGAGCGCCGGGTAGAAGTTCATTTACCTGGCATCTTACCTGAAAGCTAGGCTCTAGACTAGATGCAGAAGCTTTCTATGCTTTATATGGTTTAGCTTCTTCATTTAGATCAATGTTTTCCGGTGTATAATGTTTAACCAGGTGCGGCGAGCATAAACATGGTACCAGTGAGGTGAAAGGCCTATGGTTAAGAGGTTTTCATTATTTCAGATCAACGGCTAAGTTTACAAGCCGTAGATAAGTGGTAGAGAGTGTAGGTGTGACATGGTACTTCACCGTACTGCTTGAATTTGTCTGAGTGCTTAGAGATGAGAGCATCTGCTGTGTAGTTCTCAGAATTCGTGTCATAGTTGCAGTATGACAGGCTTGTAGATAAGATTTTTTGAAGCCTTTTGATGAGCTAAATGGTATCCTTGTGCCCGAGAAGTTTACTATTCATGTTAAACGTTTGGGTGTTAATATCCCTTGTACGAACCTTTCCTCATGGTTGTTTTATTGCAAAGAGAATGTTTAATAAACATGAACTCCTGTCTTAGATGGCGATAAGAGAGCAGGTTTTGTTTTCTGGTAATGGTTTCCAATCATCACGATAAGTATTGCTTAGTACATTCCTTCTATGGAATGTCGATGTTCATCTTAAGGGTCTGACTAATCGCCAATTCTTCTCCTTGCAGTTGAGGCTAAAATTACTGACGTTCCCAATTGGTATGATGTGCGCTGTGTGGTCGAGCTGGATGCCGTGTTCCGATCTTTGTTTGAATTGTGCGCTTATTCTCATATAGACATTGAGTCGTGAGCTTGTATGCGCTGTGCGCTCATACTGCTGAGTAGACTCTATACGTGTGCACAACGTATAATGCATGCATTTGAGAATTCGTTTTTATTTATCAAAGATATGTAAACGACTGTTTATATTCATTCAAGCGACACTATTCTATCATTGTTTATTTCTATGGGGATTCTTAATTACTCTTCAAAATGGTGTGTGCCCCCTCCCCCCCTCCTTCCCCGTTTTTATTCTCTTCTGTTTTCTTTTATTCTCTTCTGCTTCCTTCCCAGTCTGAAAATAGACCTTGAAATACTACTGCATCCTGCTCCCTCTAGCTGCCCCCTCAGTTTAGGACATCCTGATTCCAAAGTATTTTGTCCATAGATATTGAAAAGGAACGATCAATGGTTAGCAGAACTTTTACTCTTAAGTGGGTGTATACCTTATTTTGCAGACCTACCAATCTACATAAGAGAATGAATGCTTGGCAAGAAAATCATAAAAAATTTTTCTGTAAGTGTTTTTGAGTAAATTCAATAACCCACAAGTTCAATGCAATCTTCCACTTGATTCTGGAGTATCCAAGCAATAAATGTCTGCTAATTAAATTCCAAGCGTATGGAACTTGTGGTACACGTATGGGAGTGGACTTGAGGTCGGGAAAGAGAGTTATCTATGATGGAAAGCTCCAAAAAGTTGAACTTAGACTTTAGTCACATCTTGGGCTGAAAGTGACTTTTAGACTTGGAAGCTTTATTGCAAAGAGAGCTCATTAAGCTTTGGTACCAATTGAAAGAGCTCCAAATGCATGTCCAGATGATGGGGCACTTGAGGAGAGAGTAACGAGAGAAAGTTTTGCATTAAATTTTAGAGGAGAGAGATATGATTGTAGGTATGATATTGTAAATGTCTCTTGTGTTCCATTTGAGGTAGGGATCTTAAGTTTTATTAAAGTCAAGTTTTGTTGGGGGATAAAGGCCCTAAGGACTCTTCTTTTGTACATTTTTGCCCTTCCAATAGCTCTTTTTGAGAACTTCTGAAATATATTGTTATAATATGAGTCGGTAAATTATAGGCATTTACATGATTTTTATGACTTTTGGTCGTTGGACATTTTTGAACATGTTCAAATGACTTAAAAATCACTTACTCAATAAAACTCGGTCCCAACGTCACATAACTTGAAGTTGACTTCTACAACAACTTCTCCAACTTTTTCTTCAAATTGTTTCGTAGGTTTCTCTCTCTACTTTCTCTTTCTTCATGCAATTGTGCACTCTCTTTGTGTTTGGTGCAAGTGAGCACATGATCGCGTAGCTCTCTACCTCTGCTTTCACTTTTATTAGAGCCTCTTCCATTTTTATTAGAGCCTTGAGCTGGCCCATTGTGACAAAGTTGTTGCAAATGTTTTCTTAATTTAGCCTATGCTAAATTTAAGGCATTTTGTCATGTTTTGGAGAATTTAATGGTGAATAACCTTCATTTTTTATGATAGAAGCGCTTCATTTGAAGGATTACATCCGCCCATTGCAATGTTGAAGAAAATTTTTAGTTTTTGAAGAGATTCATTATGAAAAACTTTAATGTCAAGCTTAAATCTCCTCTCACAAGTGTTTATCAGCATCATACTTGTTGAAGTTACATGTTGCAAGTTATTATTGCATCTTAACACTATTTCTTTGGGTGGGAGTGAATGTAAAATCTCTTAGGGAAGTTTTATGTGCAGGATATTAAATTACAACGTGTGTGTGTTTTTTTCCTTGAAAAGGTCAAGTTACAAGTCAATTTGATGCAAAAAATTACGGCTTTTGATGATACAAGCTCCCACTGATCATATATTATCTTCATATATGCTTATTGTGGCCAAAAACAACAAACCATGTTTTTAATGCAAAATCGATTGCTGAACTTTTCCGAGAAAAACTTTAGAAATCAAAAGCTTTGCTATTTCCTCGAATTTTCGGTCTAAATTTCATCCATAGCTTCTTTAGGTTATTATGCTCATAGTTATTGTATCAATTTTTGTTTTTGGTGCTTTTTGCTCAAAAGTTCAGAAATGATTAGTTATCGAGTAAAAATTCAGAAATTTAAGAGTTGGCTTTGGAAGTTTTAGTGTGTGCAATATGACCTCGGAAAGAGGCCATGGAGAGCTACATGATGGCGTGCTTGGTTGCACAATACACAGGGAGTGAGCTCTTGCCTGACGAGAGAGAAAGTAGAGTGAGAAACTTGCACAAAAATTTGGAGTAGAAGATGGGAGGCTCAAGTTGAAGAAGTCCCATTCAAGTTATGAGAGTTTGGAACCAAGTTTTATTGATAATTTATTTTTTAGGTCATTTGGGCATGTTCACACATGACCAATGACCAAAAGTCATAAAAATAATGTAAATGCCTATAACTCCCCAATTTGGGGTCAAAAAAATATACTAAAATTTCTTCTTACCTTTGGGCAGCTCAACAAACTTACAAAGTCCCAAGTATTATTTACATGCAAGGCCTTTATCTCTTCTTGCAAGTCTTTATCTCTTCCTGCATGGTTGACTCCCACTTCTTCTTGTGCTCATATAGCTTTGCCTCTTTATAAGTGAGAGGTTCACCCGCATATCATAACATAATGCAATGTACAAAGGGTTCATATCTATTCACAAGCCTCCTAGGACGTGTAGATCTTCTTATCCGATGATCCACATGCTCTAGCAATAAATCTACATCAGGAGGTATATCAACTTCCTCATTATTGATGGGTTGCTGTACATCATTTCCAGCCCCGTTTTCACCATGAATAGGTGGTCGCATATGCCCTTCAAGAGCCTCGATTTGGCCTCCACTGTCCCTTGGCTTAATTACCATTGGCTCATTGCCATTTCCAGCCATATGTGGTGTATCTTGAGGGTTCGAAACAGATTCAATAAGTGGCTGTACATGCTGAAATCTGACTCCATTATGGTCATCTTTAGAGGCACAATCATTTTTTAGCAATCTTACCATTAAATACATCATCTCGGCTGCTTATTACCTTCTTAAGCTGAGGTAATCAAATTTTGTAGCCCATTTCACATTCATCACCATAACTAATGAAAATGCCGTTCATGGACTTTGCATCTAACTTGCTCCTCGACATAGACCTTATGTTCACAAAAGCATAAGAACCAAAGATATGCAGGTGGTCATGAAGTTGGTTTGCCAGAACAATCTCTTTGGGGATGCCACGATTCATCTTTTAGGGACATGTGAAGGGATCGATTGCAAATTCAGTGTCAAGGTATAATGTAAAAATCTTAATCACTTAAACTCTGACTTAAAGAGTTGAAGATCTAAATCTTTGGGACTTGTCATGATCATATCATGAACATAAATGATGATTACAATCAAAACATTTGTTTTTGACATAACATAGAGTGTATGAGAAGCTTCTGAGTTCTTAAAACAATTACAATGATATTGGAAGAAATATGAAAGAGCAAGATAGATTGTCAATTTCTGGAAGAACTTGTTGTTGCAATAATGGTTCCTTTTCCTCTTTCATAAACAAGGATTTGGGTCATATAGTTTTTGCTGTTTGTTCTATTCTTCGTACTATTAGTGTGAAAGAACTTTTTTTCTAGAGGAACAAAATATAGACTTCATACCTCTAAGGATGCTTGCATTCTTAAAGATATAGAAAAGGGCATTGATAATTTCATTCTAAAATTTGAAGAATCTTTAGGTATTCGTGGAATTTTTACACATTAGAAATCAGTAGTAATGAAGAAAGTTTCTATGAAGGTTGATTTAGCTTTAGAGATGAATTTGCCTTCATTAGATAGCTTATCGATAAGTGATTTGACTTCACAAAAAAATTTTCATAGAAACTTTGTGATTTCTTATGTGGATAAATGTCCTAATAATTTTCTTTTTACTTGTGAAAAGTTTTATGTAGAGTGCCTTATGAAAGAAACTCACTCCTCTACATATCAGTTTTGCAATATTTCTTCTAGAGAAGTTATTTCAAGTCATCAAGATTTTTTTAAATCTTATGGTTTCAAATTGTATCAAAATTTACCATTTTTATATACAGTTTGG